>JAFMOC010000076.1:1595000-1942500 GCA_019802505.1 Corydoras sp. C115 | reverse complement strand
TTTTCTTGTTTTTTTTTGGGGGGGGGGGGAGAGGGTGTCCGCTCCCCGTCTCATTGAGAATCTATGGAATGTTTAGGAAATATCCATTTCAAATGGAAATTTTAGTATTTTTAAACATGGTTTTTCCATTAATCCATCCATTATCTTCCACTTTATCCTCTACAAGGGACGCGGTAGGGATGCTCATCCAGGGGAGAACGTTTCGGGTGCTGGGCAGATACACTGGGCACACACTTACTCACACATACACACACACACACACACACACACACACACACACACACACACACACACACTCACAAATACACTCTATATTCAGAATTCAATTGACCTTGATCCATGTTTTTGGACTGTGGGAGGAAACCGGAGAACTCGAAGGAAACCCATGCAGACAAGGGCAGAACTTTGAAACTCCACCCAGATTGGGATTCGAACCAGGAAATCCCTAGCACTGAGAGGCGAACATGCTACCACTAAGCCACCGTGCCGCCCACCATGGTTTTTGTTTAAAATATATTTTTCTTTGGTCCAAAGAAAAACCAATAACTGAAAAATGGTTGTATACATTTTGTTAACGAGAAATGGTTTTGTCACTGGCTGGCTCAAGTGGCTGCCAATAGGACAAGGATCCATACACAAACATGTGAAAGTTATTAATGAAATGTAAAGAATGTTAAAGACCTTTCTTCCATCACTTCCTTTATCTTCCTCCTGTATGTGACACTGTGGCTTTGTTCATGGTAGTTAGATACTTATGGGGTGGTTTTAAGTATAGGGAAGGAAATGTATTATTATTTATAATAGCTCAACCACGTGAGCTATAAATTCATGTATTGTTAATGATATAAAACCTTTAAAAAAAACATTCACATTTATAAGTTCGGTGATTACACTGTGCAATTTTTATTTGAGGAAGTGTTGCTGATCATTTGATTTCTTTTTGACTAGGCGCCTAATCCTTTAATTGTAATACATAACATTAAATAATTTTGCAGATGTTTTTTCCTAAAGCAACTTATAAATGAATAACATGGATGTCAAATGTCAGTTAAGGGGTTCACAGTGACTGCTGTCAAACAGAAATAATAATTTAATAATATAAGAATCATACACAACTACATAATAATATCAGTCTTTTAATTTGGTATATGATAATAATAATATAATATCTCCAAATATAATTTTTTGTTATTTTATCTTTTAAATAAAGGTTTGACTAAACTCATTTTTATTGCATATTTAGAAAGTGTCCCAACCTTTCTGGTGGCTATTTGGAATTTTTAATGTTATGATCTGGGGTTGCGTTACTTGGTCAGGATATGTGCTGACCAATGTGCGGACCAGGTTCTTTAATGAATAGATTTTTTCAGGAAGACAATTTCAAAATGTATTGGTTTAAGCAGTCCTAAACACTGCAACATTTTTGGAATGTGCTGAAAAGAGTTCATATACAGTCATGGCCAAAAGTTTTGAGAATGACACAAATATTATATTTTCACATGATCTGCTGCCCTCTGGTTTTTATGTGTGTTTGTCAGATGTTTTTATCACATACAGAAATATAATTGCAATCATATTATGAGTAACAAAAGCTTTTATTGACAGTTAGAATGAGTTAATGCAGCAAGTCAATATTTGCAGTGTTGACCCTTCTTCTTCAGGACCTCTGCAATTCTCCTTGGCATGCTCTCAATCAACTTCTGGACCAAATGCTGACTGATAGCAGTCGATTCTTGCACAATCAATGCTTAAATTTTGTCAGAATGTGTAGGTTTTTGTTTGTCCACCCGTCTCTTGATGATTGACCACAAGTTCTCAATGGGATTAAGATCTGGGGAGTTTCCAGGCCATGGACCCAAAATCTCTATGTTCTGTTCCCTGAGCCATGTAGTTATCACCTTTGCTTTATGGCAAGGTGCTCCATCATGCTGGAAAAGGCATTGTTGATCACCAAACTGCTCTTGGATGGTTGGGAGAAGATACTCTCGGAGGACATTCTGGTACCATTCTTTATTCATGGCTGTGTTTTTAGGCAAGACTGTGAGAGAGCCAATTCCCTTGGCTGAGAAGCAACCCCATACATGAATGGTTTCAGGATGCTTTACAGTTGGCATGAGACAAGACTGGTGGTAGCGCTCACCTCGTCTTCTCCGAATAAGCTGTTTTCCAGATGTCCCAAACAATTGGAAAGGGGATTCATCAGAGAAAATGACTTTACCCCAGTCCTCAGCAGTCCACTCCCTGTACCTTTTGCAGAATATCAGTCTGTTCCTGATGTTGTTTCCGGAGAGAAGTGGCTTCTTTGCTGCCCTCCTTGAGACCAGGCCTTGCTCCAAGAGTCTCCGCCTCACAGTGCGTGCAGATGCACTCACACCTGCCTGCTGCCATTCCTGAGCAAGCTCTGCACTGCTGGTAGCCCGATCCCGCAGCTGAAACACTGTTAAGCGACGGTCCTGGCGCTTGCTGGTCTTTCTTGGGCGCCCTGGAGCCTTTTTGGCAACAATGGAACCTTTCTCCTTGAAGTTCTTGATGATGCGATAGATTGTTGACTGAGGTGCAATCTTTCTGCAATACTCTTCCCTGTTAGGCCATTTTTGTGCAGTGCAATGATGACTGCACGTGTTTCTTTAGAGATAACCATGGTTAACAGAAAAGAAACAATGATGCCAAGCACCAGCCTCCTTTTAAAGTGTCCAATGGTGTCATTCTTACTTAATCATGACAGATTGATCTCCAGCCCTGTCCTCATCAACACCCACACCTGTGTTAATGGAGCAATCACTGAAATGATGTTAGCTGGTCCTTTTAAGGCAGGGCTGCAATGAAGTTGAAATGTGTTTTGGGGGATAAAGTTCATTTTCTAGGCAAATATTGACTTTGCAATTAATTGCTGTTAAGCTGATCAGTCTTTATAACATTCTGGAGTATATGCAAATTATATAAAAAGTATATAAAAACTGAAGCAGTAGACTTTGTAAAAAATAATATTTGTATCATCCTTAAAACTTTTGGCCATGACTGTAGTGTTTCATTTCTTTAATCGTTAATACAAAAACCAAATATAATTCTACATGGAAATAAGTATTGCGAATGTTAAGTAATGTTGTTCAGAAAATGCCATAGTGAATGCGCAATATATTTCTATACTCACCGTCTACAGTATAAGAATGAAGGCTTAATAAACTTATAATAAGAATAATTAATAAATAAATTCCATACAGTATCATAGGAATAGAGAATGTAATTATGTAGTAATTATAAAGTATATATTGAAAGGTGGCATTACACAGAAGTTCAAAATATAATTTTGGACTTTATTAACACTAATTTAATTTGTTTCATGTGTTTATTAGGTAAAAATGTACCCAGAATCAAAAGGATTGTAAATGTTAAAACTTTAAGCTCCTTAGCCAACTTAAACAGACATTTTCTAATTAATGCAACAAATAGCAAAGAATTGCAAAATAATTAATATAAAATGATAATAAATGGGATTCTAAACATACTTTGCTAAATACATGATTACATCAGGAAAAGTTTTTACTCTCTCACATTTTCACTCACACATGCAAAAGTCTCTTAGTATGTTTTTTTTTTTATTTATACATTTTTGCAAATAATAGGCTTTTCGTGTTTTCAATGTCCAATTATAAGCTGTGAATAATTATAAACACAACATAGAATATAGAATGTAAAGTCACTTTTAATTTTTCACTTTTAAAAAACATGGTACATTTGTAAAATATCTGCCTGAGTGCTGTCAAAATTACAGATCATGTTGCTAGTTGAATATGAGAAATTGACTAAAATTGACTTATGTGGCTTTAAAAGCTCTTAAGCTGATTAATTATATTAAAACAGGTTCAAGAGTGTACGTTTGGTGCCAAAACTCTTAAATTACAACAAACATAACATCCAAAAAGTAATTTAAATGTTTTTGTTCTTATAATTTATGGGCTATATACTGCTCTAGGCAAGTTATATTGGATTAGAATTAGATTAGACTGATAGTGTTTATAACTGTGTAATTATTGACTTGAAAATGTCTTAGGGTTCTTAAATTTCCAGTTCATGTGACCAATGCAAGCCAGTGTATTTCAGCATTGGAAAGCAAACTGTTAATTTGTTTTGGTATGGCATAAATACAGCATTAACACATAGTGTGCTCATAAATATTTATAGCTTTTTAAATATTGATGGGTAAAAATTTAGAGAGGGTCACAGGACACACTCAGTATGTGCATTAAAATGACAATCTAAAATAACTAAAACTGTGGTTCTACAGGTAACATCAATCAGAGGTTGAACATGCATCATGATGCAAATCATTCTAAAGGTACAGCAGAAATACACAGGTTGTTTAATGCACAGGCAACTTGCACTATCTTATCAAATGTGGTAACACTGGAGCTACGGTCTGTAATTGTAAATGCACTTTCCACGGGGCCAGTTAGCATAGAATATCTCTTCTTTACCATTTGTATCACCTTTTCTACATGCTTACATACACTTGTTCTGTCTAGAATAACATGAGAATCAAGATCTTCAGAGTTCAGGACGCTTTGATCAGTCTGATAAAGGTCCCTGTTTATGATTTTGAGTTCAGCTCTATGGGCACTCACCAAGTCCTTTATGTCAAAATCCTGGTCAGCCAGTACTATGTCTCCAGGCAGAAGCTTACAGAGGAGACCACACCTCTCTACTAGCATTTTATCACTGACATTGCCAGGTAAACCCCTTGAGACAAACATGACTGCACCCTGGGGGGCTACACCAATCACATATTTGAGCTTACTGACAAAGTCTGATTGTGGTGGCTGAGCTGAGACCTTTGCTGTCAGGACTGTGTCCTGAGGATGCAGGTCAACACTGACCACATTTTCAAAGCACACAGTAAAACAGTCTATAATGACAGCACAATCTGGGTAAGCATGCTTTACAGCCACAGGTAACTTTTTGCGAAGTTCCACCCTAGATGGCCAAAATATAGCTGTTGGTACCAGTGTGCTAAACATTATGTTTACAATTCGATGAACAGTCCTAGTTACAATGGCAACAGTAACTCCAAAACGGTAGGCCAAATCCTGATTCCTAAGATCCAGTCGGAGTCTCATTAATGTCAGAAGTAGCTGTTGAAACTTTGAAAGCTTTGCATTTTTGTCTTGTTTCATGTGGGGCATAATGAGCCACATTAATGTTTCAAAAACAAAGTAGTTCGGCAGTCCTGTGTAGAACTGAACCTTTTCGGGATCATTCTTAAATGCGGCTTCAGTAAGCGATATTTTTACCAAGGTTTCCTTTAGTTTCATGTTCTCCTTCCTTAGTGCTTTAAGACTGGCCTCATAATTGCAAGACTTTGTCATTTTTTTTTTCAAGGGTTTTTCGTCTTTGCTCTTGTTTTTGCTTCCAGATAAACATTCCTCCATCTTGTCATCATCATCCTCTGATTCATGGTCACTGTTCAGATAGGGGCCTGTGCTTATGGCCTCCTCTTGGAAATGACTGTGGTCGAAACCTTTACTAAGGTGTCCCTGACCCTGTAGAAAAAGCAAGGCATTGGCAGCCTCCACTTGTGCTTCTTGTTTTTCACAGTACTCAAAAGCATTTGCTTCTTTTATCTTCGGGGACAGTGGAGCAGAAGTGAAAATAGAAGGAACGTAGTTGGAAGAACTTGGATTCTTTATTTGTTTACCTGTAAGGTACAAGAAGTTGATTAATAAAATGGCCCTTTATGGACAACAAAGTATTGGGACACACCTATTACCTTCATTAAGTGTAGTGTTTTATTTAGTCTGACTGCAGCAGGTGTATAAAGCACTGCAGGGCCACTGGCGTGGTGATGGTATGAGTGCAAGGAACACAGCAGTGCTGCTAGAAATTTAAAAACCTTAATTCACTGCAGGACTAAATAATCCACTAATCACAATTGTCTGGCCAGAAGCAGCCTGTAAGTAGCATTAGGATCAGGATTAGAATAGGGAAAACAATCTGTGCAGCAAAAAATGAAGTGTTGAATGAATGAACTAGTTTTGATTTTTCATCTTCATGGTGGAACTGTAAAGTGGATGTGTCTCAAGGAGTACAAATTGAGTGAACACAGTGCAACTACAGTGGTGCTTAACAGTTGGACCCTGGAAATTTCTATATTTACGTTTAAATTTCTATATTATTATTTTGCATATATATTTCAGCGTATATACGCCCTAATACACCATCAGACATCATTTCAAGTCCTAAAAGTAGATAAAGAAAATATAAATGAAAAAAGACAAAAAAAAGTTTAACTTATTTGTTTATTATTGGTGGCTTAGTGGTTAGCACGTTCGCTTCTCAGCACTAGGGATTCCGGGTTCGAATCCCAATTTGGTTTGAGTTTCCATGTTCTCCCTGTGTCTGCGTGGGTTTTCTCCGGGTTTTCCGGTTTCCTTCCACAGTCCAAAAACATGGATCAAGTCAATTGAATTCTCCAAATTGCCTCATATAGAGTGTGTTTGCGTGTATGTGAGTTTGTGCCCAGCGATAGATTGACGCCCTGTCCTGGGTGTATCTGCCCAGCACCCGAATCGTTCTCCCTTGGATGGGCATGGGGAAACACCCCCCCCCCCCGTGACATAGATGGATGTTTATTATTGAGAATAATCCACAATTTTCACAATTTAGGTAAAAGTATGCAATCATTTTAGAACCTGGTGTTACCCCCTTGTGAAGCAATACTGCATTTAAACATTTCTGGTCATTATTAGCCATAAGCCATTAGTTCCTTCCACAACTTTTCCATTAGACTAAGGCTATGACTTTGACTTTATTCTTCTTTTATGATTCATTTTTAGAATTACTTGTGTCAGTCATTGTCAGCAAATGTTGGGATTTAACATAAGCGGCTAAGAATTCTTATTAAACCAACTTCTTGTGCAAGATCATAGATTATATTTTACTTTATTGACAACAACACCATTACCTACCCACTGTGCAATATGTACTATTATTTATAAAATTGTTTTTTAAGATAAAATTTTGTACACTGAACATTATACAGCAAATTATTTTCATTATTACTGTGCAATACCCATTCTCTGTATAATAACACCTTTATTATTATTTTTATTTCTGTAAATGTATTCATTCATTCATTATCTCCCGCTTTATCCTCTATTAGGGTCGCGGTGGGGTTCCCCATGCCCAGGGGAGAACGTCTCGGGCGCTGGGCAGATAGACCCAGGACAGGGCGCCAATCCATCGCTGGGCACACACTCACTCACTCAAACACACTCTATATGGGGCAATTTTTGAGAATTCAATTGACTTGATCCATGTTTTTGGACTGTGGGAGGAACCCGGAGAACCCGGAGGAAACCCACGCAGACACGGGGAGAACATGGAAACTCCACCCAGATGGGGATTCGAACCGGGAATCCCTAGCGCTGAGAGGCGAATATGCTAACCACTAAGCCACCGTGCCGCCTCTGTAAATGTATATTTATATGTAAATAGTGTATATAATTCCTTCATTCATTATCTCCCCCTTTATCCTCTATTAGGGTCGCGGTGGGGTTCCCCATGCCCATCCAGAGGAGAACGTTTCGGGCGCTGGGCAGATAGACCCAGGACAGGGCGCCAATCCATCGCTGTATAGTGTATATAATAAATCTACTATATGTATATGATGCTCAAAAAAACTGTGCACCCTACCCTTTTTATATAATTTTAGATCTTTATAATTTACGTACATGTTTGCACTGGAAAGGAGTTGCTTCCAATCTTATTGTACTTGTGTATAATGACAATAAAGGCATTCTATTCTACTCTAATACAGACTAAATGATCTATTTTGCATATCTAAAGCTATTTTGCTATATTATTACTAACTACTTAACATTTGACAGCCAACGGTCCATAACGAAGACTTAATCAATTGTCCTTTGAATGTTTTAAGAACAGGATCAAGAGGATGATAATGAATGAATGAATGAATGAATGAATGAATGAATAAGAATTGCATCTTGATTTCTAGTTAGGTTTTTCTAATTAGGAGACAAAGTAGGCACTTTATATGAATTTAATTTTTACCCGTACACTGTATCTACTTACTCTATTAGTAAATATGCTTTAGAGTTTGAGGAGGGCGGCACGGTGGCTTAGTGGTTAGCACGTTCGCCTCTCAGCGCTAGGGATTCCCGGTTCGAATCCCCATCTGGGTGGAGTTTCCATGTTCTCCCTGTGTCTGCGTGGGTTTCCTCCGGGTTCTCCGGTGTCCTCCCACAGTCCAAAAACATGGATCAAGTCAATTGAATTCTCAAAAATTGCCCCATATAGAGTGTGTCTGTGGAGTGAGTGTGTGCCCAGCGATGGATTGGCACCCTGTCCTGTAAAAAGGGTAGGTGCACAGTTTTTTGAGCATTATATACATATAGTAGATTTATTATATACACTATACAGCGATGGATTGGCGCCCTGTCCTGGGTCTATCTGCCCGAAACGTTCTCCCCTGGATGGGCATGGGGAACCCCACCGCGACCCTAATAGAGGAGAAAGCGGGAGATAATGAATGAATGAATGAATGAATGAATGAATGAGTTTAAGGATCAAAGCTCTGCTCACTGGTTCAGAGTGAGGTGACAGCGCAGTGCCCTGCACATCTACTAAGGCCGCACTGCTGCTACTTACTGGGGCATGCAAACAGCACTGTAATGCACAAACACAAACCTGTCGATATATCGTCATACTCTATCTCCACTACAGCAATACCTGAGAAAAAGTGCGAGTTGCAGAATCTGCTGCCCTCGCTTGGCCCCCAGCCCTCACGACTCACAGCATCCATCCACCGCTGCTTCCTCTATGGATCGCGGGTACACCTGCAGATGGACAGGGCTGGTTCTAAAGTTCTCCTGTTGCGACAACCCGTCCCCGCGCACGTGTGGACCATATCATGCACATCGGATCGACAGAAACATGCGACTCTCAATACCAGCCTTAATATCCCACCTCCCAAAATGGCGATAGTGGTACTGTTATAGGCTGAACACCAACTAGCAGCGTGCTGCCTCTGTAGGAGACATCATACCGCATAGGGAATGCAGAACGATTCACCCTAAGTAGTGCACTTAGTAGGTTTAAGAGCGCTGTTTGAGATTTAACTGTGAATGAAAGTTGGGGCTTATTTACTTGCTTTAAACTACACTGTACGCGAATATAACCAACTAATGGATTAGGATGGAAAATACTGTAGTGCTAGTTTATTATTACCAAGTAATTAGTGGAAGTTTATTTATGGGGGGTGAGATCACGCTACACCCAATGCTTATATTACAGGGGAAATTACTTTCTTAATATTCACCTCTAAATAAGAAAGTGTATGATATAACTTAACATTTTTTCTGCAGTTTTTAGATTTTGATTACATTCTGTATTTTTTATTACATGTTTATTTTGCATTTTCTTATGTTTAATACACAAATAGATGCCTTTGTTCTGTTTAACAAATTATTATTGTTGTTTTTTTTTTTTACAGTCACATTTTTTGTGAATATTTAATTTGGGTGGATATTATAAAATGCAGCCTCTTCCCAATAACAGCCATTGGATATATTTTCAAAATGGACTGTGCTGATGGATTGTCTCTGCATTTGCTAATTTTAGTTTTTAAAAAGTCATTTAAATAATATATAGCAAATATATAACATAAAACTTCAACATATAGCCTATTATGCTACGGTATGGAAGGCCATTTCTGCCACTAAGCAGAACAGGCAAAAGTATCTCAGAATTCTGACATTTTTTAAAACCCCTAGTATCCCATCTTAGTAATTCAGAATTCTAAGATTAAATGTCAGAATTCTGAGAGAAAATTTTCAGAATTCTGAGATACTTTTGCCTTTTTTTCTTCTTAGTAGTGGAAATTGGCTTCCATAGATAAGATATTACATAGCTTATACATTACATTACAATACATTATTACATATTTAAGCATCGCAAACATCTCAAACCAGATGGTACAATGGTTGTGGACACAAGTGTTGGTTTTCTCTGTTTCTCATCCAGAATGTCCATCTGTCTCTATCGGCTCTACTCCACTGTTTTCAATGACCAAACCAGTTTATCTAACGGACATTGTTCTTTCCAACCTGGATCTGGTTGTGTCTAAAGTTTCATGTAATGTATTATATTTTTGTATTAAAAAAATGCTTTATTTTTTTTATTTCCTTTAAAAGACATATAGAGCAAACATTAGATGGCAACATTAAGACACTACAACGGATTTGTTCACACTAAACTAACGTTATACCTGTTCACAAATAAAATTCATTCATTCATTATCTTCCGCTTTATCCTCTATTAGGGTCGCGGTGGGGTTTCCCCATGCCCATCCAGGGGAGAACGTCTCGGGTGCTGGGCAGATACACCGAGGAACAGTGTGTCAATCTATCGCTGGGCACACACTCACACACACAGACACACTTTATATGCGGCAATTTGGAGAATTCAGTTGACCTTAATCCATGTTTTTGGACTGTGGAAGGAAATCGGAGAACCCGGAGGAAACCCACACGGACACGGAGAGACCATGGAAACTCCACCCAGATGGGGATTCGAACCGGGAATCCCTTGTGCTGAGAGGCGAACGTGCTACTAAACCACCGTGCCGCCCCACATATAAAATGTACCTCGATAAACAACACATTCTCAGTCGCCCTTACTCACGTGACTGTCGGATTTATGCAGGCAAACTACCGTAATTCTTATAAATTGAAAGCCTCTTTTTCTTTGCACATCTCTTAGTAGCCTAATGTTTTAATTCGACACGACAAAACGCGTTCCGCTCTACAAATGAAACTCAACCCACTGTCTAAATGGTCTAAATGTTTTGACTTTATGGTTCTGCTTGGTCACCGTGTTTCACAAAATAGTATTTCGTAGCTTATACTTGTAGTTTGGGGCGGCACGGTGGCTTAGTGGTTAGCACGTTCGCCTCTCAGCGCTAGGGATTCCCGGTTCGAATCCCCATCTGGGTGGAGTTTCCATGTTGTGTCCGCGTACTGATTTATTGCTAGATCACCCAAAGAATCAAATAAGATTAAGGTAAATAAGCCAGAAGTGTTATTTACATCGCTTAAAGAACGCACTAGTATGCAGTTTAAAAAATAGATATCCAATTCCATTCACAACTGCACATATCAGAACCACTGTACGTCCAGGTACTTGTATTATAATTTTAATAGTAATTCTGTTTATTCCGGGCTGCACGGTGGTTTAGTGGTTAGCATGTTCTCCTCTCAGCGCTACGGATTCCAGGTTCGAATCCCAATCTGGGTGGAGTTTCCATGTTCTCCCCGTGTCCGCGTGGGTTTCCTCCGGGTTCTCCGGTTTCCTCCCACAGTCCAAAAACATGGATCAAGTCAATTGAATTCTCAAAATTGCCCCATATAGAGTGTGTTTGAGTGTGTGAGTGTGTGCCCAGTGATAGATTGGCGCCCTGTCCTGGGTCTATCTGCCCAGCGCCCGAGACGTTCTCCCCTGGATGGGCATGGGGAACCCCACCGCGACCCTAATAGAGGATAAAGCGGAAGATAATGGATGAATGAATGAATGAATGATTGAATGAATACTTGTAGTTTGATTCCAATGCGCGCGAGGGGGTGAGTTCGATTGTGTCGTCACGTTTGGTTTGTTGCTACGCGCTCTGATTGGACAGAAGTCATTAATGGCGTGATGTCATCATCAGGCTGCAGTTGAGCGGTTTGCTAGCAGAAGGCGGGTGTGGACGCGCGGTGTGGCTCTCTTTTTGTTGCGTTAATTGAAGCGCCATGGCTGTGGAATCCAGAGTCACACAGGAGGAAATCAAGAAAGAGCCGGAGAAGCCAGTTGATCGGGAAAAGGTGAAGTTCTGGAGAGAAAAGCAGGGGTTTGTGAGCTGTGGGAGCTTAGCAGCGTGTTTGCTCGTGCAGGCCGACAGGCTCGCTGCTCGTCTCCGCTAATAGAAATGGCTTTTTATGAATGTGGAGAATATATTATAATAATATAATATAATATCGACGAAAACGATGCACCCTCGAGTTCATTTAAAGGAGTTCTGATACATCAGGACCTAAATGTGTATCATCGTTCATCGTGTTGTTGATGGGTTTCTTTAAACTTTTCATTCAGGAGCTAATCGAGAAAAAAATGCTCCATAGGTCTACACCAAACTTTCGGTTCTATTCAGCCATCCTTTATCTTCCGCTTTATCCTCTATTAGGTTCGCGGTGGGGTTCCCCATGCACTTCCAGGGGAGAACGTCTCGGGCGCTGGGCAGATAGACCCAGGACAGGGCGCCAATCCATCGCTGGGCACAAACAAACAAACGCACTCACACAGACCCATTCTATATGGGGCAATTTGATCCATGTTTTTGGACTGTGGGAAGAAACCGGAGAACCCGGAGGAAACCCACGCAGACACGGGAAGAACATGGAAACTCCACCCAGATTGGGATAAAACCTACCTCATATAGAAAATACTGAATTGTCTATTGTTATCGCTGCAAAGACAGCCGTAATAGCAGCTTCCAACAATACTGTACATATGGTTTGGTTTTTTAATAAACTCAGAAATGCAATATTTATACATTTTTGTTAAGAAGCATTTTAATGAAGAAATATTTATTAAAACTTTCAATATAAACATTCATACATCAACTTTTTTCATTTAACATTTGCTTTAGATCATTTACATTCAGTTTAATATTAAGGATTAGAGTTAAATGACTCAAAGTAGTTAAGTTTATCATGCTTTGTTGACTTGTTTAATTATTTAAGTAGTTTAGATATATTGTAAAAGACTGGAACTGGTTGCATTTACAGAAACCATTGTGATTGAGTAAGGTTTACAAAATATTTTGTGTGTGTATGTATATATATATATATATATATAAAATATGGTTTACAGAATATTTTTGTGTAGTTGTTTTTAATAAAAAAAAGATACGGTATACTTAAGATCAGAAATCTACTGAATTAAAAAATGCCTAGCCATGTGCTTCCTCTGTACAGGGACGTGAGCATATAATATTTTAAGTTAAATATTAAGTCGGCTATATTATTGTGGATCAATTGGCTGTGTTCTTGTTAGACCTGCTGTGAGTATCACTATGAAACACAATCTAAATTTGCACAATTATAAGCTGCATCGAAGCAGTGGACCGTGAGACATTTAAAATGGAATGACATTTTTGGGATTGTAAGTGCTCACACTGTGATCTTCTGTTGCAGACGTGCCCTCTGCTTCTCAGAGTTTTTACCACTAATAATGGCAGACACCATCGAATGGATGAGTTTGCCAGAGGAAATGTGCCATCCAGCGAGTTGCAGATCTACACCTGGTAATGGAGCCTTTACATTCCCAGTGCTCACCTAGAAATTTAAACAGCTTTTTTAAATGGTTTAAAATGATCTGATTAAGCTCTAAATTAATGTTTAAGGTTCACTTGCAAAGTTGACAATCAACCACACCTGCTTTTTCACCTAATTTTTATACTAATCTAGAGTGCATTGACTTACATTTTATAGGATGGATGCTACACTGAAGGAGCTGACCAGCTTGGTGAAAGAGGTTTATCCAGAGGCTCGAAAGAAAGGCACACATTTTTCCTTTGCAATTGTGTTTCCAGACCCAAAACGACAGGTCTACAGGCAAGTGTTTGTGCTTTTAGAGTAATACTCACAAGCAAATGCATATTGTTAATTTTTGGTCCTCGTTTGCTGTATAGAGTTAAGGAGATTGGCAACACTGTGTCAGGTCGGAAGGGAACAGACGACTCCATGACCCTACAATCACAGCGCTTTCAAATTGGAGACTACCTGGACATTGCCATAACGCCACCAAACCGTGGTCCTCCAATGCAGGGACGCATGAGACCATACTGATTTAATGAAAATTAGTCAGTTTGTAGAATGTTTTTTTTTTTTTTTTTTTTTTGGGAGACATTTTATATGGTATTGTGTCTTGAAACTTTAGTACATGTATCACTTGACGCCGTGCGTGTTTCCCCTCTTTTTTTAAAAAAAAAACAAGTAGCAGTTTCTTTTCAAAATGTCTGTTTAAAATGAGGTGTGCATGATGGTATGGGTGTCTGTACCAAGTGGCTGTAACTGTTTGGTAAAGTGTTTTGAAAAATTGGCTGTGAATTGGGTAAAACCACATAAAGGTTAATATTCTGACAGACACCACACATCTGATGCTTGCTTTATTTTAAGGTTATTAAATATTCTAATAGTTTCTCTATAGATTAATGTGACCTCGCAAAGTACTTTTCGTGTTTTTCTGTTGGAAAATGAGGACTCATACTAAAATATCGGCGGTCACATTTGTTAACGCTCACATAAATACAGGTTTAAATTTTTTTATTGAAATCATAGAATATTCCACCTAATCAGTTGGGTCTACAGGGCTACATTTATTCATTTTTAGAAGTTAAACATTGTATTTCTTTTAGTAGATTTCTGATCTGAAATATAGTTATCAACTTTTGGTGCTTTTTAAAAATTAATTTTGGAATCATAATGGTTTATTAAAACATTTGTGTAAACATAATGTTAATTGTGATTATTACAATGGTTTCTGTGGCAGTTGTGTGTTCAGTTCAAGTCTGTTTGAACATATTAAAGTCAGATTAAATAATCGAAACATAAATATACAGTATTTATACCTTCACTTACACTGCCCCACTAAAATGAATGTTTGATACAACGGTTTAGACCTTTTTCTAAATGGCAAAATTTCTCAATTAGGGAAATAAATGATTGTGTAAGAAAAAAGCTTAACAATGGAAGAATCAGACATAAAAATGGAAGGACAGTTAAAAAGTTCTCTGCAGACTTTTTATTAAACTCGTTGCAGTGAAGTTTGAGTCTGAACCCGAAAGAATAACGACAAAGCAATTTACATTCGTGACATGAATGTTTTCTCTCAAATTACATCAAAGTTGCATTAGGTCATTTAGCACTCTCATCCAATACAACTTATAAATATCTCAACGTGATATTTGAGGTCAGATCACAGGGACAGTGATGATCCAGCACGCCTAGAGTAATGAGGCCCACGTTGGTGACTTCAGTGGATCTGGGATTGATAGCCCAGCACCTTAATCCTAATTGAGCTACCACACCCTTAATAAAAACGGTTACTTACAAAATGATGTTTGAGTCTATTCAGGTACTGTTGCTAAATTAAGTGTTGTTAATGGCTCAGACTTAACACATCTGCATTAATTCGTCAATCTGTGTTTATTTATCACTTGTTTTGGTCTATAAATTAGTGATCAAACGTTCGGCTCTTTTTAGAGTGCTGGTTCTTTTGTCACGGGCACGGTAGCTCAGTTGTTAGAGTGTTGGTCTATCAATCTGAAGGTTGGGGGTTCAAATCCCAGGTCCACTGAAGTTACCAATGTGGCTCCTTGAGCAAGACCCTTAACCTTCATTGCTCCAGGGATGCTGTGATTAACCCTGTTCACCTTGTAAGTCCATCCATCCATCCATCCATCATCTTCCGCTTTATCCTATATTAGGGTTGTGGGGGGTTCCCCATGCCCATCCAGGGGAGAACGTTTCGGGGAGAACGTTTCGGGCGCTGGGGAGATACACAGAGACAGGGTGCCAATCTATCGCTGGGTACACACTCACACAGACATGCACACTATATATATGGGGCAATTTGGAGAACTCACTTGATCCATGTTTTTGGACTGTGGGAGGAAACTGGAGAACCCGGAGGAAACCCACGCAGACACGGGGAGATCATGGAAACTCCACCCAGCTGGGGATTCGAACCTTGAATCCCTAGCGCTGAGAGGCGAACGTGATGACCACTAAGCCACCGTGCCGCCAGCTTGTAAGTCGCTTTGGATAAAAGCGTCTGCTAAATGACCAAATGTAAATGTATGTCACGGCTACGAAATACAAACCGGCTCTCTATCACCTGTGCTTTATATTTTAGTATGAATGTTGTGTGTGTATATTAACGAAGGCTTTCACGCATGACGCCCCACAAAGTATTCATATTTTAGCTGAAAGTGTCTTATTTGGGAGCTACAAGAACCGACTCTGTAAAAAAGCCTTTTTAGTTTATTCAAAACTTTGAATATAATTCACCAAGTTTGCTTAGTGTGCATAAACGTGTACAATAATCCCTCAATGCATCAATAAAATTAGTCATGTTTTCTACAAAATAGAAAAATTAAATAAAAAAAAAATACTGCTCGAATTATATTAAAAGCTTGCTGTTTTACTCACTGAGTGAACTCGATCATCGAGGGTACGTATGTTTTTCAAAAACACTTTATAGAAAAAGATTGATCAGACACTGCATGTGGAATAAATAGTGAATCCATATTTTTAATATTTGGAAGAATTTGACTAATATAAAATAGGACTGAAAACATTTTTGTTTTAAGAAAAATCTGTTTTTTTTTATTAGTTTTATGACTTTTTTTAATTGGTGTTTTTTATTTTTTAGCACTTTGAGATTTGTTTCAAATATAAAGTGCGTTATAAGTAAAATAAAACCCTGGATAACTTTAATCTGTGGAGCATGCATGCATTACCGAGAAAGTCCACAAGGGTGTAGTATTGTTCTGTTATTGTGCTTAGGCCCTAGTCTGCAGTTTGTGGTATGATCTTAATGTTAAGCCTGAGATTATATTCAGTTATAAACAGATCTGCATCACAGCAAGCACACAGACAGATTAGTAAACTTCATTAGGAACATTTACTATACAAGCTATTTATTCACATAAGAATTCAGACAATACAATACAACTATCACTTTACACATTTGTCAGGATCTTGAAGGTTGCATTTCTTCCGAACCCTTGCACATTTTCCAACCTTTTTAGTTCAACAAGACATAGAATATAAATAGGAGCTTGACTTCCCACTTCCAGCACCTTTCTCAGATCATCCATGTGAAATTCTTTAGAGCCGTGATCATTACCTGAAGCAAATTGGAATTCAAAGTTTACTATTGAGTTTATAATATGTTCTGTCAAACTTCCTGCATGCTTTATTCACAAAAGATGTAATAGATTCAACACTGACCTCTGCATCGTTCCTCAATGGCTTTGTTGATCTTCTTGATTGCTTCGTTCAGACTGGAGAGTGGAATTTGCTTCATGTAGGAGGCCAATGCTTGAAACTCTCTCTCAGACACTTGAGCAACGCTTGGAGCTCTGGAAGACAGCACAAGTGCAATAAACAACATTACTTCTACCAGTTACATTAACAATAAGCTGATTTTCAACGGAGCCCCTAAAGTGACATGGAAGAAAAAAATATATAATGCGAGATCTCGCAAAACTTTTGTGAGATCTCGCAATAACTTTGCGAGATCTCGCAAAACTAACGGTCCGCTTGCATTAAGTAGTTGCTTCAGGTGTCTCTCGTGTTGGAATTTATTAAACATAAAAAGACATGAAATGCATTATTTGTAAGGTTTTTTATACTTCGTAATGCTCTTTATTTTTGTAATGACATTTACTATTTCCCATAGTTCAAACAACTGCTGAATGACTGCAGGGAACAGAGGGAATGGTCATTTGCGGGATGAGCATCTATAATTGTAAGAATGTCCAGTTGCGGGATGAGCATAGCAAAGTGCAGGGGTGTCCGATCACAGGGGGAGCTGTAGACTTAGGGAGCAGGGAACATTTTTTAAATGTAATGGTGAGACTGGGGCTCAGGAAGTCCCCACCATATATGGAAGGTCCATTCACACTCATACACACACAGAAGCACAGCACACCTAAGGGTTAAAAACCGAAGCGGGATCTTTGAGAATTCAGAGATCTGTCATCAATCGCAGTCGTCTGCCATTGATGATTTTTCCTGAACACTTGTTTGTCTATTCAGTAAAACACATTAAGTTCTTTTGGAACAAAGCCGCCGACTTCTGACCGTTTTATTGGAACATAACACTCACATCACTCATGGGCAAGCACTGATTTGATGTATTTATACTGCAAGCCAATCACAAAATAAGACTCAATAAAACTTTTGCACAGATGAACGTTCTCCATTGTGATCGTTTATTGTTGTTGACCCAGAAACTGACCTGAAAGTACATCAATTTATAATAAACTATGGCGAGATCTCGCATATTTTTTTCTTCCATGTCACTTTAGGGGCTCCATAATTTTCTGACCCCAGTTAAACCCATTAAAAATGAAAAAGTTTCTAGTTTGAAAGTTAAAGATTGCAATAGTACAAGGGTTGTTCAAAGTAAAATTATTTTTCAAATATATTTCTTTAAATGGTTGGTGACAATATACAGTACCAGTCAAAAGTTTGGACACACCTCAAGTCAAGTCAAGTTTATTGTTCACATGCAATAGTTTTACACAGTGAAATGCTTTTACGACCCGAGGAGAAGTCGCCTGCTTTTTGCTCCACATATTGCCCATCAATTGCACTTAAAGTAAAGATGGACTTTGTAGTTCTACAATTACAGACTGAAGTCAGTTTGTGGACTACAGTACATAATGTGTTAGTGTCCTTAACTCTGTTCTGTAATGGTCACGACCCCGATAGTAGCACCACAGAACAGGTATTATTTGGTTGGTGTATAATTCCAGTCCAAGCAGCGTGCGTCACTGAGGTGTTTAAATGAAACTACAGTACAGTGTCACTGCACAACTGATAATAGGCAATACATCACCCAAATTATACCTGTTCTGTGATGGTCCTGACCAATTGAGAACAAAGAACCTACAGGGGACTAACAAAAAAAAAAGTTCAGACTGTACTAGTCTGCAATAGTAAAACTACAAAATCTTTCTATATGGTTAGTGGAGAACATGGTGCAAGAAGGAGGTGTGTCCAAATATTTGACTGGTAATGTATATTAATATTTCTATAATGCACACCATTTGTCTACATAGTCACCTTCAAGTTAAAGGAGCTGATTAGTCCTTATGGGTCCTGTTTACATAACCTTCCCAATGCAATAATTTTTTTTTTTTTTTAACGTTTACATTTTCCCTGTGTATATTTTTAAAAAGTCCACAGGAAGATCAGATCAGGGCTGTATAATGGATGAGAAGTTTTACCACTTAATTGGCCACTTAACAACTGTCTACAGCTCTGCAATCCAGTGCAATATGAAGCCTTATACACACAACATATGGAAGTAAGATCACATTTTAAGCAGTACAGAGCTATATTGGCATGCGGAGAATCACATTCTGAACACCGAGTGCAAATTTAGTCAGTTGAATTTTTATGTTTTGATCTAGAGATGCCTCAATTGGAAAAGTCATAACTCAGCATTTAAATGAAGTCAGCGGAATGTAATGAGAGATTAGATTATGCAATTAATCTGATAGTGTCATCTACTGATGGTTAAGCGGTTCAAGGGAACACGTGGAATCATCACACTGGCCACTGCAGAGTAAAATAATTAATGAATCACTCAACAAAAATACATTTTGTAATGTTGCTTAAGGAACATGCATTCTAAAATGATTCTTTTTCTCAAGCAGGCTCTTACCGGTTTTCCTTTTCCAGTGCCTTCATACCAGCCTTGACGCTCTGCTGCACAGCTGCTTTAGGGATCTGTTTTCTGTTATCGTGAGGCACAAGCTGCAATAATACAAATATATAAGCCTCAGGTAAGGCAACCTCACAATGCCTTTAAGAGAAACTTTCATAATTGCACACCTGCTCAAATATTTAAACTTTTCAGTAATACTGAAAGTGAAAACCAGCTTGTGCTACACGATCACATTTTTGAAAATGTAATAGATTAAAACATTTATTATAATCAAAAACAATGGCTAAGACTGAAGGAATTAAACTGATAGAAGTTACAGTAAAGACTACGGCACAGGGATATTTTGAGGGATCTATTAGGTGGATTATAGAAACTATCCTTGATGAACGGCCATGTTGTTTGCACATCACAGGGCACAACACATGGGCAAAAATGGACTTTTGAGCACAAATTCACACCTAGGGGCACATCAATACATCGATTATTTACTAAATCCTATACCAGGGTCTTGGTGGTGGTGGGGAGGGGTCACCATGCGCTTCCAGGGGAAAGCGCCCATCTACTGCTGGGCACATGCACACTCATTCTCACACACTATACACAGGGCAATTTAGAGAGGCCAATTCACCTTGAAGCCATGTTTTTGGACTCTGGGAGGAAACCAGAGAACCCACAGAAATGTGGAGAGCGCAGAAACTCCACCCAGATTGGGATTCAAATCTGGATCCCACCTCACCTGAAAGGCGAACATGCTAACCACTAAGCCAGCGCATTGCCTTGGGGCAACTTAGCATCACTAATTTACTTGACTTCCACATCTCTGAACAATGAGAGAAAACCAACACTGATGTTATGAACATTAAAAACTCATAACATGTTTAGACATTCATATTATAGATTCAAATATTGTTTAATTCAACCATAAAACATATATACTGAGAGTAAATGACCACATTAAACACAGGCTGAAGCTATATCTCACTTTAAGGATATCCAGTGTGATTGAACCCAGATCAGGCATTTCAGGTGTACAAGGCTCCCTTCCAAAGTCCATGCGAACACGTGGTGTGGCCAGACACCACTCTTGAGTTGACTCTTCATTATAGCGTAGCATGGGATCTGGATTCTCAGTTGATACGGACTGATTACCTCCCGTTACCTTTGCACAGACAAGTCACATGTGAGAAACTTAACTGACAAAAATCTAGATAACATTTTTAAACCTCATTTAGATGTTACCACTTACAAATGGTAAGGAGCAGCCATACAGAGGCTGCAATTTTGGCATTTCAGGTGTGGTTTCCTCAGTAGGATTTAAACTGACTGGCATCTGTGGCATTTCAGACAGTGTTCTAGTTGACCAATCAGAGAAGTCGTCTGTGCTCCGCACAGCTTCTGTGAGAATCTTCTCATTGCAATTTAGCTCCTACATTGGATACAGTGGTTAGTAAAAGCCCATGATTCAGGATAAAGTGATCTATTATGTCTAATGTGCTCACACACAGAGGAATTTGACCTCCACATTTAACCCATCCATGCAGTGAAACACGCACATATACACACACACTGGTGAAGTGAGCACACGTGCCCGGAGCGGTGGGCAGCCTTGAATACGGCACCCGGGGACCCAAGGCACTTCAGCCATAGTACTTGGTGGGACCGGGAATCGAACCGGAGACCTTCAGGTCACAAAGCTGGTTCCTTAACCACAAGCCCATGACTGCCCCATTAAACTTCTGTCTAAGATTCTAAGATTTTACACCACTGTTGATTAAGTTATTATCAGTTATTTAGTTATGTTAAAGGTCAAGCAAAATCTACCTTTTTGGTACTGAGGAGCTTGTTAATGTAGGGAGTCTCAAACACTGGGAGCTCAGGTGTAACAGCATTACTAGACCAAGGTGAAGACTGAGGATCGGTCACTCCGTTTGTCAGAACAGAAGAGGAACAAGTGGGTTTTATATTCAGCTCCAGAGAGGTAAATACAGGAACCTCTGGGGACTTCATACTGTCTGTCCAATAATAAATAAAACAAGTGGAGTTTAGTTACATGGAACTGGGCTCATTTCACTCCATAAAAATAACTAATAGCTTGTGTGTGTGTGCGCGTGTGTGTGTGGTGAAAACAGAACAAACTACACATTTTACAATTATAGCTCTAGTGAAATTACAATATTGTTCAATGTGTGAAATGTATGATATTATAATTTAAAGACTTACCAATGGAAAGCCGTTCAGGAATTCCGCATGGTGAAACTGGGTTGTTGTGTGTTATCTGCTCAACTTCCTGAGCTTTGCTTCAAAAAAAAAAAAAAAAAAAAAAAAAAAAAAAAAAAAAAAAAAAAAAAAAAAAGGCATCAATTCACCCACTTCATTTAAAATTATAGCATCTCACAAGGAGATAACATATGAGGTAATCCAAACATGGCATGACTCAGGACAGAGGAAGACAGGCAGACAAACAGAGGCAGGAACAAAGGAAGACAGACAGATAGATACTACCTATGGGGCTCCTTGTCTTTTGTTGTTTTTTTGCGGAATAATTCCATTGTGAAATCATGATTAAAACACACTGTGTTCTCTGTGATGCCAAAATCTTCTAGCCTGGGTGTCAAAACATCTTCATCCATGTGCAGAAAACACCTGGGTGTCTTTGGCTCGTGTTCTTGCATAGTCATGACAGGTGGTGGTGGAGTAAGAGCTGCAGCTGGAGGAGGAGGAGTGACTTTTTCAGGTAGTTTTGCATCGCTAAGCACCATCTGCAGGTGGTGTGCAGATAGGCCAAAATCGGAGAGCTGTGGCGTCCGCATTTGATCAGCAACTTGAGGTGGAATCTTCTTAGGTGTTTCACGCTCCTGAGCGTCTTTCTCTTCAGCTCCTGCTACTAACTCACTTAAGTCTCTGTCTACGTCATCATCGGAGGACGACTTTACGTCTGCCTCGTCTTGAGCTTGTACTTCTAGAAAACAATTGAGCTCGGTAACCATTTCTTGGACACAATCATTTTTAATGAGGTATGTGTTTGATAGAACAATCAGAGATTAATATGATATTATACATAAACTTATGTAGAGAAAGTGTAGAAAATACACACCTGATGTGGTTAAGACTCTCTGCGATTTGTATCCATATTTTGTATAGTGTTTCTGAATTTGTTCAATGTCTTCTGTTGTTCTTTGTTTAAGAATCATGCAAGCTTTAATAAATCTCCTTAACTCATTACTTCCATCCTTCTGAGATGACACTTGACTTTGGACCCGTTTCTGCATATGAAAAAAAAGACTTCAGCTTTTTGTAACAACAAAGATTGCATTCATGCTATTTATAGTCAGTAATAGGGTTACTATATGAAAAAAAAAAATCATCTAAGTTCCTACCTTAAGTCCTCTAACCTCAGAATGGAGCTCATGTAATGCTTGAGCTGCCCCAGATTCTGTAGTGTCTAAAAAACAAAATGTACAGTTCGTAACAGTGTGATTAATAAGACCAGCAGGGAAGGGGAGACAGAGGGAGCACAAGCTGAGTATATGGGCTTCAAAAATTAAGATCCGTAACCTTCGTCACGTTCACAATTCTGACTGGCTGCTTGCTTCAGGTTTGCACTCTCTGTTTCCAGCAGCACAGCCACACTTCGTAGTTTAGCAAAAAATTGCATCGATGTGTCCATGTTTACTCAGCTTCAGGAATCCACAGGATACAGACTATAAAAAACACTATACACAAACAAGTCTTTTAGTTCAAATTCAATACAAAAGTCAGGAAACATACATTTTGTTATTAATTCATTTTTTTTGCATATACATTTGCATTACATTTTATAGACACTTTTTAAATATTGTAAAAACACTTTTGTAGTGCAATTAAATTCTTTAATCCACATAATTTAGGGTATTGTGTGGATTATGGAAACTATCCTCGACATGTAAACACATGGGCAAACATTTACTTATTTGCACAAATTCTCATCTTCTTGCATTCTCTAATTCACCCATCACCCCAGTTTATGAACAATGAAAAACCCACACTGATATGATAAGAACTTACAAACTCAACACAAATAGAACCAGGTCATCCAAATGGTGGCAGTGGTCATTGTTGATTATGAAATCATGATAGTGCACCAACTTCTAGCCCAGAATTTTATATATACCTTTTACTGTAACCCAAGGGTTACTACATGCTGTTAGCCAACTGCCAAAATGGTGCTTTCAATGTGTGGCAATAACTTATAATTTAACCTAAATTCCAGAACAGTAAAGATACTGTACACGGCAGTCGTAGACTTGTGGTAAATGAACCAGCCTTGTGACCTGAACATCCCTAGTTGGAATCCAGAATGTGTGAGCACAGGAGAATGTGTGAGCACAGGAGGCAAAATAAATCAATTTATCCAGTAAAGGTGTGCAAACTTTTATTTCCTTCTGTATATTTTATTCATTTTATACCTAATGCTGTTTATCTGATGTTTTATTCACTCAAATTTAAGACCATCTAAGGGCCAGCTTTTATTGCTATATCACCCAAAGAATCAAATAAGATTAAGGTAAATAAGCCAGAAGTGTTATTTACATCGCTTAAAGAACGCACTAGTATGCAGTTTAAAAAATAGATATCCAATTCCATTCACAACTGCACATATCAGAACCACTGTACGTCCAGGTACTTGTATTATAATTTTAATAGTAGTTCTGTTTATTCCGGGCTGCATAGTGGCTTAGTGGTTAGCATGTTCTCCTCTCAGCGCTAGGGATTCCTGGTTCGAATCCCAATCTGGGTGGAGTTTCCATGTTCTCCCCGTGGGTTTCCTCCGAGTTCTCCGTTTTTTTCTCACAGTCCAAAAACATGGATCAAGTCAATTGAATTCTCCAAATTGCCCCATATAGAGTGTTTGTCTGTGTGAGTGAGTGTGTGCCCAGTGATAGATTGGCACCCTGTCCTGGGTGTATTTGACCAGCGCCCAAAACGTTCTCCCATGATTGGGCATGGGGAACCCCACCACGACCCTAATAGAGGATAAAGCGGAAGATAATGGATGAATGTTTATTCCTTTCATATAGTCTATGTGCTGGCGGCACGGTGGCTTAGTGGTTAGCACGTTCGCCTCTCAGCGCTAGGGATTCCCGGTTCGAATCCCCATCTGGGTGAAGTTTCCATGTTCTCCCCGTGTCTGCGTGGGTTTCCTCTGGGTTCTCCGGTTTCCTCCCACAGTCCAAAAACATGGATCAAGTCAATTGAGTTCTCCAAATTGCCCCATATAGAGTGTGTCTGTGTGAGTGAGTGTGTGTCCAGCGATGGATTGGCGCCCTGTCCAGGGTGTATCTGCCCAGCGCCCGAGATGTTCTCCCCTGGATGGGCATGGGGAACCCCACCGCGACCCTAATAGAGGATAAAGCAGAAGATAATGAATGAATGAATAGTCTATGTGTGTCCTATGGATTTAGTATGTTACATGTCATACATGTGTGCACTCACCAAGAAAAAATCCTTGTATGTGAAACATTCTTGGCAAAATAAAGTGATTCAGATTTTTGACAATGGCTAATGAAAAGCACCAGCTAAGAAAATGAACTGCACTTCAGCAGCACGTCAGTCAGTTACTGCTATTCGATATCCATTATTACTTCAATTTTAACTATCAACCGAACACCGTAAAACTACACATATTTATTCGTTACACACAAACGCTTAACGTGAAGTTACTCTTCTGCGTGTTGTGACAGCATCCAGCTTATAAAATCTGACAATAACAATAGAGAGAGGAAAAAACAACCGTGAACTCACCATATCCCCAAGCTAACACTTTTTCAAATCTACCGCTCTTTCCGGCCTTTAGCGGAAGTACAACGGAGATTCATTTTATTGTAATTAAACTACTCCAGGCCTGCTTAGAAATAATTATTACACATCAAACAACTTGCAAATAGAATAAAACCTTTCTGTCCTGAAAGCGGCTTGAAAACATTTACCGTTTGAGCGCTAAAACTCAAAACGTCAGCCTCCGTTAATGACGTCACGAACCCGGGGCGTGGCAGTGTACCCCGTGTGTGGTAGTTTAACTACATTTTGCGTGGGTTTCCTCCGGGTTCTCCGGTTTCCTCCCACAGTGCAAAAACACGGATCAAGGTCAATTGAATTCTCCAAATTGCCCCATATAGAGTGTGTCTGTGTGAGTGAGTATATGCCCAGCGATAGATTGGCGCCCTGTCCTGGGTGTATCTGCCTAGCGCCTGAAACGTTCTCCCCTGGATGGGCATGGAGAACCCCACCGCGACCCTAATAGAGGATAAAGCGGAAGATAATGAATTAATGAATTTGTTGGGCATCAGTTTCCTACACTAATTCGTATTTTGCTCAACCATTTAAGTATTTCAGTGCCTTAGTTGCACAAACTGTTTAATAGGCTCTTTTATTCAGCATTTGGTAATTTCTCTAAGACGTTCCAACAGGGGCGGCACGGTGGCTTAGTGGTTAGCACGTTCGCCTCTCAGCGCTAGGGATTCCCGGTTCGAATCCCAATCTGGGTGGAGTTACATGTTCTCCCCATGGGTTTCCTCCGGGTTCTCCGGTTTCCTCCCACAGTCCAAAAACACGGATCAAGGTCAATTGAATTCTCCAAATTGCCCCATATAGAGTGTGTCTGTGTGAGTGAGTGTGTGCCTAGCGATAGATTGGCGCCCTGTCCTGTGTGTATCTGCCCAGCGCCCGAAACGTTCTCCTCTGGATGGGCATGGGGAACCCCACTGCGACCCTAATAGAGGATAGCGGAAGATAATAGATGAATGAATGAATGATGTTGTTGGGCATCAGTTTCCTACACTAATTCGTATTTTGCTCAACCATTTAAGTATTTCAGTGCCTTAGTTGCACAAAATGTTTAATAGGCTCTTTTATTCAGCATTTGGTAATTTGTCTAAGAAGTTTGAACAGAATCTTTACTAGTGATGTAACTGCACCACCACAACCAGCTGGGAAAGTTTATCAGCCACCTGGATTGAACTAGAAATATTAAAACTCAACCAATAAAAGCAGACTGTGCTCTAGTTAAATAGACTACACTTTGTAATGGAATTTCTAGCATTTTGAAATATTTAAGTTGTACTAATGCAGTAATGTTACACAAGCATAAGAAACGTCACCCAGGTTGTAGACACAGGCCATTAACAAAGCTTCTAACACTATATTAAACCTTGATAACTCTTTAATTAGACCCAGTTCATCTGTAAATAATCTCGGTGTCATTATTGATTCAGGTCTCTCCTTTACAAAGCACATTAGCAATATTACTAATTAATAATTAGAATTGCATTTTTTTCACCTTTGTAACATTTCAAAGCTACGAAATATCCTCTCCCTCCAAGATGCAGAAAAACTAATTCATAATTTTATTACCTCAAGGTTAAATTATTGTAATTCACTTCTGACAGGATGTTCTAATAAATCATTACGTAAATTACAACTTGTTCAAAATGCTGCAGCTAGAGTTTTAACTAAAACCAGAATGTTTGATCATATCAGACCTGTGTTATCAAACTTGCACTGGCTACAAAATTTTATTAAT
Source organism: Corydoras sp. C115 (assembly GCA_019802505.1). Taxonomy (NCBI): domain Eukaryota; kingdom Metazoa; phylum Chordata; class Actinopteri; order Siluriformes; family Callichthyidae; genus Corydoras; species Corydoras sp. C115. The sequence goes on along the minus strand of JAFMOC010000076.1, from coordinate 1,915,427 downwards.
AACATATAAAATTGTACATAATCAGGCTCCACAGTATCTGAGTGAGCTGATTTAATTGTATAAGCCAACATGTGAGCTCAGATCTCAAGGTGCTGGTTTACTCTTAGCTCCTAGAACAGGGGTGCTCAATACGTCATCGCGAAGGGGTGTCAGGTCGATCGCGATGGAGGTTTGAGAAAAAAAAGCGTTTATTACGTGTCAGCGCTTTTTTTACAGCACAGTATCGGAAGCGCTTATACACACACGCGCACACATTCACACAGAATGTGATTCATTCTGAATCTGAATCTCTATCATTCTTCAAGCGAGCAGTCTCCCCCCTCCCCGTCTCTCCCGCTGTTCCCAAAACCGGCACGTGGCCACGCCTCCGTGACTAAATCCGAAGCATTGGCTCCCGAATCATCTACATTAGAGAGTTTCTGTTTGTGTTTTTACACTTTATTAGACTGACAAGACGAGTGAAGGACGAGTGAAGCTCAAAAAGAACTAAAATGTTCCACTTTCATTAAGAGTTGGGGGGGGGTGAATATTTTTTTACAATGTCAAACTCAAAATGCATTTGCTTTTATTACTTCATGTTTCCCAGTTCGAATCCCAATCTGGGTGGATTTTGCATGTTCTCCCCATGTCTGCGTGGGTTTCCTCCGGTTTCTTCCCACAGTCCAAAAACATGGATCAAGGTGAATTGAATTCTCCAAATTGTCCCATATAGATTGTGTGTGTGTGAGTGTGCACAGTGAAAGATTGCGTGCTGTCCTGGGTGTATTTGCCCAGCGCCCGAAGTGTTCTCCCCTGGATGGGCATGGGGAACCCCCCCATGACCCTAATAGAGGATAAAGTGGAAGATAATAGATGGATGGATGTTCTGTTTGGGGAAATGTGGGTTACAGTGATTGTTGTACATTTGTGCTGTATACAGTGTGTTTGGTTTTAACTAAAATAAGGTTTTCTCCGTGCTATTTGCTGGAATGTGTTTAATAAAAGAGCCATTCTAACAGATTGGACAATACTAACATGATGTGTGTAAACAGGTTTCAATATAAAAGCCTAAAAAATAGAGATTGACCCCGGTAGATCTCGATGACCTGTCCAATGGAAAAATAGATCTCAGGCCAGAAAAGTGTGGGCACCCCTGTCCTAGAATTAATAAAATTACTGCTGGTGGAAGAGCGTTTTCCCACAAGGCTCCTCAACTTTGGAATAGCCTTCCAGTTACTGTAGCAGTAAGTAGTGATTCTGAATCACTATAATCTTTAAAAATAAACTAAAAACACATTTATTTAATCTTGCGTTTAATGAATCCCCTGTAGGTAAAGATGTAGATCTCAGACTTGGCTGTGTTGGGGGGTAATCTCTGATCAGTGTATGCTGGCATTTCACCTCTTCACCCACCTCATCATTAATGGGGGGGTGTGGCGCTGAAATGATGCTGTTCCGGGGCGCCATCTCAACTATGTAGAGTCTGCAGTATCTGCCTCTTTTAGTTATGCTGCTCTAGTCAGTGATGCCAGAGTCACATGCTGCACTGTGTCAATCAATCACTTATTAATTAAATGCTGTGCTTTATTATTAGCTCTAACTGCCTTCCTTGTCTGTTTCTTTTGAGATGTGACCGGCTTCCTGGAGGTGTAGTCAGACCTTCATCCATGGCTCTGCTGACAAATACTGGATGCAACCTGAATATTAATTGGACCCCTTAATGGACTCACATATAGTTTTCCAGTTGTTAGAGTTTTTCCATTTGTTATATATCGGTACATGTCTGTCCTACACTGTTGTTGCTGCCTGGCCGCTCAAGGAGGATGAGTCCCCCACTGAGTCTTGGTCCTCCCAAGGTTTCTTCCTTAAATAACAATAGAACAGGGAGTTTTTTCTTACCACTGTCGCCTCGGCTTGCTCTTTGGGGGTTTAAAGGCTTTTCATTCTGTAAAGCTGCTTTGTGACAATGTACTGTTGTAAAAAGCGCTATATAAATAAATATAAATAAATAAAAACTTGAACTTGATTAGACTTCAAACTGGCATTTCGGGTAAAAATGCCAACCAGTTAGCACCAGGATTCGTCATTATGCCACCTGTTTCATTTGTTTGTTGCCTACAGCAAAAAGTTAAACGTTACTATTCACCTGGTGAGCTCATTCCATATTTCACAACTGCACATGTAATATGCAATTTTGCATTCACAAGTAAATTATTAAGATATTTAACATTCAGTTTAGTGAAAACTATTTTTTTTATTTATAAATTATATGAAGCAGTGTTTAAAAATGTAAAGTTATTTGTGAATATATGTACTAATTTGTAAATACATTTGCAAATGTATATCTTTTATGTAATTGTTTTAAATTTTTCCTTTGGCTACTGTAGCCAGTACATTACCCCACAATGTTTCTTGTAGCTTAATAAAAAAGACTTGGGCAACATACATACAAATAATAAACAAACGTGCAAAAAACACAGTATCTATAACAAAGTATATAGTGCTCTTGCATAGTTTTCCTCCACCAACCAAACTAATATTGTATTTTGCAAAAACACTGTGTGTTTGTGAATGATTGTCCGCAGCCAAATGATTGTGCTTGAAAAGTAAATGTTACCTCAAAGGCAACTTGAAGAAAAACATCTTATCAGTTATTTGCTCTGGCAATGATATAAATTCAACTGTCAGGGTAAGGGAGTTATATTTTACTGTTCTCGTTACACAAGTAAGTATGCTACCTGCATTTAAGATTTTTTAAAAAAACATAATATACATAAATACAATTTTATAAATGAAAAGATTTATACATTTACATTAACACATTCTGCTTGCTGTTTGTCTTCTTTATGTGTTAAAGTCAGGTAACTCATATACTTCCAGTAAAAAGCATGGCACTCTTTGGGAAAGTCCTGGAACCAGTTGGCTTCATGCAGACAATGCGTGGGTTTGTTGAGGGAATCTGCTCTTATCTGGGTGGCAGTGGTATAGCTGATGATATGGACCTAGTCAAGAAGAATTTTGACCATATTGATCAGGAAATTAGTTCCTTTGGACCAGGTCTAATAAGTGATCAAGAAGTTCATGCTTTTGAATATGACTTGAATGTTGTATACAATCAGCTTGGTGTTGCAGTCAGAGCCCAAGCAGAATATACTAAACGTGAAACAGACGTCTTTCTGAGGTACGTTCAGGAGCATCGACTGGAGCGGCAGCTGACCGCTCTGTACAGTCGGATGATGGGTATTTCTGTGCTCACTGATCAACCCACCATATTGGAGGAGCTTATTCATACACATAAGCCTAGACGATGGGAAATAAAGGCATTTTGTGTCAAGGTTAGTCTATGTACAAATTTGTTTTTAATGGCATAACAGTGTAACAATTGTACATTTAAAAATAATGTAAAAATATATCTAAATTGTTAAAATATTAAATGTGTTGTCAACACAAGGAATAATTGTATGTTTTTGTTTTTTTCCCTGTAGGTGAATTTTGTACTTGGAACAGGTCTGGTCTGCCTTTTTGTAGAGGCATATTTGACAGGCAGAGATCAGACTCTACTGATAAAAATCTGGTCAGACAGAATGGCTGCCTTGTATAAGAAAATGAAAGCCACTCGGGGGCTTTGTTCTGGATACTTCAGGGAGCAGGCTGAAGAGGATGTCAGAAAGCAAATATTGGAGATTCGGTGGAACACCCACAGTCCAGAGCAGCAAGCAGCAGAGATTTTAAAATGTTTGGAACGAAATTATGACTGGCTGCACTGGGCAGTAATGGTTCACCCACCTGTGGCTTTATGGAAGGAGGCAACAGTTGATGGCAAAGAAGAATTGGAAGAGCAGAGTGACTGGCCCAGCCAAGAGCATTTTATTTCTGTTTTTTCAGAGGCATCCAATTCCAATATAGTTGTCTTTCACAAAGAGACTCCATCTTCACTGGATAAATCTCGCATTCATCAACTGATAGTGGACCTGGAATGGAAGATCCCAAATCCACCACCTGAAGTCTATGCGGCAATAGAAGAAGATCCAGGAAAAGCTAGAACATACCTAGCCAATCGAATGCAGAAAAAACTACAAGAGGGACTTGGGACAAATGTTGCTGTTTATGTGGTGCCAGGCAAAATAGAGATGAAGTGTAACTTTCCTCAGGTCTCCTTCTACCAATATGAATACAAGCACAGATTGGCTTCTGGAACTGTCTGCATATTTGGGTAGTACACCAGATTTGAATCCTTTTATATCATGACCAAGTATTTGGAGGGCTTTTCTTATAAGCCATTTCTTGAAATAATAAAGGTTTTGATCATTTTTATGACATTTGACAAAAAATTTGCAAGATTTATTATCAATATTTGTAAAATGTTTTTCCACACAGCTTATATAAAGATATTTGTTAATATTAATAACTTGTTAATTTAACCTAAAGGACTGCAGTTGATTACTAAAAATAAATATCCTAAAAATCTTTCTAAATAACCAACCATATGAGAGCTATTTTATAATGACTGTTCAGACTGTGGATACTTAATAAGACCATGATTAAATATGTCATCATAGGATATCTCTAAAACTTTGTATGAAAAAAGTTTTTTATTCAAGGTTTCAGGAAAACCTAAAAAAAAATTATATCATACATTTGAATACTAACCCTATTCCTTTCTAATAGTCTATATCCTCAAGTACAAGTTTTTGTTTGCTGGTTTGACTTTATCAAACTGAGTTACTGCTTTCTTTAGTCATTCTTTCCTTCATCACATTGGGGTAATCCTTAAGCACTTTGCAAAAATCATTCACTGACAGAGAAAATAGTTGGCAAACAGTCTGAGCTTGAACTGAAGCTAAATATTTTCCTTTGTTCAGGAGACATGTCTCTGGAAAAAACAAAAAAGAATTGTTATAACCATATTAAATTTTCATTTCAGCTGACTTGTTTCAAGGCTTACTGAAAATTTCAAAACAATCATTTTCTCATGGCAGCATTCACATCGCCCAGCCACTGAATTAGGTATACTTTGCTAGTAAAGGGTTAGACCAGCTTTTGCCTTCAGAACTGCTTTAATTTTCAATGAGTTGCTAGAAACATTCCTTAGAAATTTCAACGCATATTTACATTATAGCATTATGCAGCTGCTGCAGAGTTGTCGGCTGCATATCTATCCCGTTCCACCAGTTCGCAAATATGGCACTTTTTGGTTAAGATCTGGTGGAAAAATCCCAGTAGAGCAACAGTTTCTGAAATACTCAGACATACAAATACTCGGCTGTCTGGCATCAATAACCATGCCATGTTCAAAGTCACCTTTCTTTCCCATTCTGATGCTCGGTTTGCACTTTAGCAAGCTGTCTTAACCATCTATACATGCCTTAATGCATCAACGTGCAGCCATGTGATTGATTGATTAGCTGTTTGTGTTAACAAGCAATTGAACAGGTTTACCTAATTAAGTGGCCAGTGAGTGCGTAATGTGGCAAGTACATGCAATAATTTAATTTTTAAAAATGAGGTTTAAAATAACACATACATGCAAACATCACACATTAAAATTCACAAACATGTCAATGTCAATAATGATATGACTACATAAGAATTACTTAAAGTAGTCCACCAACTTTTTTCTTTGTTCGAGAAGAAATGGGGAATAGTTCTGTTTTGTATAGTGTCAAATAATTATATCTTAATCATTGGTTTTCTAATTAGTTTATCCTAATTATTGTCACAATTGGTGGTAAAGCTGTGACATCCCCTGTGATAACCAGGTACAAACATACACTTCTAGTCACAATTTCTAGTTCACCAGTTGTAAATGTTTTCAGACTGTGAGGGGAATTTATAAGAAAACATTACCTAGTCTTTGACTAGAGAATGTTGTTGGTCAGATATTTTGGTTGCTGGATAGTGATCTTTAAACCACTCCAAAATTACAGTAAAATGATGCATCAAGACACCAAACAGATAAAAATGTGAATATAACACCAGTGTGACAGATATGCTTCAGACCGATCAATTTATAAATGTGTGTATTTTTATGCATTTCATATCATACTGACCTCCAAAATAGCCCCCATCACACAGCTCCTGTTGAAAAGACTCTGTCTCTACTACTACCTGTCCATGTTCAATAAAGAACATGCGGTCAGCAGGAGTGTTCACTTGTATTATGAAGTCACCCTCCTGAAATACCTCATACTGTAAATGTAAGAGGATGGTGTTGATGAAACAGACATCACAGTTCTGGAAAAAAGGAACTCTTCTTACAAGGCCTGAGCACATGATCATTAAAATCTCCTATAAACAAATCAAAACTTAAGTGATTAAATAAGTAGTTATTTATGAATAATAAATCAAAAAAAATAAATAGCTGAATCAGCTGCACTACAATGTGCTACCTCTTTAATTGATGAAGATACCCAATTTAGTACATCTTTCTCGTCATACCACTTCCCCCCATAGCGAGCCTGGAAATAACTGCTGACTCGAATTCGTAGTTCTTTGGGGAGCTTCATAAAGGTCATGTAATCTTCCAGATGATTTAACTAAAAAAAAAAAAACACACACACACACACACAGAAATATATTCCTTTTTTTTGCTCAGATGTTTATTAAACCCATCCTGTTTTCTAATTTTCTAATTACACTACAACATTCATCATCAGATGTTCGCAAAGAAACAGCTAACAGCTGCCAGCTAACTATCCTGGTGCAAATTAAAAACAAGTTCAATGAACTTATGACTTTAAAACAGAGCAATGAGCAATAAAGTATGTTTGGAGAAGAAATAACTCTCCAGCTGTTAGGTGTTGGGATAAATCAATCATGGTTTAGGCAAGGGAAATACTCTTGTATTATAGACAAAAATTTAATTGAATACAAGCGCAATTATACATTAATCACAAAGTCTGTAAAAAAACTGAAATGATAAAAACAGTAGGAGTTTCTAAAGCAAGCAATGGTCCAAAATGAACAGTACAATAGTCAACCTCAAGAGAAGATGAGGATGAAGAGAAGATTTTGTTATGGTGTTTACAGTTCCTGAAACTAACCATCACAGGGTGCAAAATATAGCTTATTTGTCCATTTTTTATATCAAGATATTAAAAATGAAAATGAAGCGATGTAATCTTGCTTACCTGTATTAAACAGTATGCCTTTTGAAAATGTCGGTCATTTGTTACTTACTTAACTACCTACAATGACTGCTTTTTAGAATTCATGTTAACATTTAACCGCGTTATTGAAGGACAGATAATGTTTCCTCTCACCTTGTTGTTGTATGCTTTAGCAGTGAGGTCTGTATCAGTCATCAAAGCCACTGTGTTTGCTACCAGCACTGTGTACATTAGAGCACCTGATACAATACTTGTCATGACAATCCATAGCTCAACTTCATCTAACAGGAAAGAAAAATATGAACTGTACTTGGAAAACATTAAATAAAGCTTTATAACTTTAAACCTGTATTTATTTAAAGATAAGTAAACTTTTTACTTGTTGGTGCATCAGAAGACCCATATGATATTGCTGTCATATGTGAGAGTGCCCGGAAAACACCAAAAGAATACTTCTCCCCCACTGAAGCATTCTAAAAACAAATTTTATTACGTATTTTTAATATATTACAAAAGATTATTGTTTTAGATATATGAAATTTGTTTTCTATGTACTATTTCTCTTCTTTTAAGAAATACAGTTTTTTGTTGCTTTCATACAAAGATTATAATGCAACATGAACAGGTTATAGTTCCTTGTGCTGTTTAAATACATAAGTAAAGCAGAGCAGGAAAATTAAAGAAATACTCTTATGAATTAACAATGTTAATGAAATGAATTTACCGTGAGATTTTCACGTCGCACCCAACAGTCTGATGGAAATTCCTCCAGCATTGGAACAAAATACTGTACACAACCATTCCAGTGGCACAGCAGAAAAATCATCATGAACAAAGAAAGAATTCGAAACAAGACACGAACCACCTCTAGGTTCGCATTTGACACCTAAAAACAACAAAACTATATTATGAGAAATGTAGATATGTGTGTCTTAGACACAACTGTAAAGTGAAAGTACATGGATTGAAATGATAATAAATTGGGCAGTATAAGTCATGTGCATAATGTATTAAAATATTTATCAGAATCAGAATCAGACTTTATTGGCCAAGTATGTTCACACATACAAGGAATTTGTATTTGGTTACAATAGCTCACAGTGCACAATAAGTGACAGACACACTCAAACTAGCATTCCTCCTAAACACACACACACGCGCACACACACACACACACACACACACACACACACACACACACACACACACACACACACACACACACACACACACACGCACAAGACACACCTGTAAACATGACGATTGTGCAGTTTGCAGATTATTTTAAATAAAGTGCTAGTGCAATACTGTAATGGATGGTAAAAATAGATGAGAATGGAAGAAGACTGGTTGAGAGTGTTGAGAATGAGTCCAGAAGTAGTGTTTTAATGTTCAGCTGTTCATGAGTGTGATGGCGTGTGGAAAAAGATTCTCCGTAATCTGGAGGTCTTGATCCTCAACTGACTGAACCGCCGGCCTGAGGGAAGATATTGGAACAGGTGATGTCCAGGGTGTGATGGACCATGGACGATGTTCTCTGCCCGCTTCCTGGTTCTGGCCATGTGCAGGTCTGGTAGGGAGGGTAGTCTGTGGGTGTCATGTCTGGTAGCTGAACTGCCGCACACTGTGATTGATGTGGTGAGGACAGATTCTGTGGTGGCGGTGTAGAACTGCACCATCAGCTCCTTAGGCAGGTTGAACTTCCTCAGCTGACGCAGGAAGTACAGCCTCTGCTGAGCCTTCCTGATGATGGTGCTGATGTTATGGTCCCATTTCAAGTCCTTTGAGATTATTGTGCCCAGGAACTTGTAGGAATCCACAGCCGTTACAGTACTGTTGAGGATGGTGAGTGCTGGAAGGGTTGGAGGGCTTCTCCTGAAGTCTACTCTCATCTCCACTGTTTTGGCTGTGTTCAGCTCCAGGTTGTTGTGGTTGCTCCAGAGGACCACCTCCTCCACAACCCGTCTGTAGGCAGACTCGTCACTGTCCCGGATGAGACCAATAACTGTCAGATCATCTGCAAACTTCAGGATTTTGACTGAGGGATCCATGGAGGTACACTCGTTTGTGTACAGTGAGAAGAGCAGCGGGGAGAGAACACAGCCTTGTGGAGCTCCTGTGCTGATGGTCCTGGTACCTGACGTTATCTTTCCCAGCCTCACTTGCTGCTCTCTGCCAGAGAGGAAGTTTGTAATCCACTGGCAGGTACACTGAGGTGGGTCAGTTTGGAGTGTAGGTGTCTGGGGATGATTGTATTAAAGGCACAGCTAAAGTCCAAGAACAGAACTCTTGCATATGAGCATGGATGGTCAAGGTGCTGGAGGATGTGATGTAATCCCATGTTCACGGCGTCATCTACAGACCTGTTGGCACGGTACGCAAACTGCAGGGGGTCTAGTTGGGGGTTGGTGATGTCCTTCAAGTGAGTGAGAACCAGCCTCTCGAAGGATGTCAGTGCGACAGGTCTGTAGTCATTCAGTCCTGAGATAGTTGGCTTTTTGGGGACGGGAATGATTGTGGAGCGTTTGAAGCACGCCGGTACGACACACTGCTCCAGTGATTTGTTGAAGATCTTGGTGAAGACAGGAGCAAGCTGGTCTGCACAGTTCTTCAGGCAGGAGGGTGACACTCCATCTGGACCTGGCGCTTTCCTTACTCTTTGTTTGTTGAAGAGTCGGTGCACGTCTGCTTCACAGATCTTCAGGGCAGGCTGAATGGGTGACTGAGAGTCAGAAGGGTGTGAAGTGGTGTTGTGTTGTTGATTTGACCTGGGCTTTACAAACCTGCAGTAGAAGGTGTTTAGGTCGTCAGCCAGCTGACGACCCCCCCATTGTCTGGTGTGCGGGTCGTTTGTAGCTTGATATATTGTACAGGGTTTTCCAGACGGCTGAAGGCTCGTTTGTGGACATCAGTCTGCTCAGCTTGGTGGAGTAGCTCTTCTTAGCAGCTCTGATCTCTCTATTGAGTGTGTTTCTGGTTTTATTGTAGAGCGCACGGTCCCCACTCCTAAAAGCGTTTTCCTTGGACTGCCGCAGATGCTTCAGTTTGGCGTTAAACCAGGGCTTGTCATTATTGTATCTAATGCGAGTCCTGGTTGGAACACAGGTGTCCTCACAGAAGCTGATATCACAGTGTCAGTATATTCGTCCAGGCCGCTTGTAGAGTCCTTGAACACACACCAGTCTGTTAACTCCATATAGTCCTGAAGCCTCTCTTTAGCCTCACTGGTCCACTTCTTCACTGTACTGACCACAGGTTTGGCCCAGTTGAGCTTTTGTCTGTAGGTTGGGAGAAGATGGACCATAGAGTGGTCAGATAAGCCCAGAGCAGCTCGGAGAACAGATCAATATGCACCTTTTAATACAGTATAGCAGTGGTCTAGTATATTAGTCTCCCTGGTGGGGCAGGTAACATGCTGTCTGTATTTGGGCAGCTCGCTGGTAAGTTTAGCTCTGTTGAAATCCCCAAGAATGATGAAGACAGACTCGGTGTGTTTGTGCTCTGCACTGGTGATCTGGTCTGAGAGAGCGCACGCACGCGCTTGGTGGAATGTAAACTCCGATGAGCACCACGGAGGAGAATTCCCGTGGGCAGTAGAAAGGTTTACAGTCTATAAACACAGACTCCAGATCAGGACTGGACTCACATATAGTTTTCTAGTTGTTAGTTTTTCCATTTGTTTAATATCTGTACATAGCTGTCCTACACTGTTGTTGCTGCCTGGCCGCTCAAGGAGGATGAGTCCCCCACTGAGTCTTGGTCCTCCCAAGGTTTCTTCCTTAAATAACAACATAAAAGGGAGTTTTTTCTTGCCACTGTCGTTTCGGCTCGCTCTTTGGGGGTTTAAAGGCTTTTCATTCTGTAAAGCTGCTTTGTGACAATGTACTGTTGTAAAAAGCGCTATAGAAATAAATTACTTGAACTTGAACTTGAACTTGACTGCATGTTTTCATGAACACAGTGACGTCTGTACACCAGCCACGGGTTTTACTTAAGCAAATTAACTACCATTAGGTTATCATAACCACTAAACAAGGCCCATAAATCCCATTTATTCAGATTGTATCCGTCACAGAAGTCCGTTCTTCCCCAGAAGAGGGCGGCTACGCGGAGTAAATACGTACGCTGCTCGCGCCTAGTGAGCGCTTCCCGGGCACCGACTACGCGGGTAAATAAAGCGTACGTCGGCCCACGAAACGCTCCCACGAGTGCGACCTGCGCGGTGTAAATGCGCAGCGCCGTACCGTGGTTGAACGCGGAAGGAGAGTCCAGGAAAAACACCGGGATAAAATTCAAAACCGAAATTTATTAAAACTTGGTGACAGGACACAAACAGAACGGGGGGAACAAACGAACAACGTAACATAGGGTATGATAACCACAAAACAAAGACGTGTACCAACTTGAAGGAAAACGGAAACTAAATAATAAACCAACTAATCACGTGCACAAAACAAACCAATCACCCAGCTAAGACAATTAAGGACACAAACGAGGGACAGGTGCCCCAGGTACCTGTGACAGTATCATACTAGTGAATATTGTTAAAAAATTGTTAAAAAATACATAAAACACTTTCATTTATCTTTCAATTATTTTTTCATTTATCATAATCAAGATTTTAGAGAGCGCTTGGTCATATGCAAACCTGGGCTTTTATTAAACTAATAAAAACACTATTTTATGACAAGCAATCCAAGCGAGATGAGAAACAACTAATACAGGCTACTCCTGACAACTACTACACTTTTTAATTGTGGGAGGAAACCAGAGCTTCTAGAAGAGGCCCCAGAAGACACTGCGGGAACATGTGTGCTCTACCCAGTTATTGTACACAGGACAATCTTCCTATGAGGTAAAAGCATTAACCATTACACCATTGAGCCTCACTAAAAACAGCATAAGTTAAGTTTGAAACATTTACTATAATGTACAAGATTACGAGTATTGCATAAGGCATAGAAAGAAAGGAGAAAAAAAGCAAAACTGATTGGTTTTAAACATTATATTACAATTACTGAACAGATACATATTAACAACTGTTATAACCTGAAATAAAAATCATATACCCCAACTGCCTAGTGTCACAGGTGCCTGGGGCACCTGTCCCTCGTTTGTGTCCTTAATTGTCTTAGCTGGGTGATTGGTTTGTTTTTGTGCACGTGTTTATTTGGTTTGTTATTTAGTTTCCGTTTTCCCTCGGTTCGTCGCACGTCTTTGTTTGTGGTTATCCTACCCAAATGTTACTTTGTTCGTTTGTTCCCCCCTTTTTGTTGGTGTCCTGTCACCATGTTTTAATAAATTCGAGTTTTGGATTTTATCCCGGTGTCTCTTGGACTCTCCTTCCGCGTTCAACCACGGTACGGCGCTGTGCATCTTCTCCGCGCAGGTCGTATTCGTGGGAGCGTTTCCGTGGACCGACGCACGCATTATTCCCCGCGTGGTCGGTACCTGGGAAGCGCTCACTAGGTGCGAGCGGTCGTATGCATTTACTCCACGTAGCCGCCCTCTTCCGGGGAAAGACGGACATCGCTAACACCTAGTCATGAATGTAATTTTGTTTGAATTTAAAATCAACAAATCTGTAACAAAACACAATGTGATAATTGAAAACAACATACAATTAAGCAGTGTAATAATTGAATTTTGATTTAATTGGGTATTTACTAATTAATGCCAGCTGGATACATCTTACTCTTGTGTGATTATGTTAAGTGGATTATGTTAAGCAAACAGAAAGATACTTACTTTCTCCACCTCGTTAAAGAAACGCACCAAACGAGAGACACGCAGGAGCCGTACTAGACTGAGGATACGAACAAACATTAGGATGCGCACCATTTTACCCGCTTTTGAAGATGGAGAATCATCATGATATTGTAAATCCTTGGAAAAAAACAATTGGCTTAAATTAGCAAACTGCTTGTTAATTAATCTTTTTCTTTTATTAACAACACCAAGAAATCCTACCGCAATAAGTAGTATATAACCGACTGGAAATGCTGCAATCATGTCAGGCACAAACCAACTCTTTAAATATTTCTGGCGTATGGTTTTTAATTCAAGTATGGCTGCCTAAAAGAAAACAAAAGTGAATAAAATTAGACTATATTATGCAACTTGGCTACAAGCTTCTGTTCAGAACTGGTTTTACCAGGCATCTTGGTAAAATACACACCATGGTGCATTTCATTAGCAGACATTGATCTAATTCTGTAGTTTAACAGGCATATTAACCATCATCATTTTTTTAATTGTTCACCTAATTCTGTAGATGACATAAGCCAAAATATTTTAAAAGCAAGAGGATGAGAAACACAAATGATTGCTTAAAAATGCATTCTACTACCAGGTGTGTAGAGTTGGTAGTTATCAGATTAGTCAAGATGCATGTTAATGCCAGGTGTGAGCAAACCCCTTGGGAAATTTTCCTACCTCATTGTCCTCTGAAATGAAGCCCATGCGAAAGTTAAGTCCCACATCGATAAGGAAAAGGGTATCTGAAAAAACATTAAAGCCTTCCCAGCCCACTCCGCTCTGGCCGTCTAAGAATGCAATCTCTATTGGAATCCCAATCAGGTTCAAAAACGTTATGGCCACCATGCACATAATGTAGTAACTCCTAAACAAACAAACAAACAAGCTGTAGGCCTTTGCATGTATTATATATTATGTGGATTTCTATATTTGAATAAATTACAATTTAAAGTGGTAATTAATTGTTCTGAAATGTTACTGTTAAATATTACATGATTTATGTTGTTGCAGAAACATACACATTATAGTTGAAAAACAGGTCTGAGGTATCTGTTTAACATGATGGTAAAAGCAAATAAATTTATTTGTATTCTAAAATACTTTAACATTATTGAATTGCTTACTTTTCCTACGTCACATTTACAATCCATCTTTAACAATATTTCAGGTCAAGTAATTACCCTAATATTTCTCGAACTATATTTCTAATATTTTAATCATAGTGTCTCAACAATGGTATGTAAAAAGGAAATACCTGAATAAACTGAAAGGATGGATTACAAAAATTCCTTTTTCCCGTTGTCGGATGCATTCCTTTTCTATGGCAACTTCACTCCCATAGACGTACAGAGACTGCCGGTTTAACTGGGGCAGAAGCAGATTTTTCCATTCACTCCAGCTGAAGCATCTACGGTCCCCAGGTGTTTTCTTCTCCATCTCTGTTCCCTAACTAAGCACAGTGATCATGCAACCACTTCTAACCTCACTGTGCCTCTCTGACAGTTTTATTTCTGGACATCTTTTATGCTGAATCTGACTTTCTTTCCTTTACTTGCTCACATAAACACTAATTTTGTAACATGGTTTTATTTTGTCTGGTAAGCAGTAAAAAAGTTAAGAAACACAAGACTTTCCATTCTCTTCCTCCCTCCCTCCCTTCATCACTGCCAGTCTCATGGCTCTCATCAACTATTCAGCATCTCTGTGTCATGTGCACCTGAATAAGGCACACATGAAATGTACTCTGTCTCACCTACACAATGGATGGTTTTGAATATCATGGACAGGTGGGAGTGACAAAAATAAACAACTGTATAAAACTAAAATTCAGCTACACCAATAATGACCAGATGTGGCACAGGAAAATAATTATATATAATTATCTGCTACACCAATAATGACAAGTGGCAAAGGAAAATAATTATATATATATATATATATATATATATATATATATATATATATATATATATATATATATATATATATATATATATATATATATATATATCAGGTACTTGTTTTATTATTGTTTGTGCCTGCAGAAACAGCTTTGTTTAGTCTTTGATGTCCTTAAACTATTTGAACATGTATACAAGTGTTATATTACAGGCTTAATGTTACCTCTTATCTGTCTACACAGGATTAAGTTTCAGCATGACAATCAATGTAATGAGCTGAACAAATTACATTACATTGTCAGTAAAAACAAGAACTGTAATATAAGAACAATTATTGCTGTATTTTTTGGTTTTAAAAGCAACATATTACTGGATGTGAATATTATTTGGCATAAAAGGTAATAAAACACAATTTAAATTGTGTCCATTTTGTTTACTTATATGGATCATGACTTCAGTCTGTTGTAACTGTAGCCACAGTATATTTTACATACAGATTTGGATTATGTTAAGCAAACAGAAAGATACTTACTTTCTCCACCTCGTTAAAGAAACGCACCAAACGAGAGACACGCAGGAGCCGTACTAGACTGAGGATACGAACAAACATTAGGATGCGCACCATTTTACCCGCTTTTGAAGATGGAGAATCATCATGATATTGTAAATCCTTGGAAAAAAACAATTGGCTTAAATTAGCAAACTGCTTGTTAATTAATCTTTTTCTTTTATTAACAACACCAAGAAATCCTACCGCAATAAGTAGTATATAACCGACTGGAAATGCTGCAATCATGTCAGGCACAAACCAACTCTTTAAATATTTCTGGCGTATGGTTTTTAATTCAAGTATGGCTGCCTAAAAGAAAACAAAAGTGAATAAAATTAGACTATATTATGCAACTTGGCTACAAGCTTCTGTTCAGAACTG
Source organism: Corydoras sp. C115 (assembly GCA_019802505.1). Taxonomy (NCBI): domain Eukaryota; kingdom Metazoa; phylum Chordata; class Actinopteri; order Siluriformes; family Callichthyidae; genus Corydoras; species Corydoras sp. C115. The sequence continues at coordinate 1,899,750 of JAFMOC010000076.1, read as the reverse complement.
GTTTTTACCAGGCATCTTGGTAAAATACACACCAAGGTGCATTTCATTAGCAGACATTGATCTAATTCTGTAGTTTAACAGGCATATTAACCATCATCATTTTCTTAATTGTTCACCTAATTCTGTAGATGACATAAGCCAAAATATTTTAAAAGCAAGAGGATGAGAAACACAAATGATTGCTTAAAAATGCATTCTACTACCAGGTGTGTAGAGTTGGTAGTTATCAGATTAGTCAAGATGCATGTTAATGCCAGGTGTGAGCAAACCCCTTGGGAAATTTTCCTACCTCATTGTCCTCTGAAATGAAGCCCATGCGAAAGTTAAGTCCCACATCGATAAGGAAAAGGGTATCTGAAAAAACATTAAAGCCTTCCCAGCCCACTCCGCTCTGGCCGTCTAAGAATGCAATCTCTATTGGAATCCCAATCAGGTTCAAAAACGTTATGGCCACCATGCACATAATGTAGTAACTCCTAAACAAACAAACAAACAAGCTGTAGGCCTTTGCATGTATTATATATTATGTGGATTTCTATATTTGAATAAATTACAATTTAAAGTGGTAATTAATTGTTCTGAAATGTTACTGTTAAATATTACATGATTTATGTTGTTGCAGAAACATACACATTATAGTTGAAAAACAGGTCTGAGGTATCTGTTTAACATGATGGTAAAAGCAAATAAATTTATTTGTATTCTAAAATACTTTAACATTATTGAATTGCTTACTTTTCCTACGTCACATTTACAATCCATCTTTAACAATATTTCAGGTCAAGTAATTACCCTAATATTTCTCGAACTATATTTCTAATATTTTAATCATAGTGTCTCAACAATGGTATGTAAAAAGGAAATACCTGAATAAACTGAAAGGATGGATTACAAAAATTCCTTTTTCCCGTTGTCGGATGCATTCCTTTTCTATGGCAACTTCACTCCCATAGACGTACAGAGACTGCCGGTTTAACTGGGGCAGAAGCAGATTTTTCCATTCACTCCAGCTGAAGCATCTACGGTCCCCAGGTGTTTTCTTCTCCATCTCTGTTCCCTAACTAAGCACAGTGATCATGCAACCACTTCTAACCTCACTGTGCCTCTCTGACAGTTTTATTTCTGGACATCTTTTATGCTGAATCTGACTTTCTTTCCTTTACTTGCTCACATAAACACTAATTTTGTAACATGGTTTTATTTTGTCTGGTAAGCAGTAAAAAAGTTAAGAAACACAAGACTTTCCATTCTCTTCCTCCCTCCCTCCCTTCATCACTGCCAGTCTCATGGCTCTCATCAACTATTCAGCATCTCTGTGTCATGTGCACCTGAATAAGGCACACATGAAATGTACTCTGTCTCACCTACACAATGGATGGTTTTGAATATCATGGACAGGTGGGAGTGACAAAAATAAACAACTGTATAAAACTAAAATTCAGCTACACCAATAATGACCAGATGTGGCACAGGAAAATAATTATATATAATTATCTGCTACACCAATAATGACAAGTGGCAAAGGAAAAAAATTATATATATATATATATATATATATATATATATATATATATATATATATATATATATATATATATATATATATATATATATCAGGTACTTGTTTTATTATTGTTTGTGCCTGCAGAAACAGCTTTGTTTAGTCTTTGATGTCCTTAAACTATTTGAACATGTATACAAGTGTTATATTACAGGCTTAATGTTACCTCTTATCTGTCTACACAGGATTAAGTTTCAGCATGACAATCAATGTAATGAGCTGAACAAATTACATTACATTGTCAGTAAAAACAAGAACTGTAATATAAGAACAATTATTGCTGTATTTTTTGGTTTTAAAAGCAACATATTACTGGATGTGAATATTATTTGGCATAAAAGGTAATAAAACACAATTTAAATTGTGTCCATTTTGTTTACTTATATGGATCATGACTTCAGTCTGTTGTAACTGTAGCCACAGTATATTTTACATACAGATTTTTATCTGTATGTAAAATACATTTTTTTAAATTAATTAATTAATTAATTTATTTATTTTTACAATAACTAAATGTCATGCATATTGTATGGTAATAGACTAATCTTGGTAATCTTGTTAAATTAATGTTTTGTAATAATTTTGTGAACTTCTGTAGAAGAATACCAAAAGTGATGGAGATGAGTCAATGTACAGGTGTAAAAATAGCTACATATGGCAACCAGTACATTAAGAACAGAATCTGCTGACCTAGCAATATATTACAAGTGTAAGTAATTCATACTGTCTTGTTGAGCTGTCTTGTAGCAGCTATTCCTTTAGCAAAGCTAAAAATGTTTGGTTTGGACAGTTATTTTGAAATTTTGGTCTTGGCAGCATAGTGGCTCAGCATTTGAAGTTTGTATGTCAAAGCAAGAAATAATTCATAAAAGAAAATGTTTTTATCATTTTTCATTTATGTTTATCAGTTTTCTATATTGCAGCACGGTGGCTTAGTGGTTAGCATGTTCGCCTCTCAGCGCTAGGGATTCCCGGTTCGAATCCCCATCTGGGTGGAGTTTCCATGTTCTCCCCGTGTCCGCGTGGGTTTCCTCCGGGTCCTCCGGTTTCCTCCCACAATCCAAAAACATGGATCAAGTTAATTGAGTTCTCTAAATTGCCCCATATAGAGTGTGTTTGAGTGTGTGAGTGTGTACCCAGCGATGGATTGGCGCCCTATCCTGGGTGTATCTGCCCAGCGCCCGAAACGTTCTCCCCTGGATGGGCATGGGGAACCTCACCGCGACCATAATAAAGGATAAAGCGGGAGATAATGAATGAATGAATGAGTTTTCTATATAAGGTATGTGCCAATTTGTGAAAATTATTTTCTTTTACATACATGCCATCCAATCAGATTACATAGAATTTAAATATGTGGTATAAAACCGCCCACAACAAATTACTTAAAGCTGTACGATTTCTTAGGACTTTTACAGAAGGATGCAGTCTCTTTTAGAAAAAAGCTATTTAACATATAACATGTGACACAAACCATTTAAGAGTCATATGTTTACTTAATATTATACTATTTCTATTTTCTATCTCATCTCATCTCATCTCATCTCATTTCTCATCTTATCTTACGCTTAATCCTATACTAGTAATTAGGGTTGCAGATGTGTTTTCCATGGCCATTTAGGGGAGAACGTTTCAGATCCTGGGCAGATACACCCAGGACAGGACACCAATCCATCACTGGACACACACTTGTTCACACATATAGTCAATTTAGATAGGGGCAATTTTGAACAGCCAATTTACCTTGAGGCGGCTCGGTGGCTTAGTGGTTAGCACGTTCGCCTCTCAGCGCTAGGGATTCCCGGTTCGAATCCCCATCTGGGTGGAGTTTCCATGTTCTCCCCGTGTCCGCGTGGGTTTCCTCCGGGTTCTCCGGTTTCCTCCCACAGTCCAAAAACATGGATCAAGTCAATTGAGTTCTCCAAATTGCCCCATATAGAGTGTGTATGTGTGAGTGAGTGTCTGCCCAGCGCCCGAGATGTTCTCCCCTGGATGGGCATGGGGAACCCCACCGCGACCCTAATAGAGGAGAATAATGAATGAATGAATGAATTTTGATCCAGTTCATCTTAAAACGTGACTTGAGAAGACCTTTATTTTGAAGAGGACGAACCTCTGCTTTGTAAAGCTCAGCGTTTAGCGTAACGGCTGTAAACACACCCACTTTAAAGAGTGCATCCTTTCATACTAAGGAGTATGGCGCATGTTCGTGTTCTGCATCGCCCTGTGTATACTGTGTATTACGGTAGTGTGCAGCATGCGTTCCTTCTCCCGCCCATTCTATTAGGAAACACGCTGTATGAGGAACTAACGCACGCGCACTCAACAGCGTCTGCTTATGTAAGTTGAACATAACGTTTAATAACGTTTTTTAAACAGTTTGCTTTTGAGAAATGTGAGTAATTCATTATGAGTGTGGTTTTAGGCTGCACTCTTCATATTCGTATCGTTTTAATAACCCGCTGAATTAAACGCTGGTTAATGTCAGTTGAAGAGCGCGGACAGTTTGGAGGTGACCTGTGGTGGTCATGCTGGTTCACACGAGCACACGAATATCAAAGAAACCGACGACAGAAACACAACTAATACACGTTTGCGCGATGTGTTTGATGTTTTGATGAATCAAGCCAAGTGTTCAATTGTACCGGATACGTATTTTTGAATAACGTTTAATATTGTTTGACTGATACAGTTGCTGATGCAAGAAAATGTCGAACCTGTCTGCTGCTAGTGTCGAACCCACGGCTGCTATTGAGGGAGCAGCAGAAAAGAAACCCTTAAAGCCATGCTGTGCATGTCCTGAAACCAAAAAGGCAAGGGATGCTTGGTAAGATCAAATGCCACCTGATAGTTTCATTGTTTAATAGCAAATGCTTATTGATATTAAAGCATAGGAGTTAACAGATACAATAGTATCATGATACCCACGTATTAGTTTGATTTATACTGCTATTCTGATTTTAGGAATATCCCAGAATATTTGTATCAGAAAGAATTAAACATATTTATTGGACTGTCCAACATGTAAGACTGAAAAAAATGGTATTTGAAAATAATTAGATAATAAAATAGCAATAGGAATGACACATGAGTTCTTATTTCCTAACAAATGAGACAATTTAGAGCAATTTATACTTTCCTTGTATTAGTTTCATTGTACTGTTTAACACAAAGCCTGATTGCTTCTTTCTGTTTAATTTGAAGACTACTTAATTAGACAGAATATTAAACTTAAATATGTTGGATTTAAATTATACTATTATGGCTATTTTAGCTATTTTATTCTTAATTGCCCATGCCCACTTATTTCATTATTCAGCAAAACATTTTATTGTCACTGCTGTAACTCAAATTGTTCGTTTTATGTATTAGTAATTATATTTATTTCCTTCAATTGTGTTTAATCTAGTAAATTAGTAGTAACTCTGTATTAAAATGGACAAAGTCTGTTCCCTGTAAAAGGTGTGATTACTTGTTTTCACAATTAAAATCAATAAAAGTTGGCATTTTACTAGTCACATAAAATATCAAACCACCAAATTTATATACAGTGTAATTTAATTATTTTTTAATTATTTTTTTAATTGTTTTCCTTTTTACAGTATCATTGAAAAGGGTGAGGAACACTGCACAGATCTTATTGAGGCTCATAAGGAGTGTATGAGAGCACTTGGTTTTAAGATATGATCAGGGAGGACTGGATTCAGTTTGTAAGTATATATGCAGTGATGTGAACTAAGACAGGTCACAGACCTCCTACTTATTAGCGAAAGAGAGATTTATACATTATAGACATTACACTGTAATTGTATTTGTGTTATTAAAAAAAAAAATCAAGTGTATATAGTGTGGGGGTGGGTGGAGTTACACTTTTTCTGATATTCGATTAGGTTAAATGGCAACAAAATAAATAAGCTAAATTTTTACTTAATAGATTTATGTAAGCAGGATGTTGACATTTGCTTAGTTTAATAGTTTTACACAAAAGACTACACAAAAATTGATTTATTTTTTGTTGTTAAAGCTAGATTTGGTTAATTTAGTTGTTATGGTTTATATTACAGATGCAATAAGTGCAGATATTTTCAGAGCAAAAAGCAATGCCCACTTTATTTATTTGTTTGTTTACCTCTCTGTCTGGATCATTTTCTTTGTCATTAACCAATTATAAAAAATACTATAGAAATGGATATTTGTAGATATGTATATGAATATACATTTATAAATGTATTAAAAATGATTAATTAGTAAAAATGGTTCTTGCAGGACTGGAGGGGCTGCTGTGATGATTCAGGAATTCTTCAGTTAAATACTGCTGAGTGAGGATTGTTTCTTAAAATTGTTTTTGTGAATGCAAATTTAATGACTCATTCTGTTTTATTTATTTATTTTCATTACTTATGTTGATTAAACATTCTATGCAATCTCTCGAATTTCATTCTTTCTTCATTTAAGGGTAGTGAAACAAAATAAACCCTTATTTTTGTGGTTAACTTGGTAAAGGTTGCATCAGCAGATGATGGCATGTTATTGCTTGAATTTCAAGAGCAACTATTTCTATGTGTACACACACTGACAGTTGCACTCTGTGTTCTTCTAATGGACACAGGTTATCTTGACATATTCAAGATCCAAAAACACGTGGTTGATTTAGTATGTCATCTTCTAGCATGTCCTTTGGACTGTGGGTGAAAACTGAGCTCAGAGGAAACCCTCACAGACATGGGGGAGAATGTGAAGAAGAATGTGATAATTAATCAACTATAATTATCGGGAAATGAAGAGGATATAATCACAGTGTTTTACAGAATAAGGTAAAGTTGTGTGAGCACAGGGTTGGTAAACATGTAAATCTTATTAAAATAGAAAATATCCTTATATTAGACCACTATCTAATCTATTCCAATATCCTTTACTGTTCAGTATGTAACAAAAAGTTTGTTTTAACTAGCTTATAATCTTGCAATATACTGTATTCATTTGGGTTATGATTTAATGTAAAATAAATGTGAAATACTGGCACATAATCAAAATATCAATTTGAAAATATTTGTGAGGGAGGTAATTTGTTTATACCCATAGATCTTTGCATATGTTTGATCAGTTATGGTCAAGAAAGATCTGGAGTAAAATGTCATATTTTAACATGATTCTTATAGAAGACATGTTAGCTTGTTGACATTTATAATTTATCATCAAAGTGTAATTTATTCAGATGTGTCCAAAGTTAGGAGACTATATTATCAACATGGAAGGTGTATCTGGGAGATGATAGCTTTAGCTCTTACATGCACCTACATTCTTTCTGGCTCAGTGCCTTGTATGGATAAGAAACTTGTGTGCTGTGTATCAGCTTTTACAGCAAGTGGGCTTCCAACAACATATACACTAACAAGAAAATGCATGATGCTGGATATTTTTAGAGGGAAAATGCACAATAACAATAAATCATTATCTAAACTCAACAATATATCAAATGCACTACTGTGTGTATTTAATGTCATTTATTAAATATTTATTTGTAGTAATTATTTATACACTTGCAGCAAAACTGCACAAATAACTTTTTAGGCGACAAATTGTAAAGTAAAAAGAAAACATTCAATGGTAAACAACTGCATAGTGCTGTGCACCCCTACTGAGATAAAGGTGGTACAGCCTGTGCAGAACCATGAGGTAGTAGGTGGCAGTAAACACATGTAAGATGACCTCTACAGTGTAGTATGTCATTCTTAATGAAATTCTCCTGGAATGCCTCTACCCCTAGCAACCCATTTATACTATGTGTAAAGAAACCTGTCTGTATAGGGATTTTGAAATACGGTGGCATTTAGAAGAAAAGCAATCTGTTTAAAACAGTTAAAACTTTGCCTGTCACTTGTTATCATTACTGGTCTCTTATGCCTACCATAGTGTGTTATGTTAAGTAGCTGGTCTGCTTTCTGTCTTTCACTCTTCCTCCTTGGATTTCAATTCCAAACATGGTTATCCTTTTAGGGGTGTCTCACCTCCCACTCGAGTCCAGTCCTTCCCTTTTGCTTTGTGTTTCAACAGCAATACTCACTATAGTGTAGGCGAGAGCAAAGGCAGAGAGACAAGACAAAACAGGTGATACTGGTGGAAACCGCAGGCGAAGAGAGTGTTATGGAAATGGACAGAAAGAAGGCAGCTACATTCCATTTTTATTTTTGACCGTGAACAAGAAGATTACAAGTTACACACATACGTTAATGTGGCGTATAAGGCAAAAAGAACTAGACTAACATATTTCATTTTTACATTCTTTGCATTTTCAATTCAAGATTTTTTTTCCTAAAGAAAAAAGCTGGATCGTTTGAAACTCTTTTGCACCGTGTGGATGTTCTGAGAGTGAAACATGGCCACCATCAACTGTAGTGTTTTTGATATAATAAGCTGTGGACACCCACTCTGTAATGAATGGACCAACAGCACAGAGGGTGCGATTTACCACCTGGGTAACACCATCTTGTTTTTAGGGTATATGGGTGGCAGTGGCGCTTATGGGGCAATTTACATTTTCAGCTTTTTGGCTCCTTCATTTTTGTGTTTGGCGCTGTGGGGATGGCTGTCAATGTGTGGCCTTGACATCTTTTTATGGAATGTGCTGTTAATGCTACAATGCCTTGCCCAGGTATGCCACCTAATATTTCAGCTAATGCGGGATGGTGTGTCCAATGAGGAGCTTTCTGCCCTCTATTCCGCAGTCTACCTGCCCCTGGAGGTACCTGTGCAAGTGTTCAAGGAGATCGCTGCTGCTTGTGAGAATAAAGTGCTTTCCCTAAAGACTGAAGAAACTTATGCGGTAGAAGGAAAAACACCTATTGACCAACTTTCCTTTCTGCTATCTGGAAGGTTAGTAAAAAAAAGCCCTGGTTAACATTTAAATTTAGAAACCATTATCTGAGGTTAAAATAAGGGTGATTCATGATTTTCTTTCTATACTACTTAATTGATTTGTTCTCTGATAGGATCCGTGTGTCCTTAGAAGGGCAATTCCTTCATTACATTTTCCCCTACCAATTCCTCGATTCTCCAGAGTGGGAATCCCTCAGACCAGCAGAGGAGGGAAACTTTCAGGTGCTATGACATTCCCTTTTTTAGGATTCTTTGCTTTGGTGCCAAGATATCTGTTCTTTCCTTAATCTAGCTGCTCTTGACCCATGGGATTTCCTTTACCCCTAGGTGACCCTGACAGCAGAGACAGATTGCCAGTACATCTCCTGGCGGCGGCGACGCCTTTATCTACTTTTGGCAAAAGATTCGTACATTGCTCGTCTCTTTTCTGTTATGCTTGGGAGTGACATTGCAAACAAGCTGTACTCTCTTAATGACAAACTCTTCGCCAAAAGTGGTGTACGACTTGACATCCGCCTGCCCAGCCTTTACCACGTTCTTGCCCCTTCACCTCCAAGTAGTGAAGGGGGCAGTGCCAGCTCTCCACCCAGGGGGAATCATGGGAATCAGAGTACTGAGGCAATGGACCCAATACATGGTAACCAGCAAAGAGAAAGAAAGGACCATCTTCCCAAAATTCAGGCCTCTCGGCTACCCTCGGACACCGAGATGCCCTCGGGTGAGGACTCCACCAGCCTAGTCCTTGAGGACTTTGCTGATATTATAGGCTCTCTAGTGGATTATGGAAGTGAAAGAGATTATTTGAAGTAGGAACTGAGTTGCTGAAGCTAACACACTAGGCCACTTCATAAGTTACATGTAAGTACACATGAATAGGGTAGTGGGAAAGGGGAGTGTGTTGTTTGTAGTGGCACCTCTGCACACATTTGGCATTAGACACTTGACTAACACTTGACACTTGAATGTAGAAGAGTAATGCTTTTCAGTTATTTTGCTCTTAATAAATATACATTTAAATATTCTAGGAAGTTTAACACATGGTTCGAACCTCTTCTACTTTGTGTATTGGTGGGAGCCTTAAATCTATTAAGCATTTGCATCATGTTGCCTTCAATCACTCAACTACAAAAAAGAAAGGAACTGAAAATCCATCCATCCATCCATTATCTTCCGCTTTATCCTATATTAGGGTCACAGGGGGTTCCCCATGCCCATCCAGGGGAGAACGTTTCGGGCGCTGGGCAGATACACCCAGGACAGGCGCCAATCTATCGCTGGGCTGGGAAAAGATAATTGAACTGCGAGAATTTTACAAAATTTCCAAGATTGATTAAACTGAATTTAAAATACCTTTATTTAACTAATTAACATATTTGTGTGATTTGATAGAATGTATATATTCGACAGGTACAGAAACATGTATTGATTCAAAGCTGTATTATTTGACTGGCACTTGTTTCCTAATTCATGCTTGCACCAGTTGTGCGTGATATTGTATTTCATGAAGGGATGGAAAGGGTGGTATTAGATAGCAGGACAGCTGGTGGGAGTAGGAGGGCTTCACTGTCAATGAAATGCTGACCTTGACACTAAGTTTGTAGAGGAATGAGAGTTATGCATGGTGCTATGCTGTATCTTGCAAGGGAGAGGGACAGGTATCGCTCAGGAAGTAAGTGAATTAAAAAGTCCTCAAGTTTTTTTTTTAACGATAAAGGAACATTTGGCATAATTGCAGTACAAGCATAATTGATATCTTTGTTGATATTTTTTTTCAAAATCTAACAGATGGTGACACTGCCGGAACCTTTCCATCCCAAAGAGGACGTGCTCCACTGGCTCCTACCGATACCCCAAGGCTCTAATCAAATCTATAAACAATGTGTATCATGTCCTAAATTGTATCTAGTCTCTACAAGTTCACTGTGTATTATTCAGGTTTTAAAAGCCATTTATTAATTGAAACTTAAGTAGCAAAACACAAAATAGTTTTTTTTATTTTTTATCATGGGATTGTTATATAAATCCATCCATCCATTGTGTTCTGATTTATCCTCTACTAGGGTCGAGGGGGGAGAAAGTTTTGGGCGCTGAGCAGACACACCCAGGACAGGGCGCCAATCTATCGCAGGGCACACACTCACTCACACAGACACGCACACAAACACATTCTATATGGAGCAATTTGGAGAATTCAATTGACTTGATCCATGTTTTTGGACTGTGGGAGGAAAATGGAGAACCTGGAGGAAACCCACGCAGACACGGGGAGAACATGGAAAGTCTATCCAGATTGGGATTCGAACCGGGAATCCCTAGCACTCAGAGGCACATGTGCTAACCACTAAGCCAACGTGCCGTCCCTGTTATATAAATGTTTGTAAAATTTTCTCATTACTAAATTGTAATTATTTTTACATAGCAATGCAAGTAAGATTTTAAATAAATAGGCAAAAGTTAATTAGCACATAACCCTTTTATTTATTATTTTCTGTTTAACACCTTTATGTTGCACAGTATAGAACAAGCATTTAATGTACAGTAAGAATGGTAGAGTATACTGTAGGTACAAATAAACTATGTGGCTGAAATGAATCTCATTCTGCAGTTTGCCTTAAGTGGATAAGCCTTCTTCTAAGTTTATAGCAGATTCCCAGATGGAGTGTAATCTAGAGGCAGCATTATATTCAAGTATATACCATCTGAAGGATGGCATTACATGAGCAAAGAATTGTACAGAAAAGAGATTAAATAGTACATACAATAGTTCTTCATTAAAAACTGATTTATTAAAAAAAAAAAAACACAAAACATTTGTTATAGTAAGGATATTAATAAATAAACAGCAAGTCTACAGTACATAGACACAATCATACAAGGTTAACATTACACAATAGGATGCAAAATAATTTTTATTATGATGTAGTAAAGTCTATGGTACATTGTTATCAAACTTGTACACATCTAAGGCACAAATACAATTTAATTATATAATAGCTGTAGACGACATAATGTTTTATCTAATGTATTTGTACATGACATTTTCTACATTCTTCCATACAATGTGTGTTTTATTGGTATATTAATAAATTGTATTAGGTTGTTTGGTGTGAGTGTAAACTTTTAGGTGTAGCACTGTTGCGTAAGTAAATTGAGGAACTTGTTGCTTTTTTGTCAAACTAGGTGGTTGCTATTTCTGGTTGTACTGAGCTGAAGAGTCTTTTATAAAGTTCAACACACCTGAATGAAGTCATGTGCCCATGGTGCACCCCTTTCGATGGTAATGTCCTTTACACACAATGGAACCAGCCTGCTAAGCACAAAGTGTAAACAAAATCCCATGTCTTATTTACACGTACAACATGGCATATATGTAAACTGAATGCCACTTCTAATCCTACCTGGTTTTAGGGATCTCAGAAATACAGATGAACCTAAACTGTATCTTTCCTTGTTTGTAGAATAGCAGTCCAGTATTCTTCACTTGGATGGAGTCAGTTTTACACAAACACTCGGCATGCCCAATAACTTTCTTATAAATAGTTTTATCCTTCTTCCTGTAATGTGTAAACAGAAATGCATAATGAATTTGTAAAATAAGATACTAATTAAATGAATGTTTATTTATTTCAACCTGTAACACTCCTGTCACACAAATGTAAAGACATTGCCTGAATACTTATATAAAACACAAACATAATAAAATAAGTGAAACAGTTCAAATTTGTAATTTGCTTGAACCATTATTTAACTGTCAAAAAAGAGTGGAGAGTAATGCAGTGGTGCCACTGTGGTCATTATTATTCCTAATGTGGGATGGCTAAAGGCATTTTCTAAGGGGAATTCTCCCTCTGTCTGCACGAGTTCCATCTGGAAGCTCTATTTTCCTCCCACATCCAAAAACATAAAAGACTGAGTACAGTTTGGAGCGTTTCTATGACTTCAACCATATAAATAATTGGATAGAATTCAGCCCTTTTGAATCTTATTCAGTAAAAGTGGCTTGAAATTTATCTGATAAATAAAATATAAACACGTTTTGATAATGATGCCTGCAACAATGGAGTGTGTTAAAACGCTTATCATTTCATATCATCATATCATCATCAATAATAAAATATGTTTCATCACTAAGGCCATAAGAATTCAGCTACCAATCAAAAAAATGGGAAAAGATTAAAGGAATGTGGATCCCTTCAGATCAAAGTCTGTGTGGAAAGAATATTCAGACAAACATGAGAACCTTCCCAAACTTTAATAACTAAGGACCTGAAAGTACTTCAGTCACTTACACAGTTCAAGGCTGGATTAAGAAATGCAACCTGAAACTTAGTTACCTCATTAAGAAAGTCATAAATCATTTCTATCCAGAAACACTATCATATTCTCTAGGCCTGAACTCATCTTAGATGAGCCAAAAGACTAATCAGACAGCTGTCGGCAAAAAGCTGAAGATACTAACATCTGTCATCTGACTAAAATTAAATGTGTGCATTATTAGTAATTGTTTTTATACAACTAAAATATAAATTAAAAGGCTGGAGCTTATGCCAGAACTTTTCGAGCAAAAGGTGGGGCAACACTCTTGACATGTCACCAGTCAATAGCAGATTAGAAACAAATTCACATACAAATTCCAACCAGTAATAATTGTATGTCCTGTCAAAACTCAAACCCAGGGACTTTTTCATGTGAGGTGGGATTATTGTTTCATCATTTATATTTACAATGAACAATGGGAGTTAGTGAAAACACTGGAAACCTTGGCACTGTACTTTGTCATTTAAATAAAGGTTCAAGGGGATTAACAAAGGATTTCTCATTTTATTTACTTAAAACAAAATTAAGCATCCATTTTAGAAAGAGTTTGTAGTTAAATAACACTATACTTGAAATTACTACTATTAATGGATGTAACCTACAAGCTGAGTAACTCCTCTGTCTTAACTCCTTGTGTGGAGAAAAAAGTGAGCTGCACTTCTGCATTCTTTTCCAGAGGGACGACTTCTAATTCAACCAGAATATGATGGACTAAAGGAAATGCAAAATGCATTAGGAATATTTTATGCAAGAGTATGTTACAATATATATATATAAAAACTTTGTAATCTGATAAAGACTTTATCAAATGTAATAAAACAAATCATGTATTTTTTAAAATCCCACCACAGTAGGGAGCTTTAGATGTAGTCATAAGGTAGACTTTTTCATTTATAGGTGTAGGTGAAACTGCTATCTCACTGTTCTTCAACAAACCTAAGAAAAGAATATCACACCATCATAAATATATTGGAAAACAACTGGTGCAAATAAATGAACAGCTGTTTATGTTTATTTACACACAATAGAATTGGGGTTCCTGAATATTTTATCATTTGGGACTCAAATATACAGTAATGTATTAACAATAACATAATAATCATAATAAGTCCTTTGAAAAACTGACATTATTAAAGTATTATTTGTATTAAACATGTTTGTTGTCATATGTATATATGCCCGAGGCCCTCTAAATTGTTATTGCTTGTTAATTCTTGATAGAATAGAAATTGTGAACGGTTTTTGGACACACTGTGTTCGAGCAAATGAAATTCAAGACCATTCTTATGCAGTCCAGGAGTGTTTAACCAGCCCTTAGAGCAAAGTGTCTAAAAACAATGTGTATTAGTATGCAAAAATCTCTGAGTAGCTGAGTGATGTGTAATAATTTACCATTTTACTTCATTAACAACATTACTATAACTATAGTTATAGTACTATAACTTCTATAAATATAACTATAAGTATCACAACTGGTAACTTTTCTCTATCTATTACTAATTTTGCTACTCTCCTCACTAAGCAGTAAAGGGAATACTGCTTAGCTATCTTTTTGTGGACAGATTAAGCTTGATCAATAATTAACCTTATAGAAGGTTTCAGTCATCAACCAAACTACACTATCTAACTGCAAACACTAAACTAAACTAAATAAACGTCAGTCAGTGGCATATAGTGTCAGACAGATTTTCAATTTAAAATTTCAATTTAAATCATGATTTGGGGGTGGCACGGTGGCTTAGTGGTTAGCACGTTCGCCTCTCAGCACTAGGGGTTCCCGGTTCGAATCCCTATCTGGGTGGAGTTTCCATGTTCTCCCCGTGTCTGCGTGGGTTTCCTCCGGGTTCTCCGGTTTCCTCCCACTGTCCAAAAACATGGATCAAGTCAATTGAATTCTCAAAATTGCCCCATATAGAGTGTGTCTGTGTGAGTGAGTGTGTGCCCAGCGATGGATTGGCGCCCTGTCCTGGGTGTATCTGCCCAGCGCCCGAGATGTACTCCCCTGGATGGGCATGGGGAACCCCACCGCGACCCTAATAGAGGATAAAGCGGGAGATAATGAATGAATTTAAATCATGATTGGGGGGTGGCACGGTGGCTTAGTGGTGAGCACGTTTGCCTCTCAGCGCTAGGGGTTCCCGGTTCGAATCCCTGTCTGGGTGGAGTTTCCATGTTCTCCCCGTGTCTGCGTGGGTTTCCTCCGGGTTCTCCTGTTTCCTTCCACAGTCCAAAAACATGGATCAAGTCAATTGAATTCTCAAAATTGCCCCCTATAGAGTGTGTTTGTGTGAGTGAGTGTGTGCCCAGCGATGGATTGGCGCCCTGTCCTGGGTCTATCTGCCCAGCGCCCGAGATGTTCTCCCCTGGATGGGCATGGGGAACCCCACCGCGACCCTAATAGAGGATAAAGCGGGAGATAATGAATGAATGAATCATGATAGGACATAGTGTAATTTAAATAGACACTTGCATTTGATGAATGTGTTCCAAATATGAGCTCTTTAACTATTACAGGTCTCCTTAATTGCAAATCAAGTGGTGTCAGACTCCACCCCAGACTCATGTCCAATTCAGACATTCCGTTTTCCAACCTGGTACATTAACTATGGGTTTTATGACTGTGATTTCCATATTGGCTGTATGATTGATTTCATCAATGAAAAAATATTTCCTATTGATGACGTGTTAAAACCATATAAATAAAGAACTCTGTCTTACCAATCTGAGGGCAACTGTTGTTAAAATGGCTCTTACAGCTGGTACAGAGGCCTGCCAAGAAATCCTCATAACTGGAGCAGGGGAATCCAGTAAGAGCACATGAGCCATTCAGGGCGCTCATGTAGACATACAGCGCCCTCATGTGGTCACAGATTACATAGCCATACACTGGAAAATAAATAAGAACTGACAACAAACGGAGTCTCAGGAGCAACTAGGTATGCTATTAGCAGTTGGTAGAAAATATTTTGTTAGAACAATTAATAATTTTACATATTCAAAAGCTAGAGTACATACATATTTTATGCACATTTTAACAGGATTAAAAAGCTGTTTGTTAGTGTCAACAACTAAATCACATACTTGATGAAAATCCTGAGTGTGTACATCCAACTTGATCCATTCCACCATTTAAGAAATAATCCACATGCCCAACAGGAATGGAGATGCCAAAATCTTAATAATGTAATAAACATGTCATCAAAGCTGTGATTGAAATTGTCACGTCACACACTGATCAAGCAATGAATTAATGAAGAGACAGAAGTAAAGGATAACTAAAGGCTGCTGAAAACTTTGACAAGTTTAACAAGAAGCTTAAAACAGTCTGACTACTTTAAAAGCTACACAACATAGCCTAGAGAACTGCAGCAACTGCAACCAAGCGTAAAAATACCAAATATTGAGTTGATTTGATTTAGGTTAGGTAATCACTGAACACAATTTCCTTAAAATATAAACATTTTGATACATAAAACAAAAAAGAAAGCTCAATAAACATTTAAATTTATGAAATGTATATATAAAATAATAAACTTTTTTCATTCAAATTTATGAAATGTATATATAAAATAATAAACTTTTTTCATTCAAATTTATGAAATGTATATATAAAATAATAAACTTTTTTCATTCAAATTTATGAAATGTATATATAAAATAATAAACTTTTTTCATTCAAATTTATGAAATGTATATCTAAAATAATAAACTTTTTTCATTCAAATTTATGAAATGTATATATAAAATAATAAACTTTTTTCATTCAAATTTATGAAATGTATATATAAAATAATAAACTTTCTTTACAAATATATCTACTTATTAGGTTTAATTGTTAATGTTAATTAGTTAATGCAATATGATTTGCTCTATTGTATATTGTCTAGGTATATTAAATAATGATCATTCATTTGACTTTTAAAGCTCAAAATCCTAAACAATCAATCAAATGACAGTAATCTTCTAAAATAAGCTATGCTTACACACTGACATTGTTCTGGCAAAAGCATATAATAGAAGATCGTTATTGTTAGATTTTGTGTTAATTTAGTGTTGATGTGTCTGTGACAGACATGTGCATTGGACAATTATTGAAATACGGAACAGATTGCTGAAACATTTAATTGCTAAATAAAGTTCGATTCCATAATTTACAGAACAGGTGGCAACCCTGATTATCTTGTTAGCTAGCATGTGTGCTACTGAGGACTGTGGTCTGCATGATCATCAATCTGTATTTATATAACCAGGCTAGCTGCTGAAACAATATTATATTAATTGTAATTAATCACAAGACAATGCCTACAGTAACTGATAGGTTTTACTTCATACTTACAATCTGAGTCAGTGTGTATGACTTCAACAAACTTAGCATCTGAAGGATCCAAGCGATCAAATGTATCAGCGTTTTTGAACAGAGGCCCTGCTGGGTCTAGACCTGATAATAAAAAAATTGAGAATTCAATTTTAATTAAGTGTCTGTTTTAAAAAATTCTGGATAAATATCCTGTAATAAACCTGTAAATACTTTATATGCTAAGAGATTTTTAACATGGGCGGCACAGTGGTTTAGTGGTTCGCCTCTCAGCGCTAGGGATTCCCGGTTGGAATCTCAATTTGGGTGGAGTTTCCATGTTCTCCCGTGTCCGCAAGGGTTTCCTCCGGGTTCTCAAGTTTCCTCCCACAGTCCAAAAACATGGATCAAGGTTAATTGAATGCTCCAAATTCCTTCATATACAGTAGAGTGTGTTTGTGTGTGTCTGTGTGAGTGAGTGGATGTGTTCCCGGCAATGGACTGGCACTCTGTCCTGGCTGTGCTTGGAGAACCCCTCGCGACCCTAGTAGAGGCTTAAGAGGAAGATAATGGATGGATGAATGGATGGATTTT
Source organism: Corydoras sp. C115 (assembly GCA_019802505.1). Lineage (NCBI taxonomy): Eukaryota > Metazoa > Chordata > Actinopteri > Siluriformes > Callichthyidae > Corydoras > Corydoras sp. C115. Next base: position 1,882,108 of record JAFMOC010000076.1, on the reverse strand, counting down.
TAACGTCTAATCGAGGTGTCTACAACAACAACATGAAAACAACCAACTCCTTATATCTGAACATTAAAGTACTAGTGGAGGACTGTAGAGGGCGCTAACTGTTCACTTTTGTATAGGTGAACTTATAGGCACTTGAAATTGGCCTAAGATTACATATTCTTTATTTGAATAATGTGGCTAACTTTACCTATTCACCAAGCACATATGCCATAAACACAAAGTCCTTGTTTTGTTTTTAATAAATTTCGATTAGCCTGTGTGTTTTTTGTTTTGTCCTGTTATGGGGTTTTTTTCTTCAGTAACAACATTACTTGCCAATTTTCACTTACAGCTAATACAACTTTTACAAAATAAAGAGCTTAAAGTTGTGGAATACATATTTTTCTGCTCATTTTTGTAATTTCAAACTTAAAACAGCCCATATTTTTCTATAAGTTCTTAAAGTTATTGTTATACTTCATTTACAATGAACAGAGAAATTCAAAATAAATATAGACAGGCCCTGTGACAACTGAACATGGACAAGCAACATCATTATTTAATGGTGCAGCAGAATGATAACTAGACCTGTCACACAATATTTCATATTTCTAATTTCTATGGATTGGCACCCTGTCCTGGGTCTATCTGCCCAGTGCCCGAGACGTTCTCCCCTGGATGGGCATGGGGAACCCCACCGCGACCCTAATAGAGGATAAAGCGGGAGATAATGAATGTATGAATGAATAATTTCTAAGTTGACCGGATGTGACCCTGCTCAGGAAAACGTCCAAATTATATATGACATTATGTTGTTTGGAGCAGTTCAACTTATCATAGAATTGCAAATTAGCAAATTAGGGCAAAACCTGGCTCAGTGCAATTCAAATGTTGATGGACAAAGGGTATTCTCCTTGTGGACCATTTAATTTTACAATGCTCAAACTTGTGGCTCACCTGTAATTCGACCCAGTTTGCCTCCAAATAGTGTGCCCACAAATCCTGCTATGTGTGCTCCAAGACTTATCCCAATGAAATGGAATGATTCCAGAGGACTACCATGTTTCTGCATAATCAATAAAAACACTGTTAAAATCTCTAAATGTCCATCAAAGATTAAAATGACTGTATATCAACTATGAACTATTACCGTAAGTTGATTAATAAGAACTGATATCTGAATTGCCACCTCCTTGTAATTATCCACTACGAGGTTGTAGACATATGAAGATTTATACACCCAGTCTACCACCAAGACATTCATATCTTCATGTTGTAACAAAGCTTGAGCCAAGCCCATCACCCAGGAGGGCTTATTTCCTAGAGCCCTAGATAAGACAACAGTACATAGACCCATTACATTGTTTCTTGGGGAACGATAATAATGTAACTGAATCACCTGTAAAACATCGGATATATATATTCTGCTCACCTATATCCATGAACAATAACTTTTGTTGGAAGTGTAGAGTTGAAATGTGCAGTATTTTTCTGAGTGTGGTTAAGACTGTGCTGACTAAAGAGTGTAGGACAGTCAGCATTTGTTCGCGTTAGGAGCAGGTACTGGACCTCTACCTTGTCTGCATGGCTGTTTAGTATCTTGGTTGTTTTAATGAAGTCTGCACACTTAGCATGAGGCTCGTCACTAACTGCAAGCATAAGACATTTAGAAAATAGTTGTAAGTTTTTTAATTTGCTGTGATTGTAATACAAGCGGCGGCACAGTGGCTTAGTGGTTAGCACGTTCGCCTCTCAGCGCTAGGGATTCCCGGTTCGAATCCCCATCTGGGTGGAGTTTCCATGTTCTCCCCGTGTCTGCGTGGGTTTCCTCTGGGTTCTCCGGTTTCCTCCCACAGTCCAAAAACATGGATCAAGTCAATTGAATTCTCCAAATTGCCCCATATAGAGTGTGTCTGTGTGAGTGAGTGTGTCCCCAGCGATGGATTGGCGCCCTGTCCTGGGTCTATCTGCCCAGCGCCCGAGATGTTCTCCCCTGGATGGGCATGGGGAACCCCACCGCGACCCTAATAGAGGATAAAGTGGGAGATAATGAATGAATGAATGAGTAATACTAGCGCGGCACGGTGGCTTAGTGGTTAGCACATTCGCCTCTCAGCACTAGGGATTCCCGGTTCAAATCCCCATCTGGGTGGGTTTCCATGTTCTCCCCGTGTCTGCGTGGGTTTCCTCTGGGTTCTCCGGTTTCCTCCCACAGTCCAAAAACATGGATCAAGTCAATTGAATTCTCCAAATTGCCCCATATAGAGTGTGTTTGTGTGCGTGTGTGAGTATATGCCCAGCGATAGATTGGTGCCCTGTCCTGGGTGTATCTGCCCAGTGCCTGAAACGTTCTCCCCTGGATGGGCATGGGGAACCCCCCCCCATGACCCTAATATAAGATAAAGCGGATGATAATGAATGAATGAATGAGTAATACTAGCAATTTTATTTATCACACTAATGGGCTTTATATTTAATGGATCTCCTGATTAGAAGATGTACTTTTAGAAGTAAAAAAATATTTACTTTACAAGGGTCAATAGTGCTAAGTTAATCTTTAAATCTACATAAAATAGAAATTCTCTATTAACCTGGTACTACTAATGTACAAAAGACAAATTCATTTGATGTATCTGAAGTCTGACAAGTTGATTTTGATTTGATCCATTTTCTGATTATATTCTTTAAAGGATAAACAGTAACTTTGTTTCACTTGGGATTTCTTAAAGTTAAAATTAACTTACCTAACTCTGAAAATGCACAAAGTGACAGAAGAGTGTAAACTTTTATCCAGTTTTGGCTCATTTTCTCACTGCTATTATCAGATTATTTATATTTGGTTCCTGTTTAAAGGTTTGATTCTTCTTCAGTTTTGTAAAGCCTCCATTAATTTCCCAAGCCAAGGCTGGAATCTTTTGCCAAAAAAAGCAAGAAAAAAAGCAAAAGAATATTCAATTAATTGAGATGAAGGAATTGATGGCAGGCTCTTCCATTTGAATCTGCTTTTATAATCTACAACAGGACTACGAGTATTAGCTTGCACCGTCCATCCTGTGGTTTAGAGAGGCAGTAGAAAATGCAGCTGGGGAAGAAAGCTCGCTCTGAAATAATGGGACACAAATGTTCTGTGTTCATTGTTACCCCAGCTGGCTGCGATACTATGACCTCACTGGGCTTAAATGTTTGTTTGTGTTGTGCCGCTGAACTCTGGTCTTTGGCATTGCTGACTATGTAAATCTAATAATGGATTTGGTTTTAACAACACAATGTCATAAATGTGTGACATTCACTAAAACACTTTATATTCAAATAACTGGTTGATTTAACTTGATTTAATTAAAATTTTGGCAGTTAATGAAGCTGGAGCCTTGAAAAGAATAAATAGCATGTGCATGGGTCACTTTAAACTCATTCTATTTTATTAACATTTGGTGTAAAATGCATTACAGTACTGAATATACATTATACAGTACTGTTAAAAAAGTAAGGACGATTTAAATTTTAATGATGAATATAAACATGCCAATTAATACATACATCAGATTCAGGAACACAGGCACTATTGGTTACATGATATGTGTGTATATATATATATATATATATATATATATATATATATATATATATATATATATATATATATATATATATATATATATATATATATATATATTGGAAATAACGTTACATGAAGGCACAAACATTTTTCTTTGATTTAATATTGATAAGTTCTCTTTGCCTCGGTAGTACTGACGCTAGCCAATTAGTAGTTCGTCTTCGTGCCTCTTCCCAATCATAACGAGGAGTGTATCCCAGATCTTGATGGGCTTTTTGATAAGAGAAGGTGAAGGGTGTGTTTAGCATGATCAACAACTGTCTGTTCATTGGTGGAGAAAAGTGTATGAACGGACGAAGCACGGCTTGAAACAATTCCATAAAGAAGCAGATCATGTATAAAACAGGAAAAGGTAAAAGGGGTTTGTCCTGAATAGCAAAGCCTAGAGATGACAAAACAGCATGGTTGAAATCAGAATAGCTGACAGGTGGGGTGTCATCTGAAATGTAGTATACGTTTCCACCAACCACAGGTCTCTTCTGTGGATCATTTAGGGCTCGTGCAGCCAGCAAATGTGCCAGTGCTACATTTCCCACATACACAGGATTGACTTTAGCTTCTCGGCGTGAAGCCCTTAGCAAGATGTCACCATTCCTGATCCCATCACCCATGTGACCTAAAGTGAACCGACATCCCTCTCCATAGATATACATGGGCCTCAGAGCGCAGGTAGCCAATTGACCCCCATTTTGCAGCATCTCCCCCTGGGCATTAAGGCAGAGCTGTTCAGCTTCCCTTTTGGTTTTGCTGTAGTGAAACTTTAAGCAGGAGTTGTACTCTGTGTCCTCATTACCGTTGATAATAGGGTCACCATTATTATTTGGACCAGTAACCTCGATGCTGCTGGTGTATATTAAAGAAGCCACATTCTCCTGGATACAAGCCTCCAGCAGCAACTGAGTGCCTAGCAAAAATGAAAAGAAATGTTTTTGTAAATGTACTTAAACCACAACATAATATGAGATTGTACACGCATGTAAAAAATGCTTTGGTTGATCTTGATTGCAACTTTTGGATGTATCACACAGGTACTATACTATTTATATACATAACAATAATGTCCCAACAGGACTTTAAATTTGTAAGACATTTGCATTCATTCATTATCTCCCGCTTTATCCTCTATTAGGGTCATGGTGGGGTTCCTCATGCCCATCCAGGGGAGAACGTCTCGGGCGCTGGGCAGATAGACCCAGGATAGGGCGCCAATCCATCTCTGGGCACACACTCACTCACACACACACACACTCTATATGGGGCAATTTTGAAAATTCAATTGACTTGATCCATGTTTTTGGACTGTGGGAGGAAACCGGAGAACCCGGAGGAAACCCACGCAGACACGGGGAGAACATGGGAACTCCACCCAGATGGGGATTCGAACCGGGAATCCCTAGTACTGAGAGGCGAACGTGCTAACCACTAAGCCACCGTGCCGCCTGTAAGACATATAATTTTAATAAAACATAGACTCATAAACTCAAACATGAACATATCCATAGCCTTTTCAGTATATGCATGATAAAATAAAAGCTATAAAAAGCAGTAGTAATTGAAGAAGTGGTCTTTTACCTTTAATGTTGACACCATAAAGTTCATCATAGTTGATAACTCCAGTTACATCGATGAGTGATGCAGTGTGGAAAATGACAGATGCTCCTCTACATGCACTCTGAAGCAACTTGCTGTCCCTGATGTCACCTTCAACTACACTCAGCACAGTCTCACCTCGGCAGTCTAATTTTCATAAACATTATTGTGCTTTCAGTTTGCTATTCTGCTTTTTACATGAAATAACAGGACACAATATTAGAATGCTAATATAAGGTTTTTAAATGACATTAAAAATGTGTTTGACTTTACCTTCTAGAGACTGTACAAAATCAGGCCGAAAGTTTCTGTCCAACAACCGAATCTCTGCCATTTTCTCCTCTTCCAGTAGCAGCCTGACCAGCTTTCCCCCAAGAAAGCCACAAGCACCTGTTACCACACACACGGCTCCAGCAAGGGACATAATCACAACGTCTGCCACTTATATTTTGCAAAAACAAGGGGTATAACACTTGCTTGCAAGTGGCAGGAGCAAAAATCCAACATGAAGTCCCACAGACAAAGAAGGAGGCATGATTTTAAGCTACTGGCCAAGGACAGACACAATGCCAACACTATCTCTAAGGCCTAAAGTATCAAGGTTATTATTGTCACATGTTTGCTCACATTTTTAATGTCTGGCTGAAAGACCAGCTATTGAGATTTATGTACTTAATTTATAAATAAGGTAAATTCTTAGGTCAACTATTAATGTGTCTAGTTGTTATTTATTGACATGTGATATGATTTCAGAATACTCATCCTAATTTCAGAACACTCATCCTAATATTATCAATGCATATAATATAAATCTTTGTCCTTTTTCCCAAGAAAACCTTTTCCTCAGCCTGTGCTGACTGTGGGGACCAAATGTGTTGGGCCCACCCCTTGTTGTATTGTTTGGCTGATTCCTGTGTTATTCTGCATCTTAAATTAGTTTTCAAATGCTTATAGAGCCAGTTTTTATCAGAAACATGTATTAGATATATAAATGATACTGTAACAGAAGCACAGCAGTGCTGGGGCAGGAATAGCAGTGCCGACCAAAAATGAGAAGTTATGTTATTTACAGAGATGCACTTTAGTATCTATGTTTTGAGAGCACTTACTCTAGTTTTCATCCATTCAATATCCCACAGAGAAGGTCCAAAAGAACAGACCAATTATCAGAGATTTCAGGAGGCCTCAAGGTTTTCTGAATTCAAAGTTCTGCCTTATCCTATCCAGGGTCATAGGGACTTCTGTTACCTTACTTAGTTCTCAAGAAAAACGTTATGATCTGAGGTCTACCCACTGGGTCACTATATCCCCATGCATTTTAAATAATAATTTTCCATACATCCATTATCTTCTGCTTTATCCTATATTAGGGTCGCGGTGGGGTTCCTCATTCCCATTCAGGGGAGAAGGTTTCGGGAGCTGGGCAGATAGACCCAGGACAGGGCACCAATCTATCACACACTTACACACACACACACACACACACACACACACTCTATATGGGGCAATTTGGAGAACTCATGTTTGTGGACTGTGGGAGGAAACCGGAGAACCCGGAGGAAACCCACGTGGACACGGAGAGAACATGGAAACTCCACCAGATGGGGATTCAAACCCTAGCGCTAAGCCACCGTGCCGCCCAATAATATATATTTTTAATGGAAATTGTGTTTCACATGCCAATAGTACACTAGATTAGATAAATATTTAATTTATATATAAACATTTTAAATATGTTTTTTAAATATGATTTATCATGCAAAAGCCCACATTTTGTCTGTTAACAAATCAGATAATCAGATGAAACAGGATGTCTGTACCAAATGAGATCTCTAGCAGTAATTTTAAAATATGCAAAGGAATATTATATTTTTAAAGTGTTGCAAACATAACTAGAGGTTTTACTCCTGAATCAAATATCAAACATAATAAGTTATACCATACATTTAAAATCTAGATGAAGAATAATTGTTGATCACATTTGTATATGTGCCTTTAACAAGGTTCCTCAGAATTAATCACTTCAGAAATGTATATTCCTCTTTTCTAAACTTTAGCTTTGTGTGTTCTGCTTTGTGATGTTTTTCTTTAAATATAAATCTAATTTTGCCCAGCGATAGATTGGCGCCCTGTCCTGGGTGTATCTGCCCAGTGCCCGAAACGTTCTGCCCTAGATGGGCATGGGGAACCCCCCGAGACCCTAGTAGAGGATAAAGCGGAAGATAATGGATGGATAAATCAAATTAGAAATTGTTGTTTACTCCAAATGTAATAAATAATTAGGTGCATCATAACAAACTACAAATGCACTTTTGTAGAAAATACTTTTTTATTGATGAGATTAAAGTTGAAGTCAATGTCATATTCAGTCTTAATTGCATCTTCTAACTTTCTAGTATCAAAGGCTGTGACAGTCCTTTTAGCAGTCAAATTGAACTTTTCTACTGTCAAAGCAGTTTAATGTGATTGATTTGGTTCTTAATCCTGACATTAGGGTTTTTTTTTTGGTATAAAAACACTTCTTTCTTATGTTTTCTGCCTCATAAACATGAATCATTTTAGTTCTCAGTTCTATTGCATGTTATTACTTAATGTTAGCACAAAGTGTATTGAATCAAATATTTAATAGTTTGAATATAGGATTCAGCTAACTGGTTATTATTGCAATTGGAGACTTGTGTAAGGCCAGTTGATCATCATGTCATCAGCCATGAACTTAGTGAAGCTATTGTAGTTGCAAAACTGTCTAGAATAATAAAGGTCATTTCCATGTTCAATTTTACACTTCTGCAAAAAGGATTAACACATCATTCATTCCAGTGTTGAGTATCCTATAGCAAATTTCAAATTCAGATTTAGTTGTTTGTTTAAACAGAACACTAAAATCTCAAATGTGATATCATAATGCCTTCATAATGTATGTAATTTTCATAATGAGAAAATAGCAGGCTATAAAAGCCTTTAATAATCTCTCATCGAATTCAATGTTAATAAGCTTGTTTAGATTGATGTTGTTTGTTTGCTCTGTCAATATCACAAAATAAAAGTTATTTGGTGATATTTTCTTGTAACAGGAGGTTAATACTAAGAAAATAGTCCTATATTTATATCTGTATTAACATATTTCTGATTGAGTTATACTGGCTGCAGAATTACTATAAAACTAAATACTAACCTAAATTAAACCAAATATATGAGAGGTCTAGAAAGTTTAAGGCAGGATTAAAATAAACAACATACCTTTAATATACAAGCTTAATATATAAGGAAAATGGGCAACAGAAAAATACAGATAAAAACAGAAATAAACATTATACAGGTTTCAACAGAACAAACTAACATACATCAAACAGGAAATAAATACATGTCTGAGCATAACAATAAAAATAAACGAGTCTAAATAGAGTGAAGGGTAAGACAAAGTATACACAAGATAAACGCTTGAACAGAAATAAACAAACAAAAAAAAGCCTAGGCAAAAAAAACAAAGAAATAATAATGCAAAACTACACCAGCAATGATGAAATAAAAAAGTGAGAAGGCAAGTTCTCACAAAAATTAAACAAAGTTTAAGAATGCTGTTCTTTCTTTCTCCTTAACTGTATTGGATACTTGTTCTGTGGTTGTGCATTATATTTACATGCATTTTGAAGCATATGTTTTTTTATTTAGTTCTTTATTGTTTGAAGTGGGCATTCCTGTATCTGAGCCTCATCTACAGAACCACTTGGACAATGGACAGTCATGGTGCAGGCTCGTATGCCTCCAAGTGGTTCTAACACATTAAAGACCCTCTCCCACTCATCTTTTTTAGGGTCATAACATTGCACGATGTCAACCATGCACCGACTGTTCCAAGAGTATCCCCCTACCACATAGATTTTACCCTTAAACACAGCCACACCTACATCACTCTGACCCCTTGGCATTGGAGCTACCAAAGTCCACTGGTCAGTTGCAGGGTTGTAAAATTCACAACTAAGTACATCATCATAATCATTGGCTCCTCGAAAGTGGTTTCCACCCATAACATAAAGTCTGTCCCCAGCAGTGCACATGCAGTGAAGACCTCGTAGCTCCATCATGTCTGCTCGCCGACTCCAAGTGTTTGTATCTGGATTGTAACATGACAGTTCTTTCTGGAAAGCATCTCTTGTTATCCCACCTGATAAAATTCAAATAAAAAAAATTATATTTTAACCGGCGGCACGGTGGCTTAGTGGTTAGCACGTTCGCCTCTCAGCGCTAGGGATTCCCGGTTCGAATCCCCATCTGGGTGGAGTTTCCATGTTCTCCCCGTGTCTGCGTGGGTTTCCTCCGGGTTCTCCGGTTTCCTCCCACAGTCCAAAAACATGGATCAAGTTAATTGAATTCTCAAAATTGCCCCATATAGAGTGTGCCTGTCTGAGTGAGTGTGTGCCCAGCGATGGATTGGCGCCCTGTCCTGGGTCTATCTGCCCAGCGCCCGAGATGTTCTCCCCTGGATGGGCATGGGGAACCCCACCGCGACCCTAATAGAGGATAAAGCGGGAGATAATGAATGAATGAATGAATATATTTTAACCATTTTACAGTATAATACAGTCACATTTGTCACCCTTGTTTAATAAGTAAATGTGTAATATTTATGTTACACTTATTCTTGTTTTTTATGTTTTCAGTTACAAACTATATAATTAGTATTTGCTCTTTATGATGGTAAGTATTATATATGCATGGTTACTTAATGGGAACAAGCTTGTACTGAATGTCAGCCGGAAGGATGTGGTCACCATAAGGTCCTAACTGACCTAGTAAGTTTACCAGAAAAGTAAACCCCCCACATATGTCAGGTTTTGCACTTGTCAAATGTTCCATTAATCGGATTAAAAGTAATTTCATTAAAAGTAGAGGTGTTAAAGCCATATGAAAGGATTTAACCCAACATTAAAAAAACAACTTTGTCTGAACTGTGCCGTGAGCTCTATGGGGGATCATGGCTACATCTATTAAAAAGTGACTTAGGAAGATTAAACAAAGTAGTTAGCAAGCTTTGTAAATCTGAATTAGATTATGAAATGCTTTATACTGCTGTTCTCTCAGAACTGGATTTGATCATTTTCTGCAAAATGTAGACACGTACCTGATACATACATTAGCCCTCCATGTACTGTACCAGCATGGCCATAATGAGGCTCACTCATTGGTGAAACAAAGGTCCACTCATTCTTGCTCAAATCATAACACTCCACTGTGTCTGCAGGGAAAAATTGTTAATATGTTTAGATGAATATACCATTTATGTTACCAATATCATTTTTTTAATAATGGCCATGAGTGGTTAACAGTGCTAGTATTATTTCTATATTATTTTTATCTTTAATTCTGCTAATGAAACAATGTAAAAAATTAGTTTAAACATTGAAAGTTACCAATCTCTCCAGTGGCATTTCTTCCACCAGCAGCATAAAGCTTTCCTTTCAGTGCACTCAAATGGAAGAATGTTCGCTTCTCATTTAGGGAGGCTATTTGCAGCCAGCGGTCGAAGCGAGGGTCATATCTGTATGCACTATCAACCGCTGTTTTACCCTTTGTGTCATAAGTGCTTTGTCCTCCAACAATGTAAAGGAAACCCCCTAAAAGGGCTACTCCGTGTTGGTAGCGAGGCACTTCCATAGGCTGGAGGGCTCTCCAGATCCCTCCTGCTTCTTCATCAAATAACCTCAGTTCCTTGCTGACCACAAGCTGTTGCCTCATCACACCTCCCAGTGCCAGCAGGTATGTTGTGTCCGAACGAATGCGAGTCCTCTCAGTCTGGAGTGATGGTTGAAGGAACGGAAGCATCTGGTAGTTGCTGGCCTCCAGCAGAAGGTTCACGCAGGCCGTGTCAGAGCGCATGAACGGCTCGTTGCCTGCTTCTTCATCACTGACCTCATTAATCTGATCCTCTTGAGAAATTTGAAGAAGTTCAGCTGGATTCATAAGGGGAAACCGAATGTGACGCATTAATGAATAGGCAGCGGGCCGCCGTTCACATGGTTTGTGAGCTAGCCAAGCTCTGGCAGCACGGTAGAGCTCCATCTCTGAGAAGCCTTTTAAGGAATCACTTGATAAGGCATATGTTATGCTGGGCTCAGAGAGATGAAGGAAATGACCACTTTGGACCAGTGCAGAGAAGTTCTGACAAGTAAAGTTGTGAATGTGGGTCTGGACATCCTCCAGGTGCAGATCATTAGCAATGCGCTCAACTTCTGCACAATTTTCTATAGTGACCTGCCATATAGTAATGTATGTCTTGTAAGTATATTATCTGAAAATAATTCAAATAGCCAGGAAAACAGTAAATGTCACATACCTCACTGCTAAGTAGCTGATTGCAGAAGTTTAAGACTGGAAGTACCTGCAGGAAACTTGCTGCCTCTAAAGTGTCCTGAAGGGTACTTAAATTTAGATTTAGATTAGAAGTATAAATAAATTCAATAATTTTTTTTAGGCCTGCACTGCTCACTCCATGTAGCTTAATTTCCTTCAGCTCCTGCTCTTTCATTCCACCTGCCAGATGAGAAGACAATTTTGACAAATGAATTAACAAAGTATTTAAACCCTGAGTTAAGTAAAGGACAATTAAAAACAGGAAATGCTATATTTTGTTAATCATTGTTCAGTGTACCTACTTTATTCTTCCATTTTGCCTGTGTTTCTGCCTAGACATGGTATTTGATGTTTTCATTACAATTTTTTTTTTGTTCCAGTTGTTTTGGCTGTCTAGTAACACTTATCTCTGAATATTTTCCCCTTGATTACTCTACCTCTTATAAGCCAACATCACTATGTTTTTTTTTTTTTTAAACTTAATTCAGACTTAAATCTCATGATTTTAAAGATTTCAGATACCTTAAGGAATTAAACTGGGCATATGACGTTAACATAGAACTTTATTTTATTATTACTATTAGTATTTTTTTGACCATATTTGTATTATCTGAATTGGGGTTCACTGCCACTCATTTGTTTATTAGTCACAGTGCATTGCATGTTTTGTGTTCAACCACCATCACTGTGTTCAGTAAAGTGATGTTTGTGGTTAATATAGTGTATGTGCATGATGAAATGCAAGTTTTAATTCAGTGCGTGAGGGTGTTACAGTTCAGACTGTTGTCGAATACTATTATCTGTCTCTACTTCATATATTGCTTTTCTGCCTGCACTGCGACTCCATTACTAAATTAATTTTGTTACTTTCTTTTTTTTTAATATTGGATCATTTGAACAGTAACTGAAATGATGTAAGAAATTGAGAAGAAAAACGCATTTGGTTGAGTTGCAAATTGTATTAATTGTGTTAAAACTGTTAAATAATTGTTAGTGATTAAAGTAATTAAATAAAAGTAGTGGAGTAGTCAAAAATATGTTTTCCAACAATTATTTAAGAAACAAAAGCAAATACTTATCACTAAACAGAATACAGAATCACTAAACAATTTTAAGAAACTACTTAAGACGCATCTCTTTAACAAATACCCGTTGTAAAAAAAAAATAAAAAAAAAGGGGGGGGGGGGCGCAGCTTCGAAAAACAATCAGGTTTGATGAATTTACAGTATAGTTGGTTTTCTCCATGGCTTCTGACTTGTGGTGTTCTCATTTGTAAGTCGCTTTGGATAAAAGCGTCGTCTGCTAAATGACTAAATGTAAATGTAAATGTACTTAAAAATTTACTGTCCACCACTTGAATTTTTTCCCCCCTAAATAACAAAAAAAATTGCTGGGGTGTTGTGATAAGCTCAAATATTATTAGCACCCACCTGTGAACATGGCTTTAAAGTAGTCACTGGCTGAAGCCATGATCACCCTGTGAACTGGAAAGGTTTCAGTTCCATCTCCAGGCACCAGAATGACATCACACAAAGTATGATCACATCGAAAAGTATTTAAACCCTAAGACAGGATTGCAATAGTGTTTTAGTACATATTTCTATAAAGTCAAGTTAAGAAGTTAAAATAATGAAATTTTGTACCTTGAGTATGGCATTGCCATGCACTGTGCTGTTGAACACCTGTATTTGAGGTTTGGGAGGATTAATTGGCTTTGGAGGAACTACTTGTGGCTTTGGGGCAGGTTCTAAAGCTTTAGCAGTAGCCTCAGGAGGTTTTGGAGCAGGTTCAGGTTGCCTAGGTGGTGTAGAAGAAGCTGGTGCTTGTGGAGCTGGTTGAGGTGGCTGTCTCTGTGACTCTCTCTGTCCCCTACTTCCAATACGTGACAGTTTTCGATGCAATTTTCCCTCTTCTCCACTGTTTCTAAAACAAAAGATTAATCAATAGCAGGTACTGTGGTGCCTTTAAGTTTGTGAACCTTTACAGTAATAATTCTGCATAAAATCACTAATCTGCAACAACCAGCCTGTTTTTCTTCATTTTTGATTTACATTTTGACTATTATATCATATTAAATGATTACGATATAGCTGTATTACATAAGAATGCTTGCACAATATTCCAGCATTGACAGATTTATAATCAACTAACTGGTCAATAAGGCTTATCTGTCAAAAAAGATCAGTGTCATAAAATAAGTAGGCAAAACAAACAAAACTTACCCCATTATTCTAAAGCACAATTAAATTGTAGTTCTCAATGTACCCTGGTGTGAAAAACAAAGCTTAAATGCTGTCTGCTTGATTGAATTCCTTCAGACATTACAATATAAAAAACTCACAGAGCAGAGTCTGAAAAGGAAGTGAAAAGAAGGTTAGCAGGGCCTTCTGTGGTTTAATGTACTTTTATTCAAAGAACAGGTGTAACCTTTTTATTACATTTTATAACATATATCAATGTTTTTACAGATGTTAAACATTAAGTTTGATTTAATTAACTATGACATCAATCATACACATCAGTTTTAAACATGAGTTTAAAAAACTTTGCCCCCGTATCTACTGCTACGTCACAGTACCAAAAAACTTTTGTTTGTTTTTTGAGCATTTACAATCAATTCTAGCATTTTGTTAAAACATAAAGGAGCTTACCGGACATTGATGAGATCTGTGAAAGCTTCAAAGTCTTCCGCTCACCTCAGCTCAGAGAAACTATAAGCTACTGTTTTAGACATACACGAGCTTCACCACAAGCCTATTGACTTCCTGTGTCACTTCTCTTTTCTTAGTGTCTATGTTCCTCGCATGTATACACCCTCAGTATTTTTTCTTCCTCTTTGTAATGTTGAACTTCATTTGAAGATACATTTCTACAATTGTATTTAGAAAAGTTTGGTGTTTAACCCATAATCAGTGATAAAAACAGGAAATGTGCTCAGGTGCATTGTGCATGCATGTGTGCAGTTTATTCACATGTCTTATATTTTCTGGTGTTTCCCTGCTTTTTGATTGAAGCACATTTAAAAGTGCAAAAACCACACCAAAGTTGAAAGTTTGCTTTAAATAGCATTACAAAGAGAATGCTGAATGTTTATCTACTCCACTTTGGTTTTGAAATTATGTACAAGAGACAAAATATGTAAAGCAGATGAGAGTTTCCCTTTAAATACAATTTCACAAAAAGATCTTCAGTCACTGACAGGAGGCTGCTTTACAGCAAGGCATTTATTAGACTGGATTAACTGAGTACATTTATTCCATTTATCAATTCACAGCACACCGAACAGGTACTGCTTTTTCTTGTATTGTTGTGCCCAAATCTTTTTTTTCCCTTCCAACCCCTAAACCCTCTTTCCCTAGCTACAATGCACTACAAGTCTAAATGTAAAAAAAAAACCTCTAGGGTGCAAACTAGCAGTATAATCCACAAAGCCACCTTTCATCATTGCTCTTTTTCCTCAAGCTAACTTGTGCATCAGGGCTCAGTCCTTTTATAACATAGATAACTAATCTGCATTTTGTCTTAACCGGGATGCTGTAAATTAATTTGTCCATCACTGCATAGCATACAATGCTTTGAATTTCAAATAATTTGGAATTTACATATAGTGTATAAATGCATTTTGCCTAACATATCTATAAGTTTAAACAAAATGTACAAGATTTTTCTTTTGGGACTGCTCACATCAACACTACTTTTAGACACTTTCATAATTAAAAAAAAAAATTAGTTCTTGTGGGTCCCCCTAAGCTGCTGATTGTTTTCTATTTCAACAACTGCATAATTATATGATTGGGAAGTTAATAAGTTGACAACGTGTGTGTGATAGATTGACATCATTTGGCTGGATGAATTTCTGGGATTTCCAGGACTGTAAGAATCCTGGCAATAACATTATTTGAAAATAAACATGTTTTAAAGGGACTCTTTTGGGTCAACAAAGATTATCTTGCGCATGTTGTCATCTGATTTATCAGAGTTTAGAACATTGTATTAGGTTCCTGTTAATTTCTGCCACATTTCTGCAACCTGGTAAAAGAGATTAGACAGTTAGTAAGTGAAAAGTTGTGGTAGATTTATGAACACAATACACACACATATATACATATGTATGTATGTATGTATATATTTATATATCTTATACATACCTGATAAGGCCATGCACAGACGAAACTCATCATTCAGAATCTGCATCACTTCTCTCAGTCCTTCTTCACCCTGGCCAGTACACACATATAACAACTAATAGGCATCTTCAGGTTTACACTGCCATTTTATTCACATGTTTATCTTCAGACACACATGAATACTTGCACACATGCGCACAGGCATATACACTCTCACCTTGTAAGCAAGGCCCCAAACTGCTGGTCTCCCGATAAACACACATTTTGCCCCCAGGGCCAAGGCCTTCAATACGTCACAGCCAGTGCGGATGCCACCATCCATGTACACCTCAATCCGACCTTGGACTGTATCCACTATCTCGGACAAACAATCTATCTGGCAGGCACAAGGACATTAGGATGAATGAGGACAGTGGACCAATCAAAGAAAAGCAGACAAAACTAGTTAAAAGAGATAACAGTTTTAAAAACTGATGTATTTTCTTACTGTAGCTGGTCCTCCATCTAGTTGTCTACCTCCATGATTGGATACAATAATTCCTTGAACACCATGTTCCACAGCCAGCTCTGCATCCTCTTTAGTCAAGATTCCTTTAATAACAATAGGCAAGCGGGTGATAGACTGTAGCCAGTAGACATCTTTCCAGCTAATTGATGGGTCCAAAGTGTTGGCAGGAATTCCATACTCTTCAGGGCCTCCATTGTCCTATAAGTACATTTACATTATTCAATAAGAAAACATTAGTAAGTAATTTTAGCGTTATACTAATTTAACCCAACAGCTTATTGTTACCTGAAAGATTCCTTCAAAGTTCTTCACCTTCAAGTGCGGGGGGAGTTTAAATTGGTTGCGTATGTCATCGCGACGTTTGCCAGTGTATGGCACATCAACAGTAAGCACTAAGGCTTTGTATCCAAGGGCCTCTACTCTGTGCACAAGCTGCTCTGAGAGCTTGCGATCACGGTAGACATAGAGCTGGAACCAGCGGTAACCATTTGGTGCTGCAGCGGAGATCTCTTCCACTGAGCAAGTTGAGTAAGTGCTAGTTATATAACAGGTGTTCACTGCTTCAGTGGCTGAATAAACAGATAAGAAGTAAGATTAAGCTAGTGCAAATAAAAGATAAAGATTTAGATTCAGAGCCACGTTCAGGAAAAAGCAGCCATATTTCCATCTAGTGGACAACTCAAAGTGCAAAATAAAAAATCTGTTTTAGTTCCCTTTTATTTGGTGTTAACTTGATTCAGATCATTATTTTTAAACTAACATAGATCTCCCTGCCTCTGCCTTGTGACAGGGCAGTCAGAAACAGACTCGCAGGTTGACACTGCTTCCTCATTCCCACATCAGCACTGTACTAAATGACTTGGCTAACCAGTTGGTATAATTGCAGTGAATCAGTAGGAATATGTTTTATTATTAATATAATTTAAAATCTTTACAAGTTTTTTCTTCTTCTAGAGCAAATTTTGTATTAAACACTCAATTTCACTGTATATTATTCTTTCAGGGTTGGTGTGGCCTAATTCTCACTAGGCTCAAAATCCATAGCAGCACCCCACAATTTTGTTGTTGGAAGAAACTCAATACAAAAACTCATTGTTACAGTTCTGCTTCTTCTTTGGTAAGAAGAAATTAAACAAGTTATTACAATTAATGAAAATTCTAATGGCTTGTGCCTTTTGTGTTGCATGACTTCCCAGCTCTTTTGAACACTGAGACAGTGAATTTAGTTTTTAAGATTTGATTCTTTTAACTTTTGTAGGTTTATTCATAATTACTCACTGAGGCACTTTATATGACTCTCTGAGTGGGTGTCTAGCATTGCATGCTTTTCAAAAATATGCACATTAATTCCCATTATAAGGATAAAAAACTAAAATATATTTTGGTAAGTTGCTGTCAATGTGGCAGTGGGATGTATTAATTAATGTATGCATCAATAAATAGCATTCCAAAGTGATGCAAAAGTTAAGATCCATCAACAAATTATGCTTAAATGCAGTGATTGGAAGTATAATTCAATAACTTCTGGAAAAATTGTTAAATTTACTATTTTCCTAAAAGCTGTTCACCATTATTTAAATACCAACCCCGTGCAGTTGCAAGTTCTCCTTCATGCCAAGCAAGACAATGAAATGCTGTGGGTGCTATGCCCACTGGGAAGCTGATCTCTGTGCCCAAAACAGTAGTTCGGGTGTCACTCACAGACACATCCCGCAAAATCCTTGGCCTTAGGCGAATCCTTGGAAGAAATTTAAACAAACACAAACAGGAACATAGAAGTATTTTAGTCTGTGGTAAAGAAACTGATTTATTTACCTTACTATATTAATGAGTCAATTTAAAATAATTTAATATAATGCAACCATTTAGTATTGTTTGGTACTATTATTTGGAGGGTGGCACGGTGGCTTAGTGGTTTGCATATTCGCTTCTCAGCACTAGGGATTCCCTTTTTGAATCCCAATCTGGGTGGAGTTTCCATGTTCTCCCCATGTCCGCGTGGGTTTCCTCCGGGTTCTCCGGTTTCCTCTCACAGTCCAAAAACATAATCAAGGTCAAGTGAATTCTCCCAATTACCCCATATAGAGTGTGTTTGTGTGTGTCTGAGTGAGTGTGTGCCCAGCGATAGATTGGCGCCCTTTCCTGGGTGTATCTGCCCAGTGCCCGATATGTTCTCCCTTGGATGCCCCCCCCCCCAACCCAGTAGAGGATAAAGCAGATGATAATGGATGGATGGACTAATATTTGGTATTTATAATAAAACATACCTTTTATATGCTAGTAGATTATCATCTCTAGTGCAACACTCATCTGCTCCAGCAGCATAGTAATCCCATGTAGCTTTGGAGAGGTGTTGCTTGGCATACTCTTCGAAATCAGACAAACATACCATAGCCATTTCCCCACAGAGTGTGCCTTCTCTGCACAGTTCATAATACACATAAAAATATATTTAAAGAAGATGTTTACAGAAGTTTGTTTCTCAGAGTCTTTGATAACATGGATATGTCACACTTATGACTTAATGATAAAAATAATCTTAAAGATGAACAGCCTGCATCATTTATAAAACTGCCAACATGATAATTAAAACCTGATTAAAACCAAAATCAGGTGCTAATTATTAAATAACTATAAAAGTAAATGGAATATCTGCTGTAATTAAATGTGTGGTGTGGTTAGTCTTACACTGCACTTACACTAAGATTGTGCGAATTCTAAAACCATGTTTCACCCAATGGTAAAAAGTGTTATCTTGTTTTCCTCACATGGGTTTGCTCACTTTGCATAAATGCATCTGCATTGCTAGCATGCTTCTTAATATGGGGCGGGTTAGCTCAGTGGTCAGGGTGTTGGGCTGTCAATCTGAAGGTTGGGGGTTCAAATCCCAGGTCCACTAAAGTTACCAGTGTGGGTCCTTGAGCAAGACCCTTAACCCTCATTGCTCCAGGGATGTTGTGATTAACCCTGTGCTCGCCTTGTAAGTCGCTTTGGATAAAAGCGTCTGCTAAATGACCAAATTTAATTTAATAAGCATATATAAACACCACAATCTACCAGTTTCAACTGATTATAAATGGATCAGTTTAAATATCCAGCTGAACCCAGTGAAAAGTCTTTGTTTTACTTTATTTAAACTACCTTTAACACACACACATATACTTCATTTGCTCATTTACATTTTTACTTAATGCTGCACTTAAGTTTACCTTTGTGTATGTTATACTAAGACTGGAGTCAACTTTAGGGTAAATTAGCTCACAATGTATCCATATTTATGACAAGTCAGCACACACACGAACCACTAGATGTCAGTAAGTGATCGCATTAAAGCTGTAGATGTGCAGACGCTTGACGTAAAAGTAAATACACAACTTATTTTGTAGGTTTTCTGAGATTTATACACCTTAGTGGCCGAATATATTAATGAACATGAATTACTGGGAATAACAGAGCATTGCAACGACACAGGTCACATTTCACTCGCTGTAATTACATGAGTAATGATTTAGTAATGTGATTCAACTTTTATTTGCCAAACCATAAAAGAACCGAACTTACTGCGTTTTATTCAGTCACACATACTGATCAACCATAAAACTTATAAATAGAAAAGCACAGCTCGTTTCAGATCGTCGCGTAGCAGCAACCGCGATAGCCACAAACAAGCACACAGGAAATGATGTGCTGAACTCTGAACAGTCAGGCAGAAAGTCTTTTATATATTAACTCTGTTCAGCACTTACAACTTAAGCTCCTCTACACTATTAGAACATGCAAAGAGAGAACAAATAGAACTGACAACATATCAGGTTTAAACAAATATTTTCACAATATGGTGAAATTTTACTCTATACATCCTCAAAATGTATTATATAATGATATCTCCATTCTAACAGACATAACAGCCATGTAATCCACAAACTGTAATTCAATGTAAGCATTTGGAATAAATTGTCCACTCTTTCATACTATACATACTGCAGCAGTAAAAGTTTGCTGCTATTTATTGCTCAAAAACAAATCTTTTATTTTTTACTATTATTTTAAACAGATAATGGTCTTCCAAAATATTTTTAAAAGTTCCACATGTTGGCTGCATAACCAGACCAGTTACATAATAACAGTTTGTACTGTATACAAAGTACACAAGATTTCAGCTGATTTTTTTTTAATATGCATATTATTCTTTCATGGTTGGTGTGGCCTGAGGTGGTAGGGCTCAAAGTAATTTTCACTAGGCTCAAAATCCATAGCAGCACCCCACGATTTCATTGTTGGAAGAAACTCAATACAAAAAAAATCATTGTTATAGTTCTGCTTCTTTGGTAAGAAGAAATTAAACAAGTTATTACAATTAATGAAAATTCTAATGGCTTGTGCCTTTTGCCTTTTATTTATTATTTACTATTATTTAAACAGGTAATGGTCTTCCAAAATATTAATTAATGTTCTACATGTTGGCTGTATAACCAGACCAGTTACACAATAACAGTTTGTTCTGTGTACAAAGTACACAACTTTTACCCTGCTGCTGTGTTTATTGCTAACAGACATTATATTAATACTAAGTTACAAAAAAAAAAAAAAAAAAATTCTAAGTAGACATCGGTAACAGTGTTAATTATTAGTTGTAAATAATGATAATGTAGTTATTTAACAAAAGGTATGGAACCCTGAGACTGTATTTTGAACCTTAGTTCAGAATTAAGATACTATTAATAGCGTGTTTAATGATAAAACAAAATCATCAGTTTCTAAATTGATCTTTAAATCCGGTACATAATGTTTTTAAATGGCTTGCTTTATTTAAATGTGCACATTTAAATGTGCATATGCTGAAATAATGTTGAAAATGAATTATTTTAAAATAATATCTGAATTTTCCCCCCATTGTTTATATTTTATAAATATAAAACACAACTGTTGATTCACACACAGTCAATGCAAGTTAAATAAATGAATATTGCGTTAAACATGTAAGTCAGCACAGTTTTAGTAATTGCGGCATTGTGAAATGTCAGCAGTGTGTTAATAGTTAAGTTCACAAACTGCATAAAACATATGTAATTTAGACAAAAGTTTCAATTTAAAGGCAAACTGCTCTCTTTATGGTTTTGAAAACACTTGTATAACATATTTACTTTTAGCATATATCTGGCCAAATTATTAACTTTAATTTATCTACATGTCTTGGATTTAATATTTTGTTTTAAACAGAGTTCCAGTTGTCCCAAACTGTGAAGGAGTAAGGATAAATGTGTAGGCACAAAGTAAGTGGGATGTACCTTATCATTTATGCTCTTTGGTTTTTCCTTTGCCTTTTCTTCTTCTCCTATGTCCTATAACACGCACACATATATGGTTGTACCACAGAAATCAGATTTCCAACTACTGCACGTGTGTGTCCATCTGACTTTGATGCTAGAAACACACACATACACTCACACACACACACACACACACACACACACACACACACACACACACACACACACACACACACACACATACACATTCGGAGAAAGCACACAGAGCACACAGCACTAAGCTTCACTGTCAGCATTGTGGCCCCTGTCCTCACATTGTATATGGCTCAAAAGGGGCCTAAAGGGTGTTTTGCTTCAATTGTTTGAATCCATGCCATTACACCTGTGTGTTTTGGTACAGTTTGGTCTACTTTTTGAACACCAGATGTTTGTAACAGCCACCACAATAATAAAAAAATATAATGTAATGAAGCATTTGGGTCAATTACACAAATCTATTACAATCTCATTATTATAAAATACAGTTTTATCTGTATATACATATACATATACTATATACAGTATAACTGATGTAATTAATGCAGTACTATACGAAGAGAACCAATAACTGTTCAACTGAGGCCTGGAGAATGGATTCATATATGTCCTGGTTTTGTTAGCAAATAAATAATAAATAAATACAAATATCCAATCTTTAGACTTGTTCTTACCTTAAAAGTGAACAACTTTTTCATTTTGGTGTGAGTTGGGTGTGTGTATGTGTGTGTGTGTGTGTGGGGGGGGGGGGGTAGCACAGAAGGTAAACAAAGCTGTATCAAAACCTTTAGCACATTGGTTATCCCTAAGCTTAATTAAATTTCCGTTATTGATTTAATTTCAGTTTTTATTCTATTTGTTAAGCTTAATTATCTCAATTGTAATGACCTTAGCGGCCCCTAAATTTCATCAAGCACTTGTGTGAATATTATTTTGGTTGCAGCTGGACTAAGTGATGGTAGGCATACTGTGTTTGAGGTCAGGTAAAGCTGTTTAATAGGTCTTTTTGAGGAGCTCATGGACGTGTTGACAGACCTGCTTTTACCGAGGTGGAAATTGGGTTATTCCACAGCTGTTTCTAATGTCGATCATATCTCACCCTCATCTCACCCTCATACTATGTCTCTGCTTCTCAATCTTTCATATACACATATGTAAACATATACAAAGAATTTTTCTCATCTTTATTCAACCTTAATCTATATTCTCTCAATTCCATCTTTTTTGTTAGGAAGAATCACTTAGGCTACAACACCATCGGACACCAGGTCACAACATGTGTTAATTTGTCCATGGTGTTTTCATTCCTTTTCAAAATCCATGTGTATCTATACCTTTATTTGCTTCAAAGTATAAATGTAGTTTCATTGGCATGTTTATAATTCACCTAATTTACCTCATTTTAATTTATTTATTAATTACAATTACAACCAACTGACATGAATGCTGTACATTGTAAGTGTATTTAAAAAGCTAAATCGAAGGTTTTAGTGAATAAAGGAATAGTTTCATCTCTTTTGGAAGAACATAAATGAACACAATTAACAGGATGAACTTAAGCCACAAGCTACATTTTTAGAAATTTTTGTCCAAATATATAAATATATATATAGTTATACTATCTATACAATTATGTCAAATCTTTTGCCTAGGTCAGTCTTACAGCAGCGTGCTTTACAGTGACATGATGTATTTGTGCTCATATTCTGCATTTGTTGTGTAATGTGCCACTGTGCATTATGTTTAAGCGTTTTTACTTTGATTTTCTCTGTCTAATCCTCTTGTGAGTTGTCCAGAGGCAACTTTGCAAATGTGCATATATATATATATATATATATATATATATATATATATATATATATATATATATATATATATGAATGTACATTTTCTGCAACCAGTTATGCACTTTCTGTGTGTAGAACAGAACAATAAAATAATTTTTAAAATGCTACAGTCAAACTAACTAAAATGTTATTGAAAAATAAATGACATCCCTTCATCCAAGCAATAATGGCATAAACTGTTATAAAACTCAAACTGAAATCATAAGGAATAAGACTTGTATTAAGTTGCAGAATAAAACCAATTAACAACATATAACCAACACTGAAAATGTCAAATTCAGTTAAAATATATAATAACTATGTGTTTTCAGTTAGACAATAAAACGTTAAATTTCACCAGGGTTTCTCTACAGTACGTGAAATTTGTACACAGACTCTAGAGCAATGTCAGTTTTTTATTAGCTTTCTCGGTTTACAGATATGGAACATATGTGGGTTGTGTGTGCATGAAGACGTGTCTGTGAGTCTGTGTAATATGCATGAGTATATAATAAAGAGAAAGGAAGAGGAAATAGGATATCCTTGTGGCTTTAGCTTTGAATTAAGATGCAACCTTGTAACCTCTTTTGCTATTTGCTAGTTTGTGTAATTTTTCCACAAAACATTTTTTATACAATACAGAGCATGACAGTCACACCTTTATTCTGTATTATGAGCAGAAACGTATGGTTCTTAACATAGCAGTTAAATGTTTCTTAGTTAATAATATCAAAGACATGCACATATTTGCATATATGCACATTCATTCATCTTTTTTCATTATCATTCATTATCATAATCTTTTACTATGGTCGGGGGTTCCCCAATGCCCATCCATGGAAGGGCTTTTTGGGCGGTGGGCAGACATGCCAATGGCAGGGCACATGCTCACACACACACACACACACACACACACACACACACACACACACACACACACACACACACACACACACACACACACACTGACCACAAAACCACACATACTATATAAGGGCAATCACATGCTAATCACTACGCCACATGTTAACATAAGATTTATATTACATTTTACACTAAGTAGGACAGCACAATATATAAGCATGTTATAAAAATGTATAAAATGTCTTTAAGTGCAAAAAACATAGACAAGGACATAGACTGCAAATATGCTGTGTTTAAATCTGGAATACAAAAATATAGCACTATATTATCACTCTTCTTTACACACAGAGAAGATTCCCATTTAATGTTAAATAAGATGCATTAATAATATAATAAAATGTTAGAAAATAGCCTCATTTAAAGTGGAGGTGCTACTGCTTTCCTGTCTAGTAATTGATACATGACCCAATCTAGTACATAATGTCTATAAGACTTTTTCAGATGCATATATGTTGTTTGGGCCTAGGTTGCCATGGTAAATGACAATGCAGAAGAAGTGCTGAAGAAAGCAGTGGCCAATTGATTAAATGACAAACCAATTGGAAATGATTCATCTTTTGAAAAATGTAAGTGTACAACCTTCGCAAACACCATTCACACAAAAAATGATTTTTGTGTATTGTACTCTTTTCTTTTGCTAATTACTTTTACTCTAAATATTCCACAGCTAAATTAAACTATTATATGCATACTGTGTTTTTATCACGTGGTATTCAATGGACTATTTTATGGCTTATGTCAATATATTTCAATAAACCACCAAAACAAACTGTTAATTTTCATTCATTCATTATCTTCCGCTTTATCCTATATTAGGGGCACGGGATGGAAGTTTCGGGCGCTGGGCAGATACACCCAGGACAGGGCGCCAATCTATCGCTGGGCACACACTCACTCACACAGACATGCTCGTAACCACAGTCTATATGGGGCAATTTGGAGAAATTGACTTCATCCATGTTTTTGGACTGTGGGAGAAAACCAGAGAACCCGGAGGAAACCCACGCAGACACAGGGAGAATATGGAAACTCCACCCAGATGGGGATTCGAACCGGGAATCCCTTGCGCTGAGAGGCGAACGTGCTAACCACTAAGCCACCGTGCCGCCAACTGGTAATTTGACAATTATTTTTCTTTATGTGTTAATTCATCATTGTCATAATGCACGAAAATAATCAATTAAAATAATTCAATTTCAAATCATTTGAAAGACGGTTGCAGAGGATTAAGCCACCAGACAGGAGGAGGAATAAAAGACCAAAAAAGGAGTTTACTGATGTGGTTAGGGAGGGCTAGTGGATGGTTGGATTGACAGAAGATTTAAGGTCCATTGTAGTGACCTGTAATGGAATCAGCCAAAAGAAGAAAAAGAACTATACACATTCATTATTACATGCTGCATAAGATTATGCATTTGACTCAGTTATTTGAAATAATCATAATCTGATGAGATATTGAGTGTTCAATCTCCATCCATCCATTACCTTCCGCTATATCCTATATTAGGGTCGTGGGTTGGAGGGGGGGGTTCCCCATGCCCATCCAGGAGAGAACGTTTCGGGCGCTGGGCAGATACACCCAGGACAGGGTGCCAATCTATTGCTGGGCACACACACACACAGACACAGACACAGACACAAACACACTCTATATGGGGCAATTTGGAGAACTCAATTGACTTGATCCATGTTTTTGGACTGTGGGAGGAAACTGGAGAACCCGGAGGAAACCCACGTGCACACGGGGAGAACATGGAAACTCCACCCAGATGGGGATTCGAGAGAGAGGCGAACATGCTAACCACTAAGCCACCGTGCCGCCCCGAGTGTTCAATCTATCAAACATAAAGAAAATATATGCATAACATTATTAATTACCTGGGTACGTCATAAGGTTATTACATGGTACATTAAAATGTGTCTTTTTTAACACTAAGGTTACAGCTTGAACTGAACATGGGGACAAATACTGGAACTGTTTCCCAGTGTCACTGAAAGTAGAGCTTTTTACACTGTAGTATTCAGACAACAGAATAAACATTTCACTGTGTACATCTGTGCATACATCTGGCACATTGCTTTTTAATTTGTGAATGGGTCTTCTGACATATTAAGTTTTTCTGTCTAAGTTTGTTATCTTCTATCTTCTATAGCACACTTTATAGCAAAGCTCACAAACCTGTCATTATAGGCAGTTAAAGCAGATTGTTGCTTTTATCTGTTTAAAAGCTCTCAGATAAATATGTGAGCACCACTCACAGATGACACTAACTCTTCTTCACATCTGCATAGCAGATTGAACAGAGAACTTCTTTAAAATGGATAACCAATAGTCTGGCAAGGAAATGCACTTTCCTTATTGTAGCCTTTAATACTTACACATGGATACAGATGTTACATATGACCAGCTGTCAAGTGTCTATTTTAAAGGATTTTCTTCTCTTGGACATGAATATTGCACGGCTAATGATTTTTTGAATTGTGCTATGCAATGTCCCACTGACAGTGTTTCTCAAAAGGGAAATTCCTCATATGCCTCTTGCATTGCAGCTTCTTTTTTGCCTCTGCAAAAAGTCAAATTAATAAATCATCACATTGGACTGTAATTTTGGCTCATATGGACATGAGTAAACGAGAAGTCATCTATGTTAGATGATTCTCCCAGCCCCCTCGTCTTGTACTTTATTACAGCACAGATCAGGACTCCAAAGTGAGTGATGAGAAATTGGGGATATTGGACTTGGCACCTCACACTTGGGGGACTCCAGTGGAGGAGGCCAAGCCCTTGGGCGTTCTCAACGCAGCCACAGTGAGGAATCACTGGGGAAAACAGACCTGGCAGCCCCATTTCCTTTTGGCTCTTTGGAGGAAACCTAATTAGTCCAGGCTATCTCCTCCACTTTGTGTCTCTCTTTCTCCTTTCACATTCTTTAGGTCTCTGTCTGATCTTTACTGTTTCTTCTCCAGTCATCTTATCAATCCTATGGATGAGTTCCATACTGATGAATTAGTGCCAGATGAAGGGAAATAAAGTAAAGAGAAAGAAAAAGAGATCATGATCTCAAATTGACATCATACTTGCATCCATTTACACTGCAATCTACTTAAGCAGTCTCAGCTGTTAAGATGGCATTTATTTCTCTCACAGAGGAAGTATGATTAATTTGAACTGTCTGTGAATATTTAACCACTGAACACTGATTGAATAACAATTTTCAGCTAGAGCATGTGGTTGAAGCCATTTTCCATCTATCACTTCATTGTAAGTCCTCTGTGATCTCTGTCACTTGTCAACATGTCAGTGGGGCTCCTGTCAGTTTTTCTCTGATAATTTGTCACCTGGTCCATATTGCTTTTAGATAGATACTGCAACTATGACAGATATATATATATATATATCTGTCAGACAATTACCATTTGCATAGTTACCTATGTTTTTTCTATTGGACAACAGATCACTAAGGATGGTATGGAATAGGTTCCAATGTGTCAACATTGGTCTTGGTGCTGTTTTTTTTTTTTTTTTTACACATAAAGAAGTATGTGTTAGTTTAAGTTTTCGATAGACTTAGTTGAAACACCTGTTTTTCTGAAGTCCTCTTAGGTCAGCGTTGGCAAAGTGGTTAGAGTCCTGGACTGATAACCAGAAGGTTTTTTAAGCACACAACTTGCCAACTTGTCTCTTAAGCAACACTTTTATTTGGATCATATACAGTAAATCCCTCTGTATGAGTGTTTGTTAAATAGCATAACTTTGTAACTTTACATGTAAATTTTGCAGATATTTTACACTAAGCTTACACTAAACAATGTGTATTTTCTACAGCTAAACCAACTAAGAAACTATAGTATGCTAACTCAAATTAGTACAATCAGAAATTGTTGCTTCAATAAGTATTACATGTACTTAAAATGTAAATAAAAATGTACATAAAATGGAGTGGGAAAGACCTTAATTGTTATCGTTAAACACATTAAAAAAATATTGTCAGATATTGTGATTTTGTGTCTGGTACCATCATGCATAACCCACACTAAATGTTAATGTAGAACTGAGAATGAGCAAACACCCAAATAATCCCTGCTCTGTGGTGGTTTCGTTAACAATTAGAAGGCAGGCATAATATCCAGAAGAACAATTGAACTCCATTCTAGGATTGTAGAACTATGGCGTGTTACCTGTGATAAGTGAAGCTGATATAAAGAACAGTGGGTGAAAAAAAGAGATGAAGTTAATAAAGTGGCTGATGTGTGTACATGCCTGTACAAAAGGTAAATCACTAAATGCACTCTGTATTACCATATTCCATATTGCTTTGGATAAGACAACAGTATAAATACTAAACAGAATTATCTAGACAGTAGCAGTGGAAATTCACCATTAATCTTAAAACTCAATAATAAAACAGATGTGGAATTTTTCATCTACACACAATTTTTACACTATCACTGAAATATTACATTATTTACATTCACTGTCCACAAAAAAGATTAACATACTCTGTATTTTCACTATATAATATTAGACAGTTTCTTTGTATCTGGGACTATTCGATGCTCTATTTCTCATTTATTTACTTGCCTAACCTCTTTAAATTAAACCCTACAATCACGCCTCTAGCCAAACTAGAATCAGTCCACTAGAGGGTAGTCTACACATATAGATAGCGTTTTAGGCATAATTGAGTTTAAAATATTATTTTGCCAAAAAGCCATCTGCATGACTAAAGCAGTTAATTTAAGCCTTGACACTTGTATTAAGGAAGTAATGATAGGGCCATAATTAAGATCCCATAAGACAGTGGAAATCATTGTTTCATTTCTAAAACATTTTAATAATTTTCAACTGTAGTAAAAAAAAACTCTTTAAGAGCAACATGTCATACTTCACTTTGTACCAAGGATTTATTTCTTCATCATTAGAACTAACAGTGCATATAATAAATATAACTAAATAACTAATCGGTCGCTTAATTTTTTAGAGATTTAGTAAAATCATTAAAGAATGAAATTGTTATATTTTTAAAACTTGTTACAATCAAGTAAATGAAGATCTTACTACTGTTCAACAAAAAAAACAAGTTCTATAAAAATCTGTCATATCATCATAAATGATCAAAAAAATTGCTTATACTGGCACTGCTCTTCTCCACCCAGTCATCATGTGGTAATCCGACAGTTATTAAGCTTTTTTTAATGATAAAACACTCTGTCTTTATGTGGCCGTAGTTAGGTTAGAAGAACTGATTCCAGCTGAGTTGGATACGCCTGGATTTCACTCTGCTTCATTATTCAGGATCAAGCTAGAAGGTAACAAGCCATAAAACCAGCTAGAAGATCCTGCCTGTCTCCAAGCCATCTATTGTGTACTTTAATTATTCCCATAATTACATGCAAGAGGGTCATGGAAATATGTTGTTGTTGGTTGTTTTTTCTACCACTGAACCTTCTAATTTTCTATAATGGCCTTGAGCTCACCAGTTTCATAATGGTCTGGTGTAATTAAGGAAAAGATAGATTCAATGCCATTCTTGAGAACCACAAAGCTAAAACAATGAGTTGACAGGGACCTCACAAATGTCACTGAATAGGATTAGTTGGTGAAAAAATGTTGGTGATAGATATTGATAATTTAGCTTATTTTAGAAGGCTTTCTAAAATTATTTTGTCTTTAAGATTGATATAAAAATATTTTTGTTTGTTCTCTAAACTAATTCCTTTTCTTATATATTTTAAGTAGTAGAAATTTTAATTTATATACTAGAGTCTGCATAAAAATTGTAGTAATATGGTCAATTTTAATTTCTTTACTACTACTGATTTTAAAGTATGTTCTTTTAGTTTTTAAAATTACATTGACTGAATGAAGAACCTGAAGGCATGTTTAAACCATCTACAGCATGCAGCAAGATTATTCTCCTTAAAACCTCTTATCACATCTTTGCTTTAATCTCAGTCTTTTTAAGCCACATGAGTAGGATTTCTGATTACTGATATTATTTTTCATTTAACCACAGTGACCCCAAAGGGATTAAACAGAAATTAAATTAAATTTGAAATTGCATGGTTTAGTACTAAGAAAGAAATGAAAAGAAAGAAAAAGTTTCAGGCCTATGATTTTAGTGTAAAATGATATACTTAAGAGACTCTAAGGAAAACCATGAGATATAGTTTAAAAAGGGCACACACACACACACACACACACACACGTAATTACGCACATACGCCATGCATTATGAGCAACATTTGTTTGTGTATATGTGATAGAGATAGAGAGATTGAGGGAAACAGGAAGTAAATTTAGAGGAAGAGGAGATATGTAATGATGCACAGCAGTGAAATTAGGCAGCATGCCAAAATGCTGAATTCAGTTATCATCACTGTCCTACTCAGGAGAGTACTAGCCTCTCTGTATCTTGTTTCCAAAATACCATAATCACAATCCACAATCGTGACTTCACTGTGGTTGTTCCTTTTTCCATCTTTTATACAATCAAATACTGATATGTGAAAAGACTTAATTTAAAAAAAAAAATCTTTATTTATTAGGTTTTACTTTTCTTGAATGCAAGAACTCAACTGTTGAAGGTTTGGCCATGCAGCCATGCAGGTAAACAGACTACTGTTTACCTTAACTCTAATATTTTTTTTGTTGTTGTTGAGAAATTCTGGCACATTAATAATTCCTAATGTATTATTAATTCTATGATAATCTAAATCATACACCAGTTTAATAATGACCAGAGCAAACCTCTCAGCCTTGGAAGCCTCTCAGCCTTGGAAAACGGATATCAGTATTTTTCATGTTTTCCATTCTCTCTGTCTATGACTGTGTAGGTATTTATGATGTGATTTATTTCAATGTAAATGTATTGTGTTACATTTTTTTTGTGTATGAACACATTTGACTTTCAACTACAAACATCCTTGTTTAAATAAAGAGAAAATTAAGGGGAGGAGACAAAAAGTGAACAAAATACTTTCCTACTTCTGGTTCTTCATCCCTCCTGTTCTGTCAGTCAAAAAGCAGAAAAGGAGACAAGGTGCTGAAACACATCTCTCCTAAGGGACTTACCATACACACATACGGTGCTGTCTACTTTCCTGCTAGGTGAAACATACACACACACACACACACACACTCACACCCACATACACACACACACACACACACACACACACACACACACACTGATAAAATAATCATATAGACAAAAACAGCGCAGCATTTTTTGGTGTTACAATTTTTAAAAATAGAAAACATATATACAACTATACATTATAGGCAACACACAGTCCAGTCTTCTGTGCTGGTTCTAATTTTTGCCATAGGACACATGCTTGCTGCACACAGTATGTCATACTCTATTCACAATATGTTTACGTATTTACTTAAGGTTAACAGGTAATCAGTGCATTATAGTAGAAAATAATGTCACATCATTTGACTGTATGAGACGATCAGATAGAACTATGTCCATGTGTCCATCTTCCCATTTATTCATCTGTCTATCCACTTGGGTGGCAGGAGCTCTGTAGGCTGTGTGGACTGTAGTGTCAAAGGGGAAGGCCTGTCTGTCAGTGTTAGCCAAGAAAAGTTTTTCAGGCAGTCACTGATGCAGATTTGAGGCCCAGAGCGCTGCAGACCCCCTGCCTACCTCTATTATCACAGGTGGACTGTCGGTCACCACCACACTGCCTGTCCTCTCTTCAGCTCAGGAGGTGCAGTCAGTAGATTGGAAGATATTCTGTTCAGGGACCGAAAGCAGGGCTCATAAGCAGTTTTTAAGGTCTAAAGAAACCATGAGGGTGGTCATGTACAGGCTTATGGGTAGGAGATGAAAAAAATAATGAATAAATAAAAATATTAATGAAAGGCATTCCATCAGATAGACAAAGTGGTCTTGAATATAGATTATATCCATAAAGCATAATTTTAAAATAAAAGTTATTAAAAACATTTGAAGTTATTAAAAATTATACCTGATTAGTATTCATTATCAACAAACTGTGGGGTGCTAGCATTCACATTTGACAACATGCACAATATATGTAATTGCATGCTATAATTTAGTTAAAAATTACTTAAATTACCACATATAGTGACAGACGTGGTAAAAATTCTGTTACTTGAGTAAACTGTATATAAAAATTATAGATATTAGTTTCATTTCACGGCACGGTGGCTTAGTGGTTAGCACGTTTGTTTCTCAGCACTAGGGATTCCCGGTTGGAATCCCCATCTGGGTGGAGTTTCCATGTTCTCCCCGTGTCCATGTGGGTTTCCTCTGGGTTCTCTGGTTTCCTCCCACAGTCCAAAAACATGGATTAAGTTAATTGAGTTCTCCAAATTGACACATATAGAGTGTGTATGTGTGAGTGAGTGTGTGCCGAGTGTGTGATAGATTGGCGCCCTGTCCTGGGTGTATCTGCCCAGCGCCCGAAACGTTCTCCCCTGGATGGGCATGGGGAACCCCCCCCCCCCCCCCGCGACCCTAATATAGGATAAAGCGGAAGATAATGGATGGATTGAGTTTCATTTCATTATATTTGTGTGAAATAGTTAAGCCTCAGACTAAGCTAATTAAAAATATTCTCCTTAGTTAAAAACACCTTGATAAATATGACCCTCTGCACATTGTCTAAATTCTATTAGCTGTATTTAAAATATTGCTTAATTACTGTATAAAGCTGAGCTCACAGTGCAGGAACCTGAAGACTATTACTTTTAGAGAATCTATCAAAATTTTGTATTAAGTTAATCATTTCTGTATTGCTCCAGACATGTTTAGATTGATTCATCTGTATAAAGATCCACTGACAGTCCATTTTTAGATTCTTGGCATTTTGTATTGCATAATGTGCACAATGCCATGTCATTTAATAAGGTTCAAATAAATGACATTGCAAAATCTTTACATCATAAGCCCTTCACTATATTTAATAATGTGTCCATCCAGCTTTTTGGCCAAACCAACCTGAGTATTTGTTGCTATGGTACTAATAACTACTAAGTTTTCATTTCACCTGACAACTGAACTATGACAAATCCTAAGTAGCTCCACATGCATATGTTTATGGTTAGATAACAAACAATGCTTCTGGCTGTCAAGCTTTTTAAATAATATTTTGGCAAGGAGGTAGAATATAATTGAATTTCAGAGATGTAGTGACCTCAAACCAGCTGTTGTTTAGAACTGTATTATTTCTCAAACTGTAGATTTGGCTATTTCAGTTAAGCAAATAGTTTCCATAGATATTATATGACTTCAAAAAGATATACTTCATTATAATTATCAATTATTTGGATAGTCTCCTCAGCACTGGGGATCTAAGTTCGAATCCCCAGCTAGGTTTCCATGTGTCCGTGTGGGTTTCCTCCCGGTTTCCACTCACACTCCAAGGTAAATTAAATGCTCTAAATTGCCCCATGTAGTGTGTGTTTGTGTGTGTATGTGTGAGTCAGTATGCCCACCTTTTTTTTAGATTGCCACCCTGTCCATGGTTTATCTGCCCAGCACCCAAATCTGCCTGTTCTCCCTTGGATGGGCCTCCACGACCCTAGAAGAGGATTGAGCAGAAGATTATATGAATGAATGATATCATATATACACCCCAGTAAAACAGGAATTAAGTTACTATTGATTGTAAGTTCACATTCTGATCAACTTTATAACAATTCTTATTGTACATTTTGTTTCTGTCAAATTTTATTTATGTCAATAAATGTGGCTTATGTAGCTTTGTGTAAAATTATTTTTTGATATGTAATTACCACATTGGCGGCTTAGTGGTTAGCACGTTCGCCTCTCAGCACTAGGGATTCCCAGTTCGAATCCAAATCTGGGTGGAGTTTCCATGTTTTCCCCGTGTCTGCGTGGGTTTCCTCCAGGTTCTCCGGTTTCCTCCCACAGTCCAAAAACATGGATTAAGTCAATTAAATTCTCAAAAAAAAAAATAATAATAATAATTGCCCCATATAGAGTGTGTGTGAGTGAGTGTGTGCCCAGCGATGGATAGGCGCCCTGTCCTGGGTCTATCTGCCCAGCGCCTGAGACGTTCTTCCCTGGATGGGCATGGGGAACCCCACCGCGACCCTAATAGAGGATAAAGCAGGAGATAATGAATGAATGAATGAATTACCACATTTACTTATCTTATGGTCTTAAAATGGTCTTATAGTTTTCTAAATACATGTTCGTCAGGAATTCTAAAAATAATATAAGGGACTAAATTATTGATCATGCTATTGTAACAATAATGTAAATACTTTTATAATTTTGAACATGTAATTGTTTTAGTAGCTACTTTATGGTCATAAATACAAAATTCAAATACATAATTATTTATATTTATACTCATTAATCATCATTTTAATTATTGTTTCATAGAAACATTCAATTATTAAATAGTTCGAGGAAGCCCCTTATTCAGTGTTTTATACATACAAACACAATTACATCAAAAGATTGAGGAACACTGAAGCAAAATAAGCAAATGCTATTTTCTTTTAAATTAATCATAACTCTATTCCTATCCTCAAAGCCTGTCTGCCATCCCTATCCTGAAAATAATTTATAATTTTACCACTGCTTAGAGTCTCTTCCAGGAACCAGAATCATAGGGGAATATGAGGAGAGGCTGGAATAAAACCACCTTTCCTGGGCAAGAAAAGAAAGTACAGATGAAGGAAAGAAAAATATCAGACACTCAGTTAGAAAATTCTATATTGTGGAGGTGCAAAGTGAAGAAGCTCTTCTGGGTGGCCAGGAAACAAAGCCCAGAGGCTGTAATACTGGAGAGGAAGGGTGAGGGAGGGCAAAGGGGCTTGCTCATTCAGGTCCTGTATATCCACACACATGTCAGTTTCATGAGACATGGTGCTGACTGCCAAAGGAGATGATCCTGAATATGGAATGATACAAACACAACCAGATGCAAAGGTAAGGTGGAAAAAATGAACAGCAGATGTGAGTCAAGATGTAAAGAAGGATCTGCAAACATGTGTAAAATGATCCTGGCCTGTATATAATCCAATAGAGTTGAATTAGTGGGGCAGTCAGGATGTGCCAGCATGTTTTAGTCAGACTATTCCCTTTAAAATAGCTACATTCACACTACAGGTGAGTGTGGTTCAAATTCAACTGTTTTCTTCATATGTGACACAGATGTGTCTTTTGTGAACAGGGAGAAACATATGCAACCTAATATTTCGGACCTAATCTACTTTCTTATGTAATACTGATTTTGTCATATGCTTTCTCCATTACACATGTCTTTTTTTTTAACAAAAAGCAACAGGGTTCAGCAAAAGCTTTTAAAAAGAAGACCCAGAATCCATCATTATTAAACCCTCTTCTGAAGTAGAATTTACAAATATTTAGGCAGCACAAGGTACCAACTACAATACAAATTCAGTAAACAATAATAAACTATAAAGGGCAACAAAATGTTTATTTCCACATAACACTTTAATAACAGCAATAGTATGCACTTACAACAAGACAACCTTCTAGCAAAATTTTAATAAAATAAAAAATACACAGGCGGCACGGTGGCTTAGTGGTTAGCACGTTCGCCTCTCAGCGCTAGGGATTCCTGGTTCGAATCCCCATCTGGGTGGAGTTTCCATGTTCTCCCCGTGTCTGCGTGGGTTTCCTCCGGGTTCTCCGGTTTCCTCCCACAGCCCAAAAACATGGATCAAGTCAATTGAATTCTCAGAATTGCCCCATATAGAGTGTGTCTGTGTGAGTGAGTGTGTGCCCAGAGATAGATTGGCGCCCTGTCCTGGGTCTATCTGCCCAGCGCCTGAAACGTTCTCCCCTGGATGGGCATGGGGAACCCCACCGCGACCCTAATAGAGGATAAAGCGGGAGATAATGAATGAATGAAAAAATACACAACCGTAATTCACAATAAAACATGAAGTAGAATTGATGTGCATGAGTGAGTGTATGTTTGGGGTTGGGGTACTGAGGGCCCTCAGTACAGTGTATAACTCATTAATGAATGTCTAATTGAGGTTGTGACAGGTGCTGCAAGACCTTTAGGCTACAATTAGAACCGTAAAGAGTAAACAGCTGACTAATCTTGTTTTAGACTGAGGTTAAGACCTACCCAATTAACATGCTGGAAACGGAAAATGGAAAGAATACATTTAGAAATACAGTAATAAAAATAAATTAATGTAGAATTATAGGGCACAGTGGCTTAGTGGTTAGCACATTCGCCTCTCAGCGCTAGAGATTCTTGCTTCGAATCCTCATCTGGGTGGAGTTTCCATGTTCTCCCCGTGTCCGCATGGGTTTCCTCCGGGTTCTCCGGTTTCCTCCCACAGTCCAAAAACATGGATCAAGTTCAAGTAATTTATTTATTTAGCGCTTTTTACAACAGTACATTGTCACAAAGCAGCTTTACAGAATGAAAAGCCTTTAAACCCCCAAAGAGCAAGCCGAAGCGACAGTGGCAAGAAAAAACTCCCTTTTATGTTATTATTTAAGGAAGAAACCTTGGGAGGACCAAGACTCAGTGGGGGACTCATCCTCCTTGAGCGGCCGGGCAGCAACAACAGTGTAGGACAGCCATGTACAGATAATTGAGTCAATCAATTGAGTTCTCCAAATTGCCCCATATAGAGTGTGTCTGTGTGAGTGAGTGTGTGCCCAGTGATGGATTGGCGCCCTGTCCTGGGTCTATCTGCCCAGCGCCCGAGACGTTCTCCCCTGGATGGGCATGGGGAACCCCACCGCGACCCTAATAGAGTATAAAGCGGAAGATAATGGATGGATGGATAAACACTGTTTAAATACCAAATAAATAAAATAAGTAGAAATGTATTTATTTGCTTTTTAAATGTATTTTATGTGCATTAGCCTTCAATTTTTCTTTCTTTCTTTACCTATGCATGCATACACGTTTTTGTGCTTAATAGGGGTCGTTGTTGAAATGAGGCCGGTATGAACCTCCAGAGATGCCATACACGCCGTGGCTGATGAGTTCAAGATGGCGCTGTCCATAAGGAGAAACACGAAACCCTGTCTAGGTTTAGTTAAAAGAAACAGTCTTCTGAAAAAACTCTTTTGCTCTGATCACGCGCCAGAAAAGCCGAAGGTATGGATATGTTTATTGCGTCACTGTGAGTCAAAACTGTTCGCTTTGTTGTTTAGGGGCCTGAATGATGAGTTCATCAGTTCTGTACGGAACAGCGTTCGCCGACGTCACGCCATGAAGCGCGCGTTCAAGATGCAGTTAGTTTCAGATTGTGTGTGACAAACCGTTTACCATTTTAGCTGTACCTCATTTATTAACAGTCAAAAGCAGCACTTAAAAATCCCTATTCTGCGTATTGTATTTCATATATCCACCGTCACATTTTGGACAG
Organism: Corydoras sp. C115; assembly: GCA_019802505.1. Classification (NCBI taxonomy): domain Eukaryota; kingdom Metazoa; phylum Chordata; class Actinopteri; order Siluriformes; family Callichthyidae; genus Corydoras; species Corydoras sp. C115. The sequence goes on along the minus strand of JAFMOC010000076.1, from coordinate 1,844,499 downwards.
CTGCAATTGAACTGTTTCATTTTAGACAACCGCCCTTAATAATGTTTCAGTAGATATACACAATGTATTTGTGAATATCTTTAATTGTTTTGTAACTAACAGGATTGCTCTATTTAACCAAAGACATAACCCAGTTGCCATCCACACTGAACAATGTTCATTCATTCATTCATTATCTCCCGCTTTCTCCTCTATTAGGGTCGCGGTGGGGTTCCCCATGCCCATCCAGGGGAGAACGTCTCGGGCGCTGGGCAGATAGACCCAGGACAGGGCGCCAATCCATCGCTGGGTACACACTCACACAGACACACTCTATATGGGGCAATTTAGAGAACTCAATTAACTTGATCCATGTTTTTGGACTGTGGGAGGAAACCGGAGAACCCGGAGGAAACCTACGCAGACACGGGGAGAACATGGAAACTCCACCCAGATGGGGATTCGAACCGGGAATCCCTAGCGCTGAGAGGCGAACGTGCTAACCACTAAGCCACCGTGCTGCCCTGAACAATGTTATGTATAGATATTTCGTTTTTAAACAATTTTCATTTGTAGATGTAAGTGATAGACCTTTTCAATTAATGCTGGAAACCCGTGTCATATGGAGCGTCATCACTGATTTAATGTAAAATGTCTATAAAGTCGGTTTTATACTATGTAAGAAACCTCATGTCACTGTTCTACATGTAAGGTCATCAATTAACCTTATATATTCTGTGTCTGAAGATTCTGTCATTTATCCTCTGATTTTACATCAATGCAATAATTTTACCATGAGCATTGCTTGTTCTTATTAGTAAAAATAGTCACCCACTATTCTATATACTGTATAGTCACGCACTGCATATCATCATACCATTATGGAACAAGGTTGCTCCCTTGTTTTGTTTAGTGACAAGTTACTGTGCTTTTTTTCCGCATATCAAAATGAGTGTGAAATACGTACGTACTTGACCACTGAATTACTTTGAGAATGTTCTTTAGAAATGCAACAGTGGCGTTCCATGTGAATATTGGGTCAATGTCATGTCGGATTCACAACATCCAAGGACACAGAGTGATCGTACCATCTTTTCTTTCAAAAAAAATCTGCACATCTGTAAATTTATGATATTATTTTTGAGTGGGGCGGAACGGTGGCTTAGTGGTTAGCACGTTCCCTTTCAGCACTAGGATTTCCGGTTCGAATCCCAATCTGGATGGAGTTTTCATGTTCTCCCCGTGTCCGCGTGGATTTTCTCCGGGTTCTCCGGTTTCCTCCCACAGTCCAAAAACATGGATCAAGTCTATTGAATTCTCCAAATTGCCCCATATAGTGTGTATCTGTCTGTGTGAGTGAGTGTGTGCCCAGCGATGGATTGGCGACCTGTCCTGGGTCTATATGCCCAGCACCCGAAAACGTCCTCCCCTGGATGGGCATGGGGAACTCCACCGCGACCTTAATAGAGGATAAAGCGGAAGACAATGAATGAATGAATGGTTCAAGAAGTGTCGGCAGCACGGTGGCTTAGCACGTTCGCCTCTCAGCACTAGGGATTCCCGGTTCAAATCCCAATCTGGGTGGAGTTTTCATGTTCTCCCCGTGTCCGCATGGGTTTCCTCTGGGTTCTCCGTTTCCTCCCACAGTCCAAAAACATGGATCAAGTCTATTCATTCATTCATTATCTCCCGCTTTATCCTCTATTAGGGTCGCGGTGGGGTTCCCCATGCCCATCCAGGGGAGAACGTCTCGGGCGCTGGGCAGATAGACCCAGGACAGGGCGCCAATCCATCGCTGGGTACACACTCACACACTCAAACACACTCTATATGGGGCAATTTAGAGAACTCAATTAACTTGATCCATGTTTTTGGACTGTGGGAGGAAACCGGAGAACCCGGAGAAAACCCACACGGACACGGGGAGAACATGGAAACTCCACCCAGATGGGAATTCGAACCGGGAATCCCTAGCGCTGAGAGGCGAACGTGCTAACCACTAAGCCACCGTGCCGCCTTGGATCAAGTCTATTGAATTCTCCAAATTGCCCCGTAAAGAGTGTGTCTGTCTGAGTGAGTGTGTGCCCAGCGATGGATTGGCGCCCTGTCCTGGGTCTATCTGCCCAGCGCCCGAAATGTTCTCCCCTGGATGGGCATGGGGAACCCCCCGCGACCCTAATAGAGGGTAAAGTGGGAGATAATGGATAGATGGATGGATATTTATGAAATGCAGCTTCCTCACACCAGGAGCACACATGCAGTCCCACATAAAAACACTTCCACCACAATGTTTCTGAATAGGCTTCATGCATTTTTCTTTATACTCCTTTGTGCATCTATTTCGAAACCATTTATCTTGGTTTCATCACTTCAGATTATAGAGCTCCAAGTCATTTTAATCTTTTTCACTATGGGTTCTGGCAAATACTAGACAGGCTGGTGTGTGTGTAGGCTTTGGGAAAGGCAACAGCTTTATGTATATCAGAGCGATCATTTTGTACCTCGAAATCTCTTGGATATATAGTGAAAGGGTTGTACATGATGCGCTGCAACGTGCACAACAAAATGAAGAAATGATTTATTACAATGGTGTAGTACCCTTAAAATATACACATTTACAGTAGGAGAAATAATTATTCACCATGTCAAAATTAATACAATGCATTTGCCATGGACATAGTAATTTAAGCATTACTAGTTGAAATAGAAACTGGATAAATAATATAAATACTTAAGCCCAGCTGTGATTATTATTATTATTTGTTACTATTACATATATTTTATACTATATTACTATAACATCGCTGTGTAATAAATAATAATAATGAAAAACTGCACTAATTATGTCCACTTTTTGTCACACATACATTTTGTCTGTGTTTGGGTTATAGCCATGATTTTGATAATTATTGTCACGTGTAATAAATAATGTAAACAAATTGGAATTAGTATAAATAAGAATTTTCTAATGAATATGAAATAAATAACAAATTAGAATAAATATAACCATACTTTCAGGATACTTAGAAATGAAACAGCTTTGCAGTGGCTCTTAGATGTACTACATGTACCATTGGCATTAGTATGGAGAAGTGGACGGAATTCCTCTCGACTTTTCGTTTAAAGTCATGTTTACCCTAGAAAAGACTCTGTGGATCTCTGTAGTGTTTGGTTGTTAATTTTTTCCAGGTTACCTTTTCGTGCAGACCAAAAACATGAACTGTAAATATTAAATAACTCCATATTGTGTGTATGTGTATGTGTGACTGCATTGCAATAGCCTGGCAACATGTCCAATGCAGAGGTCTAGCCATGGTCAAGCATCCTGAACACCTTCTTAGTGTAAAGTGTCCTGCACAGGTCTTTTGCAGTCAGAATTAGAAAAGTATGTAACCAAATGCAGTGACGCTAGTAAGAAACACCTCAGACACTGCTGAGCATTCTGTAAATTTGTAATGACACCAGTAACCATTTACATTTAGTCATTTAGCAGACACTTTTATCCAAAGCGACTTACAAACGAGAACACCACAAGTCAGTAGTTATGAAGAAAACCAGCTACACTGCAGAATTATGAAACCTGACATTTAATGTGTTTGCTGCTGGATTAGAGACTTTGTTTGTTGTACTATAATACAACTTAGTGTTTCAACTTTATAATTAAAAATTTAACATTATTTAAATTATACATATCTGTATATAAATCTAAAATCTAAAGGAGTGGTATTGATTGCTTTGTGTCAGTTAAGCTCATTAATATAACATGTTAAAAATTGAGCAAATGTCTTCATGTAAGGAGGCACTGGACTAAACATTGACATATGTGGGGTAATACAAGGTCAACCAGCTGCCAAATTAATTGAATGTCATGGGAAGTAGAGCTAATGTGTAAAATGCAGACCTTTCATGTCCCCAAAACAGAATTGCGTCCACCCTTGCAGCAAAAAGATTAAAAGAAAAACAGAAATTGTAATAATGTTTTACTTATTAAACTAATGAAGCTGAAGATTGTTCATATGAGCTGTTTATGGTGTTGTTTGGTTTTAAAATAATATTATTTCGAAAACTGACCATTCTCAATCCATTCTCGTTCTGTTTGGGTCTGTTTCACTTTGCTAATTTGTCTTTAATTAGATGTCCTTCACCTGTTTTACACTTAATTGTTAATATGCTGTTAACCCACAACTTTAGCCACTTGACATGCAACAATGGGCTAATTACTGAGCAGCAACAGTTTTACGCCGTGTTTAAAGTGCACCTCTGCTTCTCTGGCCGGTTTCTCCGAAAGTGATTGATGAACTGAGTTAGTTGATAGCTGCCACATGCTTGGTGTGATGGAATGCGCTTAGACCGCCAGCCCGTCTGTGTTTTGTTAGGCAGCATGTCACGAGGGATGCTGGAGAGGTGTGTGCTGTGACTGCAGGGGGTGAAGGCTACATGGATCTAGTGGCAAGTAATAGCAGGGCCTCAAAACCATCACATCACTCCCTTCATTACCAGCAACCACATTAGGAATGAGGTGTTTTCATTTGTTTTAATTTTCTCCAAATGTGGGCAGCTGAACACAAACGTGGACATTCACAATGCCCCAAGGTGTGATGTGCGTCAAAACACTGAGTGTATTCTTGGCAGGCAAAGTTAATGAAAAGACATTTTAGCTGTGGTAGGCTAATACTGAGGTGAGCTCTATGTTCTGAATTTTTGGAATTGGATGTTTAACTTAATAAAATCTCAGATGGTAGAATAACATTTGGGAAAAAATATAAAAATGACACAGTGACTGGTTTGGCATGCATCAGCACACAGCTTGTGAAAGCCGTTGCCGGACTTTCGTGGCAATATTTTCTTAACATCTTCTAATGACTTTATCTCATTTTGCAGCTTAGTTGTCAGATTGCCTTACATCAGTTTAGTCTTCTTATTTGGAACTTCCATACTAAGTTTTAAGAAAACAGTATGGTATGTTATGAAATGGTTCAAAGCCTGACAAGTTTTAATACCAACAACATAAATGGACATGCAGTGTTTTTGCTTTCAAAGTAAATACTTGAAATACTTGTTCGGCTTATCCTTGTAGATGTGTAGTGTCGCAGCAGGCCTCTGGTGGCTGAGGTCTCTGGCTGTGTGATAAAACATGGTATTCCCAATGCGGCTCTTAATCGCCTGTGGTCTTAATGGCTGATATCTGTCATGTCAGTTCTGGGCCTTCTCACAGGAAACAGATCTTAATTCTCCATAAGCTCCAAACACACTCACTCTCATGTCAGTTAAAGTCATTAGCTCAACTCCCAGCGGCAAGACTTAGAGGAAGGGAGTTGTGTATCGTACAGGTCTAATTAAATGAATTAATTATACAATTTGTTTTTACACGTCAATTCAGTGCTTTCATTCACTCATTGTTGTTGCTATTAGGATTATCACACTGAAGGCAAAACACAGTAAAATCATCTTTAGTCTTTTTTTGAGGGCTCGTTATTTTTTAATAAGTCATTCTTAGTGTTTTGGATTTGAACTCTAGCCGGAACCTTGGTAGTGTCTTGCGTCATTTTCCTTGTAGGTTCACAGCTACGAAAAATCTGACGTTTTTAATTCGATTGTACCAAGAGACTATCTGGTATCATGCCTTTGGGCCACACTCAAGTCAACATTCACTGCTTTTTCTTGAGGAAATTAGTACTGAGCAGAGGGAAAAAAAGAGGGAGGGATAAAATGTTGGCCATTGCAACACCTGACTATTACTGTAATTATATATTAATAATTTATGAGGTGTGTGAAAGTTATTTCTCCTCAGCTGTGAGTTTTATATGGATAATGTGTTATAAGTAGGCTAGCACATCTGCTTTTTTCCTTAATATTACGTTTGTTGGCCTGGTATTTCAAGACCATATTTACATTTACATTTACATTTAGTCTGCATTTGATCTGTGCTTGTGTGCACCTTCTGTGTTTGTTTTGCTGGTATTTGCTTAAAACACCATCTGCCATAACAGTCAGTTCATAATAAAGTTTAAAAAGAATGTCTTTGTTGATTAGTTCAGGTTAATCCTACAGTAATAAGTGTCCGTGGTGTTAAAAAGCTCCAGCTTTGTTTCTGCTTCCTGGCCCCATGGGCTTATGGAGCAGTGTTTTGTAGTGCTGCAGCTGTCCTGACCTGGTTATTTTTGGAGAGCGCCACAGCCCTTTTTTCTGCAATCGCTGTTTTTGAAGGGACTTCAGCACTATTAATCAGACCAGGGACCCCACGGTGTGAGAGGGCCCCTGGCCCCAGCTTTCCACACTGCACATTTCTGTTCCTCTCCCTGTGCTCTCTGCACAGTGTGAAGCACAGAGGAACCTCATCAATCTCACCTGTCCGAAATGTCAGCCTCAGATTTAATCAAACGCTCTGTCTTCCACCCCCCCCCACTACTTCATGAACACTACGCTCCTTCCCATGAAATACTTTCACTCTGTCGTCCGCCTGCTTGTTGGTCTCCTGCTTTCTGTACTGATTTTTTTTTCTTCAGATCCCTTTCATTTTTCTCACTTTGTTATTATTTTAGCTCATTCACACTTCACTTCAAGCTGAGCTTGTTTCGATGCAGAGAAAACACACTGTGCCCTACTGTATCACCTTCTTGAAAGCAGCGGCAGGAGCACTCTGCTTTCCTTCTCAATTGCTCACTGAACTTGTGCTGTGCCGGTAGACCATTTCATCAGGTTCAGTTGAGAGATTGCAAGAATGGTCATGTTTTTCAGCTGGATGTCTATTTTAATAGGGTGCATAGGGCCATACTCACAAACACACAGTGAGTTTTATGTGTTTTTGGACCAGCTAGGGGGAAGAGGCATTACTGAAGTCCATTATGACTATTCTATTTTGTATTTATTTAATCCGATCGTGGTGTCAAAGTTCAGGTGGGAATTTCATGTTTTGATGTGCTGGCCGGTGCAGCAGAAATGCTGTGCTTGCATTTTTGTTACATCTGAATTGGAATGCAATTTTTGCCGCTAAAAAATAATTATATCAAAATTGTGGCACTGTATAGATTTTTTTGGGGTGTACAAGTATTGAGAGCCATACAAATATTAATCAGTTAAACAATTGGAAAATGCAACCCTGAATGTCATAAACAAAACAATACCCATACCACATAAGGTGAGTGGATGTACCATAGTAGGAATTGTATATTAAAAAAAAATCTACTAATAATTATTTGTTCTTGTTCTAATAATTATTTGTTTTTAATTATTTGTTAAAATTGAAACTTTAACTCATGATCACTAATTTCTTAGTTGTAATGATATCTGAACTGAACTCTGAACTGAAATTGTGCCATGCTGATTGCATGATGCTGAAAAACTTTGCATTCTCTAAAAACATTGATGTATGGCTGGTGGATCCTTTTTATTTTTGTAAATGCAATATACACAATAATTATATCCTGCAATAAATGAGCTTTCCCATTATTATTTTTTTCATGCCACAAACAGTAATGCCTGTTCAATTTGTTTTTTGTTTAATTTAATCAGTTATTCTAAGAAACCTATATTTCTGGTACCTTACATAATGAAAATTTAGGTGGAGTACAATAATTTTAATATTTTTGTGATAAAATTGTTATTAATATTTAAGAAACCAAAGACTAATGTCTAATTAACCACAAAAATACATTTTTCTGATCTGTTTCCATAGGTGTCAGTAAATTTAGAGATTCTGAGTTGTAATTCACACTCTTTAATACATAGAACAACAGGTCATGGGTGCAGAAAAACTGCTCCATACACCCCATGTACTGCATGGACTAATGTAAAGACCATATGGAAAGGCTTTCATCACCAACTCTGATCCGGTACAGCAGCATTGTGCCTGTCAGTGTGAAATATGAGGCGAGAACACCGAAAGTTAACTCTATAAACCTTCCGTGTGTCATCAGGTACATGCATACTGATTGAGAGATGTTTGTCTATTCCAGAACAGTCAAAATGCTTTCTTGAACGTTTTTTCTTTTGAACATAATTAAGACACTAGTCTTGCTATGTTTTAGGTTTTGTAGCTCTACAGACAGCACAGGTACATTAAGATCATGCTTAATTTGATTTTAGTTTTGTTGCAAATTCACTTTCTGGTATTGTACAGGCTAATTATATATAAAGACTAGGTTTTGTATGTTAAAGATTCATTCTGTTGCAAGGTCTGACGCACTGCATCTGGATTGGGCAAAAATGGCTCCTGGAATAAGTTAGTATTGATGTGGTAATATAGGTTTCCATCCGCACCTGGTCCACGTTCATTTGAGCTTCTTCAATCATTTCCCCAGTGAAAGAAATGGCACTTTAATTCTTGGCAGTTTCTCTTGGGTTGTTTGACGGGTCATTGATGTAAATAATGAGAGACACTGGCTTGTTAGGAATAACTTTTCACTCCCCTGCTGCTTTGGTGTTCCCCATTGTACAGACAGCTGTCAAGGTATATGAGACCTTGTTCTAATTGTTACCCATTTTTCATGCCGCTAAGAGAGCAGTAATGAAGTTATCAGACTTATTTTTTTTTGCTTTCCTGCTAAAAATCCAAAGTTCAGACATTCCAAAGTGTCTGTAGATTTGAGGTGTGATAGCAGCATTATTCCTTTGGTATTCTGAGTTCTCCTTGTTTCAGCTAAAGCGTCTCCAATGACACATTACCATGTCTGAGAGGGTAATAGTTGCCTGAAGGGGAAAGGGTAACATGCATTTGGTTTGTCAGAGCAAGGTGAGAACACATAAGCCAGGCTCAGGCTATATGCCCTAAAATCACTCCTGACACCTTCTGGAGGCCCTCTGCATCTGGGCTACTGCACAATTATTGCTAACTCAACTATAGCATAAATAACATGCCTTCCTACAGGCCAGCTGTTTAATGTTTCCTGTACTCGAACACACAGTCACGCACGAACCTTAAGCCAACTAAAACCACAGGTTGGAGTGTGATGTCATTTGTAACAAGTCATTAAATAATAAGCAGTGGGGTTGCTACTAAATTTCTCACATTTGCATACTCCATTTATTTGATTGTATGTGGTTTACCTTTGCTATTGTTAAACATAGATCACATTACAGTTCTGAGTTTGCAGGTTTGTAAACTTACTTATACTTTGTTCACTGGACAGAAACGACTATTAACATACAAATATTATGACTTTGGTAATTAACCAGACAATTGCTAGGACATTGTTGTGCCTTGAATTGATATGAGTACCATGCTGGGTGTTTATATACTGTAACTTCTTGAGAAATGTAATTTCTTGTATCAAAAAATTGTAAGCAATATTCTTTCCTGCACGATTTGCATACTGGCCCAAATTTGAAATTAAAATCGTTTGATTAGGCAAGCTCACTCATTAGTCTAACACTGTGATCAGCCCATTGCATCTTTTATGAGGTCCACACAACTTTAATTATATGTTTTCCAATTTTTATCTAAATTCATCAACTTTCATAATTATTTTTTGAGTTGCAGAATTTTGGGCTTGCATATCTGTTCTTTTTCAGACATTGCTCTTTCTGGAAGCAACTTCCAAGGCTCAGGGCTTTAGGTGTATGATAACAGTGTAACATGAATTGAATAAAAATATTCTGGAGGATTCTTTTATTTAAGGAACACATAGGTGAAGTCAGGTCTGTTTTTAAAAATAAGTTGCACCTTTAGTATTCTAAATTAAATTCCTTCTAGTCACAGTTTTTAAATCCTTTGTATGTTTTGGAGTCTGTTCACTCATCTTTCTTTTGCTGCTTAGAGATGACTGCTTCTGCCAAACTAACCCTTTGAGTGTTACATTCACAGAATGTTAAAAGTATAGAGTTTTTATTGGCTAGTGAATCGTTTTGCTCTACTGCTTCATCACTCAGCGGAACGTACTACGACGTGCTACACACTTAAGATTTATCGTATTGATAACAACTATAAACCTCTGTACTGAGCTCCTTTTCTTCCTTTGCCTTTACATTAGAATTGTCACAGGTGCCGCCTCTCTTTCTAGTCTTTCTACATTTATACGTTCAATTGCTTACTCATTTTGTCATTCTTGTGTTCATTTAGAAACATTTTCTTTGTTGTGCCTGTCTTTCAGATGTTTTAACCCCTATGCTTTGTTCCTGTTCCACTCTAGGGCTTTGTTAAAGGAAGGGTATTCTCTGGAATTCAACCCACAGGGATTCCTCACCTGGGTAATTACCTTGGGGCATTGGAGAACTGGGTGACCTTGCAGAATGAATACAGCTCAGTACTTTACAGCATTGTGGACCTGCACTCGATCACGCAGCCTCAGAATCCTGATCTTCTACGCAACAGCATTCTGGATATGGCAGCCAGTCTCCTTGCCTGTGGCATTAACCCCACACACTCCATCCTCTTCCAGCAGTCTGCGGTCAGTCAGATATATTTCTATAAACCACGGAACCTACACTCACTAGCACTATTTAAATATCAGAGGACAGCATTAATAACTTAAACATTTGAAAATTAAGTATATATATCTCCTTGGCACATGTTGACTACGTTTTTTTTTTTTCTTTTTTTCTTTTCTTTTCTTTTTAACTAAAACATGGAAATGACTAGGTGCTTTTGCACTCTTAAAATAGCCAGAGGTTGGGCTTATCATGATCAACAATCAAGAGTCAGCCAGAATCACTTCTGTTGCTAAATGTTTATTTAGTAGAGGTTTGCTTTACTATTTACCTTACCAAACTGATTTCTATCTCCACTGCTGGCTCAACATATTCTATCATCAGAAAAAAAATTGCATTCATTTCCATCAGTGACTTCAAAGAAAGCCACATGAAGTCAAGAGAGAGGATAATAATAGTCTTGCTGTATGCAGCAGCTCTCCAGTACCCTGCACAGTTTTGAAAACGTGTCATCTAACCTATTTTGAAGAAGGACTGTAATGAACACAGGTGGATCTCCTCAGTTTAATACTGTCAGATGTGTCTGTGTGTATGAAAGAAATTGCAGAAGTGATAAACTAAATCGTGGATGAGCTAAAATATGTGCTATCAGTAAGACCCTTCTTTACACATTCACATGTGCTCACACACTGATGTACTTCCCGTTTAACTTTATGCCACATATCTTGGCAGAAGTGCAGACCTCCCAATGAACACATTAGTACAAGATGGTTCCACATGTAAAAATAAAACTGCTGTCCAATGAAAACAGTTGACTTCATTTAAAAAAAATTGTGACAATCTAAAATCAGTCAAATGTTGGGGTTACAGTACTTTCACCAGAATAACATCCACGTAACTAACGGTGAGATTTGTTTACACATTGCAGGATGTTTAACTTTAAAAAAGCCAGTGTGAATATTAAAGCAAATATAAGCTGAGTCCACACATCTGACTGATTGTTACTGTTGAGCAATAATCAATATTTATATTCAGCACCCAGAGCTTTATAAGCTCCTCCTTTACTAAATTATGTAAGTTCTCTGACTCCTAACGAAAAGAAGAAATGTTGTGATATGCAGCTGCTTTTTTAATAAATCTTACTGTTTGTCCATCTTCAACTATCACACTGACTCGACTGAATAAGCTGGCCGTAACTAATAGGTCTCTTCATATAGTGGTGCAGCTTTAACTTTTTTTGCTTTTATTTGTTTCTGCTGTTGATTACGTAAAATACTTTTTGAAACAATATTCTGTTGTCATCAAATCAAAACAAATAAATAATTTGTTCTCAAAAATTGCCACATTGTTTGGCTGTGTGGATGCTGTGTTTTTCTTCATGGGTGTGGCTTTTTTAGTGCCAGATTTTAAGTCCTTAATAATAACTGTTCCCTAGTGCTTTTGAAAAGTGTGTGGAATTATTGAGGTCCTGGTAAGAACTGTTTGCATGCACAAATAACCTAAAATGTTACTGCTTTCAAACATACTACAATTTTAATTCAGATTTAATTGTCAGAGTTAATTATATTAGTAAACGTGTATAAATGAGTTCTGACGCAACTTTTTTCCTATTTTGCAGGTGTCTGCTCATGCAGAGTTCTCCTGGATATTAGGCTGCTTGACCAGTATGCCTCGACTCCGGCACCTACCTCAGTGGAAGGTAAATGAAAGATAATACCAAGTTCTAATAAGTTTTTTGTTTTCACACAATCAAAGCTCATTTTATTTAGCTTTCAACTTATAAATAAACTTACTACTCCTAACTACTGACTGATTTGCCCAACGTGTAGCCCAGTTTTATAGTGTGCATATGTGAAGGAATGCTCAGGCAGCAGCCTGCCTCTCAACGCTGTGGGGAAAAGACCTTGCTGTTTACTCAACAGCTGAGTGCATGTTAAACGTGCTGGAAAATGGCCTTTGAATGCGGCTTGCATGTGTTAACGTGTGAAAGTGAAGACGATTACTGTACAGACAAACAAACAGGCATTTGTTACAGGAGCTTGAATGTGTTTAGCTTAATTTATCACTTTATTTACTTTTTTTGACCTTCTAAATTACTCTTTATTTTCATCTCTTTCTCTCCCCCCCCCTTTTCCTTATCCTTTCTTCTAGATGAAAAGTAAGCAGAAAAATGAAGGTAGTGTAGGCCTCTATACCTACCCAGTATTACAGGCTGCGGACATATTACTGTACAAGTAAGGTTCATTCCATTCCCTGCACATTTGGTATTTTGTTAAGGATCTTCTATTTTAAGAATTTCCTACTTTGTAGCTAATGACTCTATTTGCAGATCCACACATGTACCTGTAGGAGAAGATCAAATCCAGCATTTGGAGCTAGCTCAGGACCTTGCCCGAATCTTTAACAACACGTATGGAGAACTTTTTCCTGAGCCCTGCGCACTTCTGAGTATGTGAAATGTCTGTCTCAATTTATTCTTGTTGCCATTTTGTTTTAAGTAACATCTGTCAGCTGAAACAAATTAACAGGTAAAGCATAAGACATTAAAGATTAACATTTAACATAACTTAACTTTTTTTAGCAAACATGTCTATGTATTACCAACAGTGAAGAAAGACCTGGATCATTCCATCATGCATATGGCAACGTATCTTTTTTACAGTTTGTTGTACACGCAGATGGCCATACATAAGTCAGAACAGCTGACATCTTGAAATGTTCTTAGAGCTACTACCCTTACATGCTTAGAAATTATCACTATCATGAGCACACAGTATGAGTGTAATCATGCATGCAGTGACTTTGATTAAAGCAGTCCTCTTTTGCTCTTCTCTCGACATAAAAACTTGGCATGGCTCAACGGGACTGAGGATGAGGCTAATCATTTGGGAATTAGATTGGAGTAATGTAATAATTTTCTTTAACTATTATTTGATATATAATCTCTAGTTTTCCTTTGCAGTTCTAATAAGTGTGTGACTTTGCCAGTACCAGAGAGGAGGTTGGATGAAGATGCTTTATTGACATATGGAATTTATTATAGCAATTCAATAATAATAATACATAAATTATTATGTTCTAATACATATACTGTACCTTAAGTATATGTAAGGAAACTGAAAACTATAAAATGTTTTGTTTCTTTAGTATGCATTTTATTTTAGGAATAAAAAGCATTATCTTGTGTTGTACTAATAAATGTAATTATTATTACATACCTTGGTGAGACAAGGTATACATGAGAACAGAGGCTTTAAGAAACAATCTTGGTGAATTGGCTTCTAAGCACAATAAATATGTGATACCTCAAATCTTTTAATGGAAAAAAAAAACTTGTTAAGATTTGTTAAAATAAATTAGCGTTTGTAATAATATTTGGTATCCATTGAATTATAAACTTGTACACGAATCAAATTAAATCAAGTTAATTTTACAAGTAGTCATGGATCAGATTTGTATGCAATTTGTGGCCATAAAAAATGAATGAAAACACTTTGAATTGGAACTCATTTGACATTCATTTGTACATGTCCTTAGAATTGTATAACAGACATCTCGTACACACCACTTGTTGCCAACGAACAACGGCATCTACATTTTTTTGGTCTTTTTGGACTTGATCATATGCAGTTAAATAGCTGCTTTTAACAGAGCGGAAGGTGTTACTTGCAGGAGCTGCTAATACTGCTATTTTGCTCACCACATTTTATTTTGTTGTAATTGATTCATGTGACTTCTTAAGCAAAATTGTCTCGTTCTGCACATCTGTGTTGGTTCAGTAAATAGATGCATTTACAGTACACACAGATGCAGGTGACTTACATAAATGTGAGCACTGAAATGCCATTTCAGTCTGCTAACCTCAAATATAATAGAGCTACTGGGCCTTTGACTTGATCTGTGTTTTCTGGTCAAGTTAAATAGAAAATTAAACTTTCAATATGACTTTAGCATAAAAATTAGTATGATGCCCACTGTTGTGTATAGTAAAGTTTTTTTTTATGTTATGAGAATTTTTTGTTTAAAGGCACTGGTAATCTTAATTTTAATACAGTACCAGTAAAAACTTTTTACACACCTCTTTTTTTCTCCACTTATTGTCCATGTTATCAGTTCCACTTACCTTAAAGATGGACTTTGTAGTTCTATAATTACAGACTGTAGTCCATCTATTTGTGGACTACAGTACATACTATGTTAGTCCTCTTTACGCTGTTCTCTAATGGTCAGGACCTCAATAGTAGGATTACAGAGCAATAGTATTTGGCTGGTGCATTATTCTTATCTCAGCAGTGTTACTGCTGCACTAAAACCCCCTCACCGAATCAGTGTCACTACAGAACTAACAATAAACAATTACACCACCCAAATTATCCCTGTTCTGTGATGATCCTGACCAACAGAGAGAGTCCCAACAGGGGATTAACATAAAACAGATGAACTACACTCTGTAATTGTAACTACAAAGTCCATCTATATGGTAAGACAATGGAGCAAGATGGAGGTGTGTCCAAACTTTTGCCTTATATCGCATGTGGTACCACATGTTGCATAAAATATCTGATCATTTTAAATCTAAATCTTTGTCTAACAATTTAAATCTTCCAGTATAACAATGATCCAGGACAAATATCCAAAGCAAAACAGAAGTGGTTTATTAAACACAAGATCAATAACATATTTGCATTCTCATCTAAACCCCATAGATAATCTTTGAAATTAGCTAAAGACGATAGTGCACGAAAGCTGGAATGTCTTAAGAGGAATAGTATTACAAGTTCTAAACTTGTTTACTTATCTTTCTCAGCAGAGCCAGTAATTGTGAAGGGTGTTACAGAATTTGCAAAAATTACAGTTTTTACAGAATTTGGTTATGTTTAAATATACATTTAAATAAATATTTTACCATGAAGTGTTACAACTTGATACAGTTTCAAATGTATAAATAATAAAAGCGAAATAGTTTATTATAACTTAATATTCCTTTTTTGTTAAGAATGATTGTTGCTGTATAAAATGTAAAAACATTTTGAGAAAAAAAAAAACAATAACGTACCACTGTTACATTTTTTAAAGGGAATCAAGTAGTTAAAAAAAGCTTGCATTTTAAATATCAGAACATTTAAGTGGGTATACGCTTTAGTTTTAACACCTCTCAAATGTTGCCTTTTCAAGCAGTCCAGCAAAAATATTTGGACTGATTCTCCAAGACTTTGAGACAAATTACTTATTTCACCTGCAACAAGGGGAGTATATTAATAATGATAAAAAAATACATCAGATGTTTTAATAGATCTGTAGTGACAGATTCTTAGCTGTGGATCTAATTTCCTTAATATATGCTTTATCGAGATGAAAACAAGAAACTGGATTATATAAAATATTAGCAAATTATATAAAAAAGCTAATTTTATAGTCAGAAAACTGAATTTGACCTAATAATAATTGATTTTTAGCAACTAAAAATAAACAATAGAAAGCCATATCATTCAATGACCCTTACAGTTATTAAAAATTGGTTTGTAGATTTACATGGAAAAGTGGTTTGAGAACATTTGTATTGAGAAGTGTTTTTTTGCCATAAACCACTTCATAAAAAAAGGAAATGTAATTTTTAATATAATTTTTACATGTGTTTATGATTCAAGGTTTGAAAGACTTAATTTAATTATCTTAATTTTGAGCTGCCTCTCCCATCAGGTTCAACACGAAAGGTGAAATCTCTGAGAGATCCTTCCTCCAAGATGTCCAAGTCGGATCCACAGAAGTTGGCCACCATATATTTAACGGACAGCCCTGATGACATCATATTCAAGGTTCGACGAGCAGTGACCGATTTTATATCTGAAATCACATTTGACCCTATTGGTCGGCCTGGTGTGGCCAATCTTATATCCTTGCATGCCTCTGTGACTGGCCAGACTGTGGAGGATGTGGTTAGGTTCGCCCAAGGACTAGACACTGGTAAATACAAAAGTGTGGTAGCAGAAGCTGTGGTGCAGAGACTGAAGCCCATCAGGCTGGAGATACAGAGACTGCAGGCTGAGCCAGGCCACCTTCAAAGTATTCTCGCAGAGGGAGCTGAAAAAGCCAGCAGTCTGGCTACACCAGTGATGCAGGAGATCAGGAAACGAGTGGGTTTTTCCTGAGACCTTTTTTTTTTTTTTTTTTTTTTTTTTTTTTTTTTTTGCAAACTGCAAACCCACGAATCCCATGAACTGTATTTTCTTTTTTGTATTTTGGGGGCTGATGGAATATGTGCATGCTTTACAAATGTGAAAAAGTAAACAATATAGTAGTAATAAAATACTACTTTAAAAGTAAAGTTTTTATAATATTTTGCTAAGCTCTACTTAAAAACAGATGACACATGCAAATATTACACCGGATTGTGTGTGGTGGTGATGGTGGGGGGGGTATATTTTAAAATAACTGCCTCAATGAGCTTTAGATTTGCTTCTTTGGACCTGATAACAAAAACTTGAAATGGGATATTTTTTCCTTGTCTGTTTAAAAAAGCAGAACTGGAATACTTATATAATTCAACCTTTGCTTTCACAATTATAATAATCTATTATAATTTATTATTTCCTGATGGGTGGTTCAGTTTGATCTTAAAAAGTTGACCAACTCAGTATTAGCTTTCCACACCTTAATCACAAATTTCTGGAGCTGGAAAAAGCTTAACTGAGAAGCATGTTAAATACCAGAAACAATTAAGGAATTTCTACTTTATAAACTCAATAATACAAAAAAAATCCTTACATGTAGTCTAGGAGGCTGTTGTATTATCTAAAGAGCTAAAAACTCAAAACGACAAATCGATAGTCAGTTAAATTAGCAAATACATTTCCAGGAATTAAACAACAAAAGTGTAAAACACTATTTGAAAAACGCAAGAATACAACCGTAACAATTTACAATCCTATTAAAATAAACCACGGATGTGACCTTTGTTTTTCCAAAAAAAAAAATTTATATAAACGAATATAAAAACCTATAGCCTACTTTATCTATAGCTCAAAGAAATAAATGGCAAATTTATTGCGCAGTTATATTGATATGATTTAGGCCCATTTTTTTCTAATAATTTATTAAGTGGATTTTTCCCAGTCGTTTTGCAGAAAAGTGTGTTAATTCATATAGGTACTGCTGGATATTTTTTAATCATTCTGTGTTCGTGTAATTAGTAGTCTAAATGTCATGAAAATGGGCCCAAATGTTGTGGACAGGACGTCTTTTTTAGACACGGAACTATTTAGTAGTGTAATCCTCAATGTGTAATAGTGACATCAATAAAAATTATCTTTAGAATCCTACTGTTTCTGTTTATTATTTCTTAAAATTCAGACAGAGCTGTAGGTCCGGAATAAACCCCGCTGTCATGACGTTCAGTGCTGCTCTGGAGCTCAGAGAGATGGAACACTAGTTTTATGTGGGGGGGGGGGGGGGTCTTAAATGTAATGTGCATATTTGTGGCAAGATAATATAGCGGAAGCCTGTATTTATGCTGTTTAAGTAAACTTTATTTGAAGAACCCCATATATTTCCTCCCTAATATGTAGAAAAGCTGTGAGCCATAAATAAGTGTGATTTTCGGCTGGAGGCGCTGCAGCTCTCGTGACAGCAGCGCGTCGTGAGCACTTGGTTACCTCTCTCCAAAGTTATGTTCACTGTGATGTTTTACACTCGACCAGTCTTAGTAAGTTCGCTGTGGTATAAGACCCACTGTTTGTAAGAGCGAATTTGTCTTTGTAGAAGGTGATGGTGTTTGCGAAAGGCCTTTTCAAAGTTCCAGTCCAGCTATTGCACTGTGAGTTAGAAAGATTTCACTAAGACGTACATTCTGTAAATGAGGCTACAATATTTTACATTTTAATATAGTATTTTATATCTATTGACGATATATAGAGCATCAGCTTAGGAGAGTTTGTTTGCATTCATTTTATTACCTGATAAAGTCCGACATATCACCAAGTGTTGCTGTTTCTTTGCAAGTCAGGGGTTAAATAAGGTTTTATTGTATAGCCTATTTATCATCGTAGTCTTAAGAAACATGTGCTTTTTGTTTCTTTTTTCAATCAAGAAAGTCACAGTGCAGTGAATCGTGAAGCGTTTAGAAATGGTTTGGTGATTTTTGTATGGATTTCTGGCGAGTGTGTGTGTGTGTGTGTGTGTGTGTGTGTGTGTGTGTGTGTGTGTGTGTGTGTGTGCCTCTGCTAAAACTGCACGTTGGTTTCACGCTGGATTAAAATTCTTTTAATTGCATGGCGCAACAGGGGGCACTATAAAAACCTGCAATTAGATCGGCACTGTAACGCACAAGAACGTCGTAATTTTAATTAACCTGCGTAGATTTGCTGTAATCGTTAGCTGACGTGTTTTTAAGATTTGTTGTTCCCACTTCTTAGATATTCTGCGTTAATAATGGCTAAAGCGCACTGGACAAATGTAACGCATCATAAATCACTGCTGTGTCTCACTGCTTTCTAACGGTTTTACTCAAACACAGAAAGGCAACTAAACAACGCGACTTTCTTGGTCTTGAAATTTTAAAACAGTTTTACCTTTAAATTGATCTTCCATAAACTTGGTTATATGCTTATTTTAATTTAATGTACTTCGTGGTTGTCTTTGCTTCAACGTTTAAAGTGTTTCTGTGTATAACTCCTCTTGATGATGTTTTAATTTGATAATTTCGTTATGCCTTAATTTGTGAGACGTTGAAATGTATAGAGTACATTTAATCAATGGTTTATTCAGTCAAAACGTTGCTGCATTGAGTGCAACTTTCTTATTTTTAAGATAGACTAACTGACTTTGCTAATATTTTAACAAATTTAAGAAAGTATTAAACAAGAATTTGCTTCAATTATTTTTTACAACTGAATTATTTACGATTGTAATTGCGCTTTAAATGTATTGTATATAGATGGCTTGTAGCAGGCTTAAGTACAAACAAGTAAAGTGTATATGATTTATTTCCCCGTTTATATTATTTGCAATTATTTGCACAGATTTTCCTCATGCACGGTTACAAGCACTTGTTTAGACTGCTTTGCCTGATGTTTGTTTTGTCTTTATTTTTTTCCTAAGCGTGGGTTATTATAATGCCTGAAGGTCATTCCAATTCGTACTTGCGCGTAACTATCTCATATGTCTGTCTTCCTTTCCTGCAGCGAATATTTCGCATCTGCAGACGTACACGATTCAAAATATAATTGTATGTACTCACTAAAATACCAAAGACATTTAAAATAAATGTAAAAACACATTTTCGAAGATGGTTGTCTTCGTTTCAAATAAAGACGTGTTCTGAGAAGCGGCTTCACTAACAAATTCCAAATCAGTGGTCGAAGCTAACGCCTTTTTAAAAATTGATACATTATATAAACAACGTATTAATTGTTGTTATAGAGTATTTGCGTGAATGCTTCACCATTAAAATGGAATTAGTGGTTTGTTAGGTTATTTTATATCTAGGATCATGTTTAAATGATTTCGAAGAA
Source organism: Corydoras sp. C115 (assembly GCA_019802505.1). NCBI lineage: Eukaryota > Metazoa > Chordata > Actinopteri > Siluriformes > Callichthyidae > Corydoras > Corydoras sp. C115. The sequence goes on along the minus strand of JAFMOC010000076.1, from coordinate 1,824,646 downwards.
AGTCAGCTTTAGGTCTAAGTTTGATATTTGGTTCGGTGCTGTTTTTATGTTTTATTATCACGTAAATTCGCTTTCTGTGCATTTCACCGTTATATTCAGAAGTGCGCGTTCCCAGGTCTGAAAATAAAGCAGCCTTCCTATTGGACGGCGCGTTTTGGATCGTTGTCCGCTGCCCTTCCTGATTGGTTGCGTGTTGTTTGACATGAAGAGGGGTTGCCCCTAACGCTTCTGGGGGAAAAGGTCTCCAGAAGTGAGGATCAATCAGAGGAGCTGCACACAGAGTTCTATTCAGAGTCTGCGAGTGAAGCCGAGCAAAGCGTCGACCCTGCGCTTTACCCATGGCTTTGGACGGATCCATGGACTTCCAAGCTACCGTTTAGATGTTCGTTTGGATTACTGCAGCCCGCAGAGGACTTTTTGAAACGGCCCAGGCGTTGCATGGTGAGGTCGAGCCCACGCTCTCTGCTCGCGGCAGGCGTTAAGACTCTTTGCTCTTTAGTGGATCTGGCGCGGAAGAGATGAGCGAGAGGAGGCGATCTGCCGCCGCGCTGAGCTCCAGAGCGCACGCCTTCTCGGTGGAGGCCCTCATCGGCACCAACAAGAAGCGAAAGCTGCGAGGCTGGGAGGAGAAGGCACTCGAGCTCTCCATGGAAAGTCTCTCCAACACCGGACAGCTGGGAGACACAGAAGACACCACTCACTGTCTGGACATCGACCCCGGTTAGTGCGTGTAGTCCTATTTCCCCCCGACTGGGGCACTCTGACGTTCCCCACTAGTTTTAATGTCCAAGTGTGTGTTAGTAACACAAGTGTGTGTTAGTTTCTATGTTATACAAATCCAACGGACAATCACTTGTAAGAAACAATAAAAAAAAAACTCTGGTTGTTGCTACCATCCGTCATTTTTCTTGTGAGTAATAAGGAGAAAGTGATCTATTTTGCTGTGCTGTACTGTATAACGGGTGAATAACGGACTATGTCAATGTAGCATGTTGATATTTGCAGATATGGAATATATATATATATATATATATATATATATATATATATATATATATATATATATATATATATATATATATATATATATATAAATAAGTAGCTTTCGGCGTAAACCTTCTCTTAAATCGTTTGTGTTTGTGTAAAAAAAAATGTAGTCAGTGAAGGGTCTTTTTTTCCATCCTGCTGTTCCAGGTCACGTTAAAATGATGCATAATCTCAAATTATATCGATTATAGCTGTAGAGCTCAGACAGCACAGGTCCATTTGGTACTTGAACCTTAGCCAAGTTACATTTCTCATCAGGTGGAGTGAAGGAATTTGAAAGCAGGTGTGGGCAGCCCCTATGTGCACTTGTCTGTGTGTCGCACAAATCTATTGATCGATCGGTTAAAATGCCATCAATCGCAACATATGCTTCATTCGGTGGCATTTGCAAAGTCAATAAACCAAAGTTGTAGGCATGTGATTCATTTTTAATAAGCAAACGGCCCTCCAGACTAAATAAAAGCCGATATTAAACAAACATTTAAGGTTTTTGACATCAAAGACTTTCGAAGCAATGTTTAAAAATGTTGCTTCAAAAAATAAGGACAAATGATTATCGTTTTCTAAAAACCAGGCTGCTATGATCTGTTTGTAATTTTCCATGATGATCATTTTCGTATTCAGCTGTAACTAATCGGACACAAACTTAAAGCGATTAAGATGTAATTTCGGATCAGTTTTATTTATTTTCTGTTTTTATGTGGGCTATTACCTAGTGTATTTATTTTAACGGTATCATTTTTTTTTACTAAAAACACGCCTTATTTTATTTTTAAAAACGGCATATTAATTTTGATTTAACATGCTTAATTTCCAGAAGCACATGAAATATAGACCGACGTTGTAGTTTTCAACCAGAATTTTGTAATGATAATGTTCTTCCAAGCATCTTTTGAAAAAAAAAATAAAACTTTCAGACAAACATGGACGTTAATTAAGTGCATCTATTAATTTTATAAGGACAAAAGCCCTCATTATAATAAACGTTACATTGGGCTAAAATGTAGAGGATAAGAAGTGCGATGAAAATATGACCTATTATGACCGATTTTTTCATTGTTTAAATTTGATGCAAAAATATGACTTTGATCCAATTTGATCCTTTTGCTGCCTGATGTCTTAATCATCGTGACATTTACTATTAAATCTTGCATTCAGTACTTTACACATTACCAAATATATTACGCTTATAAATGTCTTCCAAAATAAACATAATTAATATAGATTGACAGCATAATTTAATTATGGAATCGAAATTAATTTCCAAAATGTTATATAGCATTCCCATTGTGTGAAATACATTATAAATAGATAACAGAATTTATTAAAAATTTTCACAAATGTTTAATTTATTAATATGCATTTATTAATTCAAATCAGTAAAACCCCTGGTCGTTTCTTTTATTTATGTATTGTTATCACGCGGTTCTAAATAGGTAATTAAAAACTAAACGCACTTTTACTAACACATTGCTAATATTATTTATATGTGATATGCACTCATTCATTTATTCGTGTGTTTTATTATACACTTGTAACTTTGTGATAATCAGTGTAATATGCAATATTTTTTAACATTATGTAATAATATTTGCTACTTGTTATTTAATGATGTATTAGTAATAGTTTGGGGATCCAGAAGAGGTGACGGATTCTGCAGCATTCGAAAATACTAAAACGACTTTTTAAAAATCTTCGCTAAATATTTAGGTTTCAACAAAACAAAAGTACTGGGATCAACTTAAGATCCCTGCTTTAAAATGTAATAATCCCGCCTATTCGATTTATCGTATTCCGTTCATCACAGGATTATTTCATGGACGCGATCTAAATAATCTTTTATCTTTATATTGCCCCATTGAGAGAGTTATAACAACAGACGGCAGATGTGAATTTAATCTTTAGCTTTATTGCGTCTCTGTCACGTGGGATTGAACGAAATCCAGAGGAAACAGGTGCCACTGTCCCTGGTGCTTCAGGATTATATCATTCTGATGGGCTGCTCGATCCTAAATTATTTTTAAAAACCTTCACTGCATTATATTCACAGGTTTTTTTTATTAGTTTATTTCTTGTATATATTACTTTTAAAAACAACAGTAATTTTATTTTGCCAAATTTAAATTGTCCGTCATTTTTAGGTTGTAAGAATAAAACCTAACTTGTAATTAATCGTAATATAGGTAAAAGTTGGGTTTATAATTGCTTCTTAATCTATTAGTTAATTACTCACATTCGCGTTATATCATTGTCAATATTTTTTGTTAAATCTGCTGTTTTTGAGAATTTAGTAGCCTGCGTTCTTGTGACCGTTTTTTACAGCAAAGGCAAATAGATCCTTTAATTACAGTTACCCTTAAATGACACCGACGTTGGGACATAATTTTAGGCAAAGACTTCATCAAAAAAATGCCAGTCACACATTTTCTACTGAAAAACAATGCGTTTAGAACTCAGAGCACTTCATTTGGAAGATAATTCCAACGCAGTGGAGCGACCTTAGTGACACAAACAGTACGATTGTGAAGCTGTATGAACAAAGTGGTTGTGCTGTTTCTGGTGTGGCGTTTGCCTCGGACATTAAGACAGAGCGTGTTAGGAAAGCCGATGCAGCTGATGACAGCAGCACTGAAACGACACCACGGGCTTGGCTCGGGGTGAGGCCTCTGGGGTTTACGCCATCCACACCGTGGTCCTATATGTTAGGCCTCTTTAGCTGGAAGAAACAGACGACGAGGTTTTAATAAGAACAGAAACTTCTGCAGGGGAATTTTAAATAGCAAAACGAGCTCCAACATCCCAAAACGTTGAGTTTGAATCTTTACAACGTGTTAAAGAGTCACAGTGCTGCTGGAGGTCAGTGTTCAGTGATTCTGCAGTTCAGCACTGTCAAACAATGCGATTCATTCAAATACACAAAGTAAATGCATTGTATAGCTGCAATTCACAATTCTAAAAAGCTGGCTTAACACGAATATAATCTGCATGAGTTCAGCATCTATTTGAAACAAACTTCTGCACACTTTAAAGGCACAGAGTATTTAATTTAGACGTGGGAACCATAAAAAAGTGATCATACAATAAATGTCACGTGTATCTCATTATTTCTTTTCTTTTTCAAACTATTTAAATTCAGCAGCAATATAAGGATTGTTTATATAGGTTAAGATATTGTACAAATTACGGGTACATTTCTTTTACATTTTCTTTTTCCCATGACTGAATAATAAACCTGCACAAAACAACAAAACAGGACATTTTTGCATACGACGGTACGAACGTGTAAGGCAGAATTCGCAATTTGTTTTGGATTTCGGATCTCAGTGATTATTTGATGTCTGTAATACGCGTACTTTTAAAGACAAACTTACAAATACTAAATTTACTAAACTTAATAGAATAACTGAAATTAACAATTTGCCTTGCTGTGAGTTATTTACCCTTTTATTTATTTTGTGTGTTCTGGGATGTTGGTTGCAGTATGTTCGCGTAAATGCGCACAGAAGCTTTTCCCCACAGATTTAAATAGTTTGGAACCCTGATTTGGGTTCAGTCTTCTCCACAGGTGATCTGGCTTTGACCCGATGTACGTGATCATCAAAATGACATATAATTTTCTTTTCCTGAAGCGTCACATTTCTCTCTCTCTCTCTCTCTCTCTCTCTCTCTCTCTCTCTCTCTCTCTCTCTCAATTAATTTTCAATTAAAAGCTTTATTACATATTATATGACAAATATTACATTTGTATTGCCCAAAGCCGGGGTACAAAACAAAAACAAAACAAAAATATAAAACTGCAAAAATGTACATAATTTACAGACAAAAACAAGATACAGTAAAAATATAAATAAAAGTATAAGTGTGTGTGTGTGTGTGTGTGTGTGTGTGTGTGTGTGTGTGTGTGTGTGTGTGTGTGTGTGTGTTGGCTGATGTGTGTCTATCTCTCTCTCTCTCTCTCTCTCTCTCTCTCTCTCTCACATTTAATTTTTAATTTTAAAGCTTTATTACATATTATATGACAAATATTACATTTGTATTGCCTAAAGCCGGGGTACAAAACAAAAAGAAAAACAAAAACAAATATAAAACTACAAAAATGTACAGAATTTACAGACAATAACAAGTACAGTAAAACAATACAGTAAAAATATAAATAAAAGTATAAGTGTGTGTGTGTGTGTGTGTGTGTGTGTGTGTGTTGGCTAATGTCTCTCTCTCTCTCTCTCTCTCTCTCTCTCTCAATTCAATTTTCAATTTAATAGCTTTATTAGCATGACAAATATTACATTTGTTTTGCCCAAAGCCGGGGTACAAAACAAAAACAAAAACACATATAAAACTACAAAAATGTACATAATTAAAAGTATAAGTGTGTGTGTGTGTGTTGGCTGATCTCTCTCTCTCTCTCTCTCTCTCTCTCATATTTTTGTTTGCTACACCTTGCATTTGAGTTTCTGAAAGCCTGGTGCTTGTTGTTGACAGATTCCGAGGCCAGTCCCGGCTCAGATGGTGACGTGCTGGCGGAGAGATCGTCGTGCTCGCTCGGCAGTCCGGTGGATCTGAACGCCGCCGCCTCTATGGATGAGATCCAGGTGGAGCTGCAGTGCGCGGACCTGTGGAAGCGCTTCCACGACATCGGCACCGAAATGATCATCACCAAGGCGGGAAGGTCGGTACCGCGCCAGGCGTGACGCTCCTGTCAGGGGTCATCCTGAAGAAAACCTACAGTAATGCTTTAGGGCTCATCATACCTAATATTACACCATTTAAATATGAAAAAAACCCAGAACCTAAATATAACTCCAGTAAGAAGCGCAGCAATTATGGTGCCACTGTGCTCGATATTATTATTAAAGACATATTTTTTACCCCAGCATGGTGAAATAAGAAGCGAGAAGACACACACACACACACACACACACACACACACACACACACACACACGCACACACACTGTCAGTTTGGATCTGAACTTGTTGCTGAAATAGTTTGGGGGCGCTAATGTGTTGCACATGGGGTCCAAAGGGCTTCGGACACGCGATAGCGGTCTCACCATCACCAATTCCACAGAGAAAGCATCAGTGAACGAGGGCTGCTTTTGTTCAATATGCTCGAAATATGTTTTTACTTTGCTTGCTCTTTTGTACGGCAGTACAATGCGACTGTAAAAAAAACGCGAAAGGTATTTTCTGCTTTTCGTATTTCTTTTGCGACGGCTTGCTTTAAAGAGACACGTTGCAGCTTTTGTGCCACACTGTCGACGATCAAACGCAATTACCGCACGCCTGGATTTATTAACCAGACTGCAAGCGCTTTGTTAAAACACAGGCCAAGTAAAAAAAAATGCTCAGCAGAGATTTTGTCACAACTAATAACAATGCGGACAGTTAGCTTTTTTATAAAGCCAATGCTACCGGACCTTAGAGCCCGTAGCCCTTTCCAGACGTTTTTTTCTCTTGATATTTTATGTCTGAACCCTTTTTACTTTTACAATGTGTTACTACACCTTAAAATAATTATATATAGCCTACGTTCTAACAACACTCTTGCAACAAGCCCGTTCAAAACAACTTTAAATGAGACACTGACATTTCACACAGTCTAGTTTCTGTGGTTGAGAATGGGCCTCGACTGAAACAATAACAAAATGTCTTTATAAGTATATAGGGAAAGTAAATTAGACATTTCAGACTTATGTTAGTCCATGTTACTTCAACCAAAATAATCAGCTTAAATAAGAAGTAAATAAAAGTTTGTCCACATAAAAACAACAACATTTTACCAAGTTAGAAGCCATCAGACTTAGTTTTCTAAACATAGCCTAAGACTGTAATACAAAGTTGTTTCAGAAGTTAAATTTCAAAATTCACCACATGGAGTCAATGTGTTCCTCCTTGTTGTCACCTTCATAACATTAGATTTCTTAAAGGTTCATATAACTGTATACTATGAAGCCTATAGTGTTTTTCATGAACAATGTGATGCATTTATTCAACATTGTTTCTGAAAACAATCAATCAGGCTACCCTTTAATCTGTTGAATTATAGTCTATATGTATATGTCATGCACCATTAAAACATAAGTAACATAAAATATGATGAAATGCAACCAGAAAGCAAGTCGTTAAAACTGAAAGTAAAAGTGTGACATTAACTTCATCAGTGGAGGGCTCTGTTTAGTGTTAACTCATACCAGCTAAGTCTGGGCAAAGCCAAATCCTATTTTCTCATTATACTGAAAAGGTTAATTAGGTTTAAATAAAAAGGCATTGGTATGAAGTGTAAACCGAAAGGTTTTGCTTGATTGTTGGAAGAGACAACTCACTTTCTGAGTTTTGTTGCAAATGGTGATGGCTGATATTTGAGAAACCCTACTGTTTTAAAAAAAAAATTGTGTATGCTTAATTGTAAGTAACCTAACTAATACTTATTATATCAGATATTAAAATATGAACTAGTCACTATCAATAAAGTATTTAATATTTAAGTATTTAATAAATATAATCTTTTTTTGTTACAGGAGAATGTTTCCTGCCATGAGAGTAAAAATTGTGGGTCTAGATCCTCATCAGCAATATTATATAGCAATGGACATAGTACCGGTGGACAACAAGAGATACAGGTGTGTATGTGTTACAACATGTACATGTAGGGCTTCATTTTCATTTAAACCTAAACAATAATGGAAGTTAAATTAAATTATTTAAAACTGTATTTGTAAAACTGTAAATGCAAATAATGGAAGGTTTCACACATCAATACTTGATCAAACCATTATAATCATGTCTAGGTAATTAAATATGGTGGTGATTAATCAAAGTAATTTTTATTTTAGAAATTTCATATATTTACATTCACATTCAAAAGTTCTTGACTGTTATAACTGTACCCTTTCTGGTAATTTCAAAACAAGATACTGTAGTACCTTTAAAAATTTATTTTTTAAATAAAAGTACTTTTAAATCTTTATTTATTTTACATTTAAATTAAGTGTTTAATTAATGCAAGAAAATGTTTATTATGATTTGTCATTGTCCATATTTTTGGATTGTGTTACATTATTAAGGATGGTTTCATGACAAATCAACTTCTGTTTTTTTAACTGTGGTGTTTTTATCAGGTTTATTTTTTCTGTGTTAAATTAGTTATGCATGTTTATTTAAAAATACCATCACAACCATATAAAGACTGCAACACAGACTTTGACAAGAGCAATCTTTAGTCCTCAAATATTGTGGAAGACTTTTCGAAAGTCAAAAGATCTTGTAAAATTAAATGGGATTTTCTTTCTGGCTTGGGAATTTACCACAGGCCTTTTCAAATGGAGCGCAAAGCTGTCAGTGGAATGCTTTATCCATCTCAAGGTCTGGAGTCTGGAAACAGCCTTTATTGGAATTTACTCACTTTACTTAGGCACTGTGCCTTTTTAAGTAAGATTGAGGTTATGAGGATATTTGTTAAATCTTCCTTTATGTGTCTTTTGATTTACTTCTCCCCCTAATGTGGCAGGCAACTGAACTCTAAAACTCTAATACAAAGGAATAAAGTTGTCCAACTCCCTTTGTATGTACATTAGTAATCGTCCTGTGCTTCCCACTTTTTTCTCACTCTAACCCCCATTCTGTCTTGCCTTCAGTGCATGTTACACAGAAAACAACTGAGGGTAAGAGTATTTTTTTGTGAATTTTTTCCTTGTGAGCATTCTTTGTCCAAAAGAGCTGGCCATTTCTCCTTTTTTATAGCTGTTTATATAGAACTCCATATGGTATTTCTGTTCAAATATGTATATGTCCTCACAGCTTTCAAAAGGGTGTCACATAAAGTCAGGTCTTTATTGACTGTGTTGGTGCCATATGGACGATTTATAGAAGATGAAAGAGAACTAATCAAATTTCCAGTCCTGTTTCAGGCTTAAATTTCTCTCTTCTTTAACACTTTCCTCGCTACACAGAGCATAACCCTAAACAGGACTCCAAACAGGAAATTACAGAAACGCCTGGTATTCTTTGGTTGTGTGTGTGTGTGTGTGTGTGTGTGTGTGTGTGTGTGTGTGTGTGTGTAAAAGAGAAAGCATGTGTGTGGGTGTATTGATACCTTCTACTGATGGGGAAGGCTTACATTTGTGTATATTCCTTTCCTCTTTTTGTGTTTTTATGTCACTCTCCACTCTCCTTTAATGATAGAAGTTGAATGTGAGAATGTATACAATTAGAGCTTTCTGTTGGTATGTAAAGTTAGCATTGGCGGAACTGATACAAAGGGACAAGGTGTTTAATTTTGATCAATTAATAAACACATCAAATGAGAGTTAAATTCATGTTTTAGGGATGACTGATAACTTTGGCAAAGGCGTCACAGCTAAGCACTTTCAACTGTGCCAGAACTAAAGGCAACCAGCTGTGCCTCAAGCAGCAGTGTGTGGAGTTTAGAGTCACCACCATAAGGAATGCACCAAGTAGAGAGGAAAGGGTTTTAGCCTAAATGTTATAACTTAATAACAAATGACACTTTCTGACAGGTTTAATGTAGTGGAAAAATCTATCATGAGAACATATGATTTTATATATATAGTGTAAATTTGTACCTACATTAGCTTTTCATTCAGCATTATAATTTTTCAATCATGTAACAGGGTGGTCATATTCTTGTATTGGCAGATATGTGTATCACAGCTCAAAATGGATGGTGGCCGGAAATGCAGACTCTCCCGTGCCCCCACGTGTGTACATCCACCCGGATTCACTGGCCTCAGGAGACACATGGATGAGACAGGTGGTCAGTTTTGACAAACTGAAACTCACCAACAATGAGCTGGACGATCAAGGACATGTGAGTGTTGCAGATTAAAGGGCAACTTTGAAAGGCTTTTCACAGAAGTTTAATTATTTCAGCTGCCATGTGTGATTCTTCCTTAAACATTAATTAAATGAACACATTATTATGCATATCAATGACTCTTTAATAACATAAAGAGTCATTGATTCAAGAGTCATTTAAATATATATATATTTAAATATATATATATTTAAATATATATATTAAATATATAAGTCAAGAGTCATTTAAATATATATTTTCTTTAATGTGTAAGGGAGCGGACTGTGCACCTGTTCTCTCATACACCTCCACCCCAGAAGATTTATAACTTAAAGGGTTGCTGATAGGTTGTATTCCTGAGGAGTTCTCTTGACATGTATCCCATGACATGCTGTTATTCAGCCTATTCCAGAGCAACTAGACAGAGAAATATTTGAAAGCACTTGATAAATGTTTAATATTTTCTCAATAAAACAACCACAGAATACAAATGGAGTGTAGGCACGCTAAGGTATGTAGGAATGCAAGTTATTTTTATATTTTAATCTGATCTGTAAGTAAAATATGTGCATCTATTTGTATTTTCTACTGCTTTTCTGACCCGATTTTAAACTTTCTGTTTTTGGATACCCATTTATTGTTTATTATCTATACAATATTTAGATATCTTTAAATTTAGATATTTAAATGCATAGATTTTTTATTGTAAGACCAGTAGGCATTGCTTTTGACCTTCAGCATATCCTGCTGTGTCATCAAAGTTATGTGAGATTTTCTTAAAGATCTTTTAAAAAGCTAATATATGATCATCTCTATCTAAAGAAAAATAACTTGTCAGTATACTTGTTTTTTTAGAACAGTTTTTGGATTTGTATGAATTTAACCAGCATGGGATCTGGAATACTGAAAGATATTTTTTCATTTTTATTTCTTATGCAATGAACTCAACATCCTGTATCCAGATTTTAGATGTAGAACTTCTGTGCATAAAATCCTAATTTTATGCCAAGTTGATGGCTAGTACTGCTTTGCTGGCATTTGCCTGTGCACATGGAGATGTTTTTGTTTGAATGGTCGATGCTATCACTCTGCCATTCTGACAAATGTAATAACATATGGGTGTTAAAAATGACAGAGAGCCTGTGTTTTTTTGGAAAGGGGAGAAGGACCTTTTTTCTTCGACCACAGCTTTATAAAAAGAGACTTTATTTTTCATTTGCCTGAAGCCAAGAAGGTAAAGTAGATGTTAACACTGGAACATTCTGTGAAAGTTACAGTACTACAGTACACCTTTCCATACTTTCCTGGGGATCCATTATGCAGTTTTAACCATTTGATCAAAAAACAGTCTATAAGTTGTATGAAACATATAGTCAACAACATTTAAATGATTAAAGGTTTAAAGGTTAGTGATTATAAACGAAGATAAAAAAAACATGGAGTGATTAAACTTATTACTATAAAATTAGTTTAATTTTTAAGCGTTTGCTGAAAGCGACTTTCATTTCTGCACTCATTTTAAGATTTTAAAAAGTATTTTTGTTTTTGTTTTTTTTTTCTGTGGGATTAAGTTGCAAAAGTATGGACTGTAAAAATAGTTACCAACCTAGCTGTTCCTGGAACCCATCCATCCATTATCTTCCGCTTTATCCTATATTAGGGTCGCGGGGGGGTTCCCCATGCCCATCCAGGGGAGAACGTTTCAGGCGCTGGGCAGATACACCCAGGACAGGGCGCCAATCTATCGCTGGGCACACACTCACTCACTCACACAGACCCACATACACACTCTATACGGGGGCAATTTGGAGAACTCAATTGACTTGATCCATGTTTTTGGACTGCAAACCGGAGAACCTGGAGGAAACCCACGCGGACACGGGGAGAACATGGAAACTCCACCCAGATGGGGATTCGAACCGGGAATCCCTAGTGCTGAGAGGCGAATGTGCTAACCACTAAGCCAACGTGCCAACTGTTCCTGGAACCAAATAATGCTAATTTTAAAACACTCAAAAGTAGCCATTGTGGTAATTTAATTATATAAATTATTTTACGTTGACTTATTTTTTCATTGTTGATCTTTGATTCACCATAACACAAGCATTCAAATTGTAATATAAATATTAAATACCACACATTTTCTTTTACAGATCATCCTGCACTCTATGCACAAGTATCAACCACGTGTACATGTTATTCGAAAAGACTTCAGCAGTGAGCTCTCTCCTACTAAGCCGGTGCCCTGTGGGGAGGGTGTAAAGACTTTCAGCTTCCCCGAGACTGTTTTCACCACAGTCACAGCTTACCAAAACCAACAGGTCTGTCAGACACAATCATCATTTAATAGGTCAATCTAATTGACACAATGTAGCCATGGGGAAAATGAAAGAAAACGAGGCCATGCTTAAGGCCAGTAATAAAATTCAAATTGAAAGTAATAGTACTTAGAGAAAAAGTGATGCTCATTAAATACAATTTTGTACTTATGGTGACTGGTAATAGTTTTGATTTTCTTTCGCTTTCCTGCAGATTACCCGACTCAAGATCGACCGCAACCCGTTCGCTAAAGGATTCAGGGATTCAGGGAGAAACAGGTACATTTTTATGAGTTTTGATGTGACTTTGTTCCTAATGGCCAAATATACAGATGTCTCAAATGTCCCTTTTATATGAAAATAGTCGTCTGGAGATTCAGCTTATTTCACATGCTTGCCATGAAATATTCACCTACAGCTTTGCCTGCCAAGAGATTCTCAGATGAACCTAGAGAGTACAGCCCATTTGGGTATAAGCAGTACCTTCCCTTCTTTTTCGTCATTGATCCTATGTGATGTACACTTAAGCATTTGCTTTTTGTCTTTTTTTTTCTCTTTTGGAGCTCTTTCCATACTCATACTATTGCTACATCACTGTGAGATGTGAGTTTAAATTATCATATAAGGAGGAAAAGGCTAGAACAGACCTTCAGCACATGAAAGAACCCTGCCATCTGGAGAGCATTATCAGTACCAGATATTTGAGACATCTTTTTTCATTTTTCAAACAATAGAGGGCCTGATTTATGAACTAGCATTTTCATTGCAGAAGAATACAGACGAAAAGATTATTTGGAAATAAGATATTTTTAGACCCTAGATATACTTACTCAACACATACATCCTTATTTTACTCAGATTATTGCCTGAAAATATAACTCTGCCTTATTAGTAAAATTATATATTTACCACTAAATGACCACAATACAATTTATCCACAAAAACTCAAAAATGATGCTGCACAGTGCACTGCTATGTATTTGTCTTATAACTCTCATTAATGCAGTTGTCTGTGCAAATGTAAGGTTAATGCCATCAATGATTTACAGCATTTGCCTGCACAGTCATCTATTTAGTTTTTATATATGTTATTGATAATTATGCAGAGCCATTGGCTTGGCAGGATTACTATGCGGCTGAGTACACTTTTGGCCAAAGCCCTTATTATTAGCTTGTGTGCCTAATGAGCAAGAGTAAAAGCCCCGAAAGGAAGCTGTGTCGTGCAGACTAAGCTGAGCCTCAGGCTGAGCTGCCTCTTCCAGCGTAGGGAAGTAAATCACAGGAAAAAGAGTCATGTACAGAGCTGAGATGAAACATCACCCGAATTTATGTGCACAGTAAAAAGCTGCTCATTTTTACAGGCTTCAGATTTTTCTTACAACTTTATTCCTCCTCTGTCAAAATTTCTTTTTGAAACCCACTTTAATTTTACATGTAAGCAATCAGACCTAGATCTTACAACACGTGTTTTTTTACTTGTTTGTTTTTCTAGGTTTATCTATATTTAAAGTACATTGGTTGTCGCATCTGCTCCGCCTTTAAAGCAGTATGCCCTTTGTATTTCTTTTACACAGGACTGGTCTGGAGGCAATCATGGAAACATATGCCTTTTGGAGACCACCTGTGCGAACCCTTACGTTTGAGGACTTCACTAACATGCAGAAACAGCAAGGTGTGTGTTTAATAGCATGTGTAAATCTCTACACATGTACCGGTAAATACAATAGATGGGACAAATGCCTTTATTAGTTTATAATGTATTAAGAAATATATTAAGGCTCGACAATAGATCGGAAATAACACACATACATATATATATATATATGTAAGTATGTAACGCTATTGCAAGCAAAAAATACAAGCATGACGAAATTTGTTTATGTTCAGTGCTTATGCAGGTGGCATGAAATAAATTTTGCCATGACTTTTTAATTGTCTGCCGTCTTGTAAAGCTAATATCAGTGGTCTGGAAAAGCAACATAAAGGTGACTTAGAAGTCATGCTTTACATAAGCAGACATCTGTTTAGCATCATTAATTTCATAGATTAAATGTTAATTAAAGTCCTGCATGGATGATGAACTTTTGGTACCCTGTGAAGACCTTCCCCAGTACAGATTTTCACTCCTCCTGCAGTGCAGCCAGCTCTCTGAGTAATCAGCTATTCCCTCAGCACCTCTGAAGGCCCTCTCACCCCTGCCCGACAATAGGGGGAAAAAAACATGACATCACTTGCAGATCGCCTCTCAGTCAGCCAGCAGAGCAGTACCACGCAGAGCAGAGCTCAGCTGTATTATCGAAGGCATATGGAGCTGGCCCAAACTTTAGCCAAGACACAGAGTATTGAATTGTTTTGGACTGACTGCATTATATTTCCCTTCCTTTCTTACTATGGGCTCAGTTGAAATGTTCAGAGCAAAATCCCTGGCCAGATTCTCATTAATAAAGAAATATGTGATTAGCGATATCCCACAGCTATCATTTAGTTCCAGGAGTTTGATGTATTTGCTTTGCATTTGCCAAGTGTCTTTTTCTTTCAAAGTTATGAATGCTGCTTTTTATATGGCAGCAAAGTGGGCCAGATCTCCCCTGACCATATATATGTAGAAAATATATCTGTGGATGTTGAATTCCAAATTCTTGCTACATTAACGTGATTTAAAATAGGATTTAACAATCATTTACCACACAATTTCATAGAGTTAATTTTAGAATTTAGCCAAATAGTAGATAAAATAAAATACAATTTATCACTTTATAGATATAGTTCTAAATGCTAAGCTTACACTGGGCTTGCTTATTATTGAGAACAGAAACGTTGTTATCCCAAGACTTGTTTTGAATGTTTGCGTTTTTGCCCTGTGATGAACTAGTGACTTGTCCAGGGCGTTACCCCATAAAACTTTGGGTTAGGCCTCAGCAGCTTGCATGTCCCTAATTAGGTGGGGAGCCTTATAAAATAATTAAAGCTATGAATGCTTTTAGCTTTAGAGGGCTATGCGATGGCATCTTGTTGAATGCTAAAATGTAAAAAAAATTCTCAGAATAATTGTTGGCCAGTGATTCGTGTTTATGGAGCCTTACCTGTTTCACCATTCTCGAAGACATATTTCCATGCACTGTCAAAGTTACATGTCCATAGTATGTCTCTGTCTTTTGTGTTATTGCAATGTGTGTACTCAAGGGATTTGTTTCATTCAGGTTTTGGATATTTTATTTACTGGCAGCGAAAGTATAAATAGGCACTTCATCAGTCTTACTCTCACTCTAATACTACTCTCGCTTCAGTTTACTTGCCCTCTGTTCAGAGTTTCTAACTACGTTCTAACTGTGCTTTTCAGGAGGGAGCACCGGCACATCCCCCACTACCTCAAGCACTGGCACACCATCTCCCTCCAGTGCTGCCCATCTTCTCTCTCCCTCATGCTCCCCTCCCAGTTTCCATCTTCCACCTAACACATTCAACGTGGGCTGCAGAGAAAGCCAGCTTTGTAACCTCAGCCTCTCTGAGTATCCCGCCTGTGCCCGCAGTAACATGCCAAGCCTCCAGAGCTATGGCGGACTGGCAGATGGCTCATACGGCCGTCTCCAAACAACAGGAAGCAGCATGGCCTCTGCCCAACCTTCAGACTCTTTCCTGCCTCAGAGGACTTCCACTTTAATTGCAGCAGGAATGCAGGGCAGTTCTCACACTTCTTTGGCCACTAGCAGTAATGGTGGAGGCACTGGCAACCCTAAAATGGATGCTTATGGAAGTCAGCTCTCTTCTTTTCCTGCCTCGCAACTGCAGTATGTGATGCAAGCTGGAGCTGCTACCACTGCTGGCTCATCATCCTCACCAGCAACCTCACCTTCTTCTGCCCACATGTTTACTGGAAACCACCACCATGTGCAGCAAGGCTCATATAATGCCTTTTCCTTGCACAATCCTTACAACCTGTATGGATACAACTTCCCAGCCTCGCCACGTTTGGCTACGAGTTCAGAGAAACCTCAAGCTGGGCTGTTGTGTTCATCCTCTTCTGCTGGAACTTTTACTGAGCGCCAATATCTAGCCAGCAGTAGCATGGACAGCATGCATATGATAGGAAATCCCAACAGCAGTCAGCAGGTGTCGGCAACATGTGATGGTCGCCAGTATGGCTCCTCACAGATGTCTATGCACATGGTTTAAAAGAAGAAAAAGAAGAAAATAGAAACACTAAGTGGAGACTTTCATAGAACAGACAATATTAATATTGTTTTCTTTTTGTTTCTGTTATACGAAGGTACAAAACAAATCTTAAATCCTTTTAAAAAGGAACACTTCATCTCAGTATCTGCAGGCTCTGACTTACATGGACTATGTAAACACATTATTTATGGCTTCCTTTGTAGCATTTTAATTTAGTAATGTACATCTAAGCTGATATGGACATGTTCCATTAGGTCAACTTTGCATCTGGAATGTTAATGGAAAGTGTCATATTTTTACCTCTTTGAAGTTATTTTAGTAAGATTTGGTGCAATATTGAATTAAATTGAATTAAATAATTTCTTACCATTTACAGCATTAACTTACATACAAACACAAAAACTCGTATAATGTCGGTACCATTTCAACCTAATTTTGTATTTACTTTGGATCTTCTTGCTCAAAATTTTCATTTCCACAACAATTTTGATGAAAAAAAAAAAACTATATATATATATTTATATATATATATATATATATATATATATATATATATATATATATATATATATATATATATATATATATATATGTATATGTGTATATATATATATATATATATATATATATATATATATATATATATATATATATATATATATCAGTAATCTATATCAGTCTATCTCAGAAAGCAAAGACTACGTGAACACATTCAAGAAGATTTTTTTCATGTTGTAAATTGTCTTGACCTAGTTTGTTGGAATTTGCATAATTATATTTGGTGTGGTTCACCATTTAAAACAATTAATAGTGACTACAAATAATACAGTAAACTTTAATGTTGATGTGTGAAGAATAAGAAAACAGAGTAATAAAAGTATGTTTTTGGAGTGCTGTAGATGTGTAAAGTATTTATATGGCTAGGTTATATATGTATGGTCAGATAAATTGTGGTCGCAAAGCAAATGTACATAGATACCATGCACAGAATTGTGATCCTACAATATAACTTACAGTAACCTGTGTAAAAAAATACATTTTTAGAATGATTGTGAAATGTGTGTGTTTGCAATTAGCTGTTCCCAAATATACTTAAATGTACATAGTCAAGATCTTAAGTTTGTCACTAAAACAAATGTTAATGTTGGAAGTAGTATGATGAAGCTAAGAATATTTGTAAGAACAAACTCTAAAATATACAAAGCCCCAAATTTTACAATGTAAAAGCTGTGCACATCATTTTACAACTCCCATAATACTGTTTCCATAAATCAATATTTTAGGACAATCTAGTACCTACACATTGCATTTATAGTTTCGTCATTTGGCCTAGATAGTGAATGCAAATCAGAATCTTCATAACACTGTTGATGCCTTATTACTTAGAAAGAATTGTGTTAAGAAATCCCTATTAATAATTTTTACACAAATTCACAAAAAATACAGTACTGTAATAGCCCATTTACCTGGTGTAATTTTTATAATTTTTCACTTTACATACAATATTTTTTATTAAAAAGTTAGTGTTTCATCTGTATTTCTCCATTATGCCCCTTATTTTCCAACCATTTTCCCGTGATTTGGATGCACAATCAGCATTTATTACATGGATGTCTTCAGATTTGTCATTCTTTTCTTCTCTTAAATCACCTCCCATCATGTGCTCAGTTCCACCCATGAAATATCAGATCCTAATCATCAAAACATGATGGGTATAGGACCATGAAGAAATTTTTCATGTATTAGAAACACCTGTTTTCTGAACTCTGCACCAGTAATAAATGCATATTTTGTTAAATAGTGCATGACTTCATAGGTTGGCATATCTCCATGTGTCTGAACATTACTTACAATAATTATTCAGTTTTATTGGTCTGAGAACATACTGAAGATTATCTTTTGTAAATTTAATTATAAAGTGTTTCAAAGCCAAATTCCCAACAATGACAGGAGGACTGGAGCTTGTGGACTGTTCACAGTGTTTTGATGAGTCAGACAGTGATGTGCTTCATGATTCAAAACTGACTTTATCTGAAATATAACAAGTGGAAAATATTATTATTATTATTATTATTATTATTATTATTATTATTATTATTATTATATTCAAAAATAATAATTATAATTATAACAATACTGAATAATAATACAAATAATAATTCTCATAACAAATAACAGTATTCGATATGTTTTCAATTACAATGTTTAATCTCTGTCATTTTTTGTAATTAGCTTCCAACTAAACTAATAACCAGACAGACACTGGTGATTAAATGCTTATGAAGATTTGTGTCACCTGTATGTTTATTTTTAAATGTTTGAATCAGTAGTCAACCCAACAACACAGTAAAATATTACTAACTGATGTTTGGCTGTGCACCTTGACAAGTGTAATATTAAATCAGGTTTTTAGCTGTTGACACACTGCATGTGCAGAAAGGAGGGGGGGTCTAACGTGCTTAAGCAAATGCATATGCATTTGAAGAAAATTGCCTAGTTTTCCAGTGTACCACAACAGACAGTTCAACCTATCTGGAAGCAACACAAAGACAAAGCATTAGAGACTTGCCTGCAAGTACCCGTAACTGATTTCAAATCTGCATTGCAAGACTTGGAACTAATTCCCAAAGCAGGAATTACTGAGTTCAGAATTTAATATAGAATAGATTGCTATTTTACCTACATAAAGGTACAGAGCTACACGACCTGTGTTTCTATATACATGTAAAATAAAGAAACACATTAATTCTTGAATGATCCAAAGAAACTTTTTTAATGATCCAAGACAAGGCACTCACCAAAAGATTTATACATTATTTTTATATTATTTCTGCTTGTGGTGACATGGATGCTGTCTGATGGATTTTTGGTAAGCTGTTGCCCTCTTGTGTTTATCTTTGTTTAAGATTCCATACAAAATAAACTACAAACAAGATTAACTGTGCATATTAACATGCATAAGTGAATAATATGCAGTTTAGCTACATTAAATATGCTACCATCCAGTGTTTGTTACTGTCCAGATTTAATTTGCAATGAAGATTTATGATTTAATTTGCAGTGGTGCCACTACAGTTTACCTTCTGTTTGTCTAATAATAACAAGGTGCTCTAATGACATGTCTCTTCGTATTTGCTATTTTTGATACAATTTCACTCAAATCTTTCCCTATCTAACTTGAGATTAATTAACAATTCCATTCATGCTCCTATTTTTGTCTCTGCATTTGCTAAGGAAACCTAACAACACCTTTTGTTTATCTTTTCAGACAGATGTGTTCAGTGAAGCAGCGGATGAGTGTGCAAGTAGGATTCACAGCTCAGCTGTGTAAGTAGGGTCTTTCAGCAAATATGGCTAATTTTAATTTTTTAAAAAGTTATAACAAATAAAAACACTGAATGCAGTGTTTGTTATCATAACAGTCTCCAGCAAGTCTCCAAAGGTAAGTAAGTCTCTGTTAATTTAAAACTGTTACAAAATAAGGAAATTAAAAATGCAGACTAAAGAAAGTGCTGGCCTGGGGAAGAAAGACGGGAGATTGTAACGCCCTTGAAGTAAGTGGCTTTGATAAAGTGATAAGAACAGATGGAAAATGCTTAAATCTGGACTGGGCCTCTGTCTCCTGTGGATCAGAACCTGCTGAGTACAGAAGTTCCCCACTGAGCCATTTCCCCTTCTAATGAGAGAAGTCCGGCCTGGAGACTTCACAGATCCTATGAGTGACCCCGCTGATGAACTTAACATTGGATCAAATCATTTACTTTATTTAAAGACTGTGTGACACATCTGAATAAAGAGTGGGGTTAAGGTGAGCATGTGTGGATAAAGGCTGACTGCAGGTCTCGGGTTGCCTGCTGGCATTGTGAATTTACATGCCTGAGGAGACCTGCTCTTAAGTAAGGTGTCTGGAATAAGGGTGTATGGGGTACAGATGTGTCACAAAACCTTGGTATGTAAAGTAAACCAACATTAAATCCTTAAGTCTTGCTAATGCTAAACTTCGGTCACAAAGGAACTGTATGTAACTAGAACCTTAAGAACTGGTGCAAATAAAAACCTTAATGGGAATGTAAGTTCATACAAAAAAAGTTTTCTGCAGGGCTTTATCACTCAAGCATGTCATCTTGTAGATATTAGAAAAGTATTGGCATATTTACAACACTTCACTTTATTGATTTTTAATTACTTTAGTTAATGAGTTATTTTAAGATTCCAACACAGAATTCCAAATGGAAACATGACTCTACTGTCAAAATACTGGTGTGCTAAGTACCAGGGATCTGTTGCATGACAGTTTTGACCAAGATTTTGATGTGGAAGAAATGGTCTAATATTTGTCACAATTTGTCACATATTTGGTTAAAAAAGGTTTAGTCTAAATCTCTCTACTTCAAATCAAGTAGTTAGTTAGTTATGCAGTGATGTCTGTCTCAATAGAACCTTTTTCAATAGAATTGTCTATGTACATAAAATCCTGCACTTAAATTCAATATAATTATGTTGGGATGTTTTAAAACACAGCGGAACAGAATATCTTTAAAAATACAAAACCAATACATGCTTACAGAAATTATCCATCCATCCATCAATTATCTTCCACTTTATCCTCCACTTATCTTCCACTTTATTAGGGTCACGGGGGGGTTCCCTATGCCCATCCACTCACTTACACAGACATACACACAAACACGCTCTATATGGGGCAATTTGGAGAATTCAATTGATCCATGTTTTTGGACTGTGGGAGGAAACCGGAGAACCTGGAGGAAACCCACGTGGACATGGGGAGAACATGGAAACTCCACCCAGATTGGGATTTGAACCGAGAATCCCTAGCGCTGAGAGGCAAATGTGCTAACCACTCAGCCACCGTGCTGCCCCTTCAGAAATTATGTACATTAATTAATTTGTGTTTGTTCAGTTAAATGTGTTTGTTCAGTGTTATTGTTAAAATCACAGAATTTTGTTTAGCACAAGATAAATATAAATCTAAATTTATAAATCTAAGCGAGTGGGATTAATAATTTAAAGTCACTGATAAACCAATTCTAGTGCCCTGTGAAAAGTATGGTATAAATGGAATGTTTAGACTAAAGTATTTGTGTGTAATGTGATTCAAAGATTCAGAAAATTTATTGTAATTTGTGAGGAGGTTTCCCTTTTCAATGAAATTTTTACTTTGCACCTCGCCAAGAATGTCTTATGAATTTAAGCACAATATTAATAGTAATATCAAAATACTCATGTCATGTGCCATGAATCTATATTATTTATTATGTAAATCTAAGTCTTAAGAGCCGCTCTTTTGACCTAAAATCATAAAATGATGAATGACAGTGATAATAGATAACATTATGTCATAATATTGGAGACATATTAAAAATAACATACTGACAGCACATTTTCCTCTTCTTTATGCATAGAGTATACCTTTGTCTTTGGCTACATTACTAAGCTTAAATTTAGCTATCGATTTGTTGCAGTTTTTTTTTTTTTGCAGGAAACTTCTAATGTCCAGTAGCTATGATTCGAGTTGCCTTATAATGACAAAATAAAACATCGTGGGAAACACGCATGTAAAATAAATCAGCTTTATAATGCTTGTCACATAAAATGTTCTTGTGACTACTGGCTTAAGTAGTTGAAGCTAATGTGAAGTAGTAAGTATGTGCTACTGCCATGGCATTTTTTGTCTGGCTATGTATAGAGAAAAGTAGATATATGCTGAGTGCGTGTCTGAATGCAGGTTTGGAAAACAGTCATTGCATTCCTCCATGGCCTTCACCTGGAGTTCACAAGTCAAAGCCAAACCTTCAGACCAGTATTATGTTTAAATTTTTTCAATAAATTGTTTGTTAAAGCAGTCAACTCTGAATTGCTATTTGCTCTGCACATTGTCCACAAAACCTATTTTTGTTGATCACACACTGATACAATTTTCTACTTAAGTCTGCACAACAAGAAAAGATTTTTGGTTCATGCCATCCATATTATGTCATATATTAAGCTGCAGTTTATGTTTTAATGTTTTTGCACAAGTTTGATATCCAAAATGTTAACCAACTCACAATGTTTAAAGTCAGACAACACTATTTTCTGTAGGCTGCACAATGCTTTAGATCTCTGATTAAACATGCTGTTTTGTTTCATGGACTGTGAACCATACTAAATTCAGAATAGTACCACCTATTTATCTGAGTATTTGAATTTGAACTTTAGAGTTAAGTTTGGCTTAAATAATTATTTTATTGGTAAGAACTAAGATTTGTCCTCTTTAAATAATAGGCTAAATCTTCACACATACTTCTGTGTGCAATGATGAATGCAATTCTGGCCAGAAGTTGAAGTGAAGGAAAAAAATGTGTTGCATACGTTCATTTAGTTATTTTTTTGCCACTCTTAATCAGGGTCATGAATGAAAGATAGGAAACACATTGGATAGTATGCCAGTATACTATACTACAGGGCAAATACACAGTGACATGCATTTGCACTAGCTGCCATTTAGCATTATGTGTTTCCTTCATTGTATTCAGAAGTTGTAACAATTTCTAAATTCTTACAACAACATTTTGATTTACCACATTACAGTCCTTAGAGAATGGATAGAATGGGCTAAGAATGCATGCAGCGAAATAGAGGGACTATAGTCTTTCCATATATAACTACAAGTTACATTCATCAATTAAGTTCAGTATATAATATTGATAATACATGTAGAAAAAAGATGTACTTAAAAAAGTGTCTAGTGAGTGTATATTGTAATACTATACAGTATATTGTCCCTTGTTTTTTTCTTCTCAGACAAAATTAGTTCAAGCTATCTAAACAACTTTTATAAAAAGACAGAAAAATAACAAGTTCTTCTCAAGTAAAGGTATCAAGTTCAAGTTTAGATATCTTGCAACAACTGTACCCCAGACCATGCATCCCGAAGAACACAAGCTTCTTAGATGGGGTTTACTCAATAATCCCCAACACCTGCTCTATTCAAAAGAATCCCAAGTTAAATTTATTGCAGTAAGTAGACCCCTCTGTAAAAAGAGTATTAAAATAAATAGATTTCTGCAGTTTGCTAAGATCTTAGTCTATACTTTCATATAGCAAAGTGTTTCTAAATCCACAGTTACTATTTGGGATTTGTTAAAAAAACAAATTAATGGTGATTCTTTTTTCAAGCATATAGTGGAAATAAAGAAATATCTTGCATTATATTCCAATACTTGATGTGAGATGAATTAACATTTTATTGTATAAAGAATAAAAAATGACCATAATTTTAAGTTGTGGTTTTATTTTTAAAAAGGACTTATATTTGCTAAACATAAGGCTGTTTGAGCCAAAGTAGACTGTTCACAGTTTTGGCTTTTTAGATACAAACAGAGAACAGCTTCAGTGCTGTGCCCCATGTGTAATCCACTTAAAAGCAATTACAAAGCAATTAGACTGATGCTATCCCAAAAATGAAAGTGGAAGCAGGCCACAAGAGAGATCTAGAACAATGGCAAGCATTTGCTATAACCGGGTTCTATATTGTCCTTCCTCTTCCACTGCAGAAAAATTAGTCACGTGGCCATGATGTCTTGCTTGCTTAGTGATGAGGGATGTAATTAGTGTTTTTGATGAAAGGGTAATGGTGTTGACTGAAGACTGGTGCCTGGTATGTAAATGTAAGGCTTTTAAACATAGTGTTTTAGAGCTTCGAAGATGATACAAATCCTTTCTTGACTGCAGCCTCTAATACCTTAATTTTAATTGGACTGTGATGTCATTAACTCACACTGTTATTCAATGTAAAAAAAAATCATGGTTAGCTTAAGAAATACATTTAAAGGTTTTGGTTTTTAGTCTGTTCAGCAATGTAGGGAATTGACATTAATACAGGCAGTAAATTAACTAGTGTTAGGAATACTATGAACACTGTCAGGCCACAAATATAGCTTTTTAGGAGTACTGTGTATTATATGTTTCTTTTTAAATGCATGGTCAAGCAATAAACTGAAAGTTGTCCTAAAGCCTAAGCATACGCTGACACGATGTATGTTTTTTGACTTGAATAGAGTAGGCACAACAAAACTAGGCATTCACAGCATTGTACACCACATATTTATTTAATTAGGCAGGAAGCAGAGCCTGCGACATACTCCTGCTTATTTATGACGTGTGACGCCCAATGACGAGGCCAAAAGGCTACCAAGAAGGAAGTACCCTGTTTGAGAATTTGAGATAAATTTATTCGTAGTCATAATTCTTCATAGCATTTATGTCCTGCTATATGTTTTAGATGGTTACAATTAGGCACTACCCTAAGCCATATCAGTATGAGAAAACCTGGAGTTTAGGGTGTGAAGTCCAAGGTTTATGCTTAGAAACAATATGTCGTTTCTTATTTTTTGCCTAACTACAATATAGCCAATAAATTGTATCATTTAAAACAAATTAGTCATAATGCTCAATTCTCTAGTCTTTGTTCTCTAGTCTTTTTTGTTTCATTGAAGTATATTATTATTCAACCAACTTGTAAATTGTACTTTACCTATTTAAAGGTTTATTGATTTCCATGTGCTTATTATTCTTTTCATTGTAATGTATTGTGCAGCTGACTATGTAACGCATGGTGATTAATTACAGTTTAGATTTCTTCTCAGAAACACTGACACTTGCTCTGTGAATGCTTGGATAACTTTGGGCAATTTAATATGTGCCTTTTCGGCTCAGGATTAGTTTGCCAGACAGAGTAATGTAGGTTACAGGTACTCCTATCTGTTAACCCTTGTCAGTAGATGTTTAAGTGCATTTGGCAATGATGGAGAATGTTTGTTGAGTGGAAAATGGCTTATAAAACCCCTCTACTCACCTTACGCAGTGGCAACATTTAGTACCGTATGTCTTCCCATCTATTTCCCTCTTCCCTCTGCCCAGCACCCTTCCCACACCCTTATTTCCATATTAAGTTTTCACAAACTGTTTTAGGAATGATGGAAGGATAAAGTGATTTTTCAGAAGTAATGCCCTACAACAGATGGTGAGACACAACTTGGAAAAGAAGGTAGTACTTTGTGGGGGGGTGGCAGAGAGGTGAATGTGACAAAATGCAAAGTGGAATTCGCCAGCCCCTCTATTCCAGAATAGGCCCAGGGAAAGAGCTTGCAAGCATACGGTGGCATGTCCTTCGCAAGCCTGGCGAGTTTGGGTGACAGCTGCGATGTTTATAGGCTGGCTTCGATGACAGTCAGGAGGGGATGGCTCGGTTCTTTTCAGACAGGAATTAGGTTTGTCATCAGATTCTAAAATCCGACTGATTTATGGCATATCCACTTTTATTTTTCTTTTAGACCTCCTTTCACTCTCCCTTAAATGCAGCTTCATTAACAGAAAGGTTTGCTGTTCAACATGGCTGTTTGTTAATTGGAGGTGGAAGTTTGTGTGCAGAGCTTAGCTAAGCTATTTTTCTATATGCTTTCAACAAATGTGCATCTGTTACTCTACATACTTTATTAGTCTCTTTTACTCTGATCTCCTATATTCAGGATTCCATTGGACCAACACAGATTAGGTATCCTATGGGTGGTGGATGATTCTTTTAGGGGGGGGGGGGGTAGTCTGTATTGTGCTAGTACGAGTGATTCAGTAACACAGCACTGCTACTGGTGTTTTTAAACATTGTTATCCATTTACTGTCCTTGCCACCTTATTGCTATAGTTTTAAAAATATTCATCTGTTGTTGTTGTTGTTGTTGTTATTTGAGTCATGTTTCTTTTTATCTACTACTTGTTTTACATTGAAGTACATTTATAGACTCATTCAGAGCTGACCTCTGTGGAGCCCTAAGCAAAATTGGGCTAAGGGGGCCCTCCTACCTGGTTCTTAATCTGTGAGTCATGTAAACCATTATTTGCCATTGTCACAAGGTCTCACCTGCTCAGGATAAAAAACAAATCTTTACCACATTGTGTTCCATCTACTAGTCTAGAAATAAGTAAACATATGCACTACAGAATGATACCTAAACTTTCTTGAATAGAATATGTTAAATAGAATCCTTACTTTTGCCCATTGTTTATTAAATATAATAAATAGTTGTATTTTATGGGGCGCAAGGGTGGCTTAATGGTTAACATGTTCAACTATCAGTGCTTAGGTTTGAATCCCTATCTGGGTGGAGTTTCCATGTTCTTTCCATGTCTGCATGGGTTTCCTCTATCTCTGGTTTCATCCACAGTTCTCAGGTTCTCCGGTTTCATCCCACAGTCCAAAAACATGAATTCAAAGAAATGTGACTGCTCTAAATTGCCCCTTTCTAAATTGCCCCTATATACTGTGGGTGACTGTGTGTGCCCAGCGATAAATTGACAACCTGTCCTGGTGTATCCGCCCAGTACCCAAAGCAATCTCTACTGGAATGGACATGGGGAACACCCCAATGACTTAGTAGAGGATTAAGGGGGAGAAAAATTAATGAGTTGTATTTTGAGTTGAGTTGCATGATTACTTACTTAGACACAGAGTCATTAGACATCCCAGATAGTGACTGGCGATCAAAATGCAGGCAGTCAAAATGATGCACTGCCAAGATACTCCTGCTTCATTCTTTCATCAAAGTTGTAAACACTGACACCCATCTACTTCAAAGAGAGAGGCAGCCCTTTGCTTAATTTGAAGTGACCTATGTAGTTTGTACAGTGACTTTACAGGGCTACTGAACCCTGGACTCAGTCCAGTCAGCTGATGATGTTTTTTTTTTTTTTTTTTTCTCTTCTGTCATTTCAAGCGAGGTATTGTAGTTCTGC
Source organism: Corydoras sp. C115 (assembly GCA_019802505.1). Lineage (NCBI taxonomy): Eukaryota > Metazoa > Chordata > Actinopteri > Siluriformes > Callichthyidae > Corydoras > Corydoras sp. C115. The sequence goes on along the minus strand of JAFMOC010000076.1, from coordinate 1,797,500 downwards.
TAATCTCTCAGATGCCATAATTATCATAATTATCAACTGAGTTTATTTAACTAGTTGTGAACTTGAAATGAGCAAAATGTTGTTCACTTTAAAGGATATGTTTAAGTATGTTTGCCTCTGCCATAAGATTGTATTAAAAATATATTAATTAGTTTTAAGCATTTACCCTGCAGTGATGCAGCTGATTTGTGAAGCAAGGTTTTTAAATAAATAGAGCCTTTATATGACCCTTTGTTATTATTGCACTTAAATGTGGGAATGACTAAACTTTGTTGTGTTTGGCACATGCTTGTGACAGAAATGTACCATTTATCCATGTGCCATATAGCATTATATGTGTTAATGTTGATATGTGACATATAATATATACTCATTAGAAGAATTCATACAAAATGCTGATCAGCTAACAATGACACTGTTGGGATCCTTTGTTAACAGTATTAGTCATATAACATTTATTTGATACACCTAAATATGTACACCCATTTGTCATTATCATCTTTAAAGTCAGGTCGCTTGTCTTTCTTCTTAAAGCATGTTTAGGCATTTAGCTGTCCTGTGTGGCCTACATAACTCTAAAAGCAGCTGATGACACACAGCTCTCTGGTTTACAATGTCAAACCTACATGCGAATATTTAGCTAAATAGAGGGTAGACACGAGTATGTTGTAAGATTGAACTCTGAGCAGGTGTTTTTGAGCCCTGTCAGCCAGCCCAGATGACCAGCTCACAGACTGATGCTTGTCCAGGGGTGAACACGAAATACCAGGTGCATAAATGATGAAATGTTGTCCCCAATTCCCCAGTGTTACAATAAGACAGTCACTCTCATCACCACCTCCTGTACCTCCTCAGTATGATCCATCATTAGCTGACAGTGTGTCCATGGCTGAATTTCTACTCTGTAAATAGTCCTGCATGGCTTGCTTTTTTGGCCATGATTGCCTGCAATCCTAGTAATGCTGCGTGTGTGATGGCCCAGGAGTACACCTCCACATGTCAACCTAGGAGCAGCCCTGGCTGACCCAGGGCCAGACTTATTTTTGGTCTAACTGTCACACTCCCTCACTCTTTTCATCTAGCAGTTCAGTTTCGTGTGTGCTTGTGTAACTTTTTTCCTATATACCCCTGCCTTCCTTTTTTACCAAATGGCTCTCTCTCATCAATCATTGCCTGTTAGAGGTGGAAAAACCAAACGAAACACCCTGCAGACATGTGGGACGTTTTTCGAGTGGTGGCAACAACTTTGCAACTTTTCAAAAATATTCTGTTCTCAGCAGGGGTTGGTCCCATGAATCTGCCAGATGCTAAATCCTCACACTCAGCGAGTACTGTCACTTGCATGCCTGCACAGTAAAGAGCATAGACATTTACACTAAAAACTTGCAGTTAAAAAACAAGACCTCATTGTTGGAAAGATAATTCATTATTTTTTTAATCAGAAAAAAAATAGTTTAACTGCTTTAAACCATAAAACCAATTGAAAATTAAATATATCATACCGCAGATAAAACAGAGACAAAATGCTTAAGAAATTAGAAAATGTGTCATTCAGATGCTGCAATCTTTGCTGTACTGTGTATTTTGCACTTGTATTGACAGACAGCTTAGCAATGTGCTAGTCATATTCATGAACTGAGCTTTTATGTAGCAGTGAAATCCAAACACTTGTAATAACTTGATATGTTTTGGATGGCTTTGTGGAACATTCCAATGGTTTCCATATCACTGTGATCTTTTTTAAAATCATAATAGCAATAACTATGGCATAAGGATAGAATTACAAGGGAACATGGTCTTAATGTTCCCTGAAAAAATGTCACCCATGATTAAATCAAATCAGTCTATAACACCCGTTGCTCAACTGCCTTCCTATTACACAGTGTCACTTCATGTAACCACTGCTTCATGTTAGAGCAGACTAATGAAATCCAATATTAGCTGATATCGTTCTCTCTGTCCTGGTGCCAGGTAGCTGATAGTTTACACCACTTGTATGTCACCAGATCGTTATGTTTATTTCAGATGTATTTGAGATGGCGGTGATTTGATGACACCTAGTTTAATTAATGCATTTTGCACTCAATACATTGCACTCAATAGTATCAGTGCCAACATTTTAATCAACCAATTATCCTGAATTTTACAAATTTTCCATAGGACTTTAATCTGCCTGATCACTTGAGTGGTTTATAAGGACTGGAAATCTGAAAATTAAGCCATCCCAGTAATAAATCAAGCAGTTTTACTAAACAGAGACACAATGATTTTTGATGAAAGGTGTTCTAGTTATTTTGGTTTTAATATGATTGCTCTATGATTCCTGGAAACAAGCACAACATGTCTAACTTGATTTAACCCTACGTACTCTTTGTACTGCACACAGAACTGGCAGATTCACAGCTCCATAGTGATGAGTGCTTCCATGATGGTGTTGAGCTGTGGTCACCATAACCCAGTCATTGAGGCTGGGAGTTAGTGGTGAGTGTAAGTGGACAGTATTACTATGTGCTTATCAGTTGTAAATTTTTCTGATTTGATGACAGCAGGGACACTGATTTACATTGGTCAAGTGATGCAGAAAATAATATTTATCAACTGACTTGCAATAAGAAACTACGTATTTCCTATACAAATAATATTTAAGGTGAAACATATTTTGGTTTTTGTCTGTTTGTTTTTTGCTAGGTTTAAAGATATTAAAAAGTTACAACTTTATAAAAACGACAATTTATTGTTCAGAAACATGCACATGATAATTTTTACATTCTAGATTTTAGACATATGAACCACTGCGCATCTACATGTGCCCTTGTTTTGCTTTTTTTTTTTGGAGTTTCAACAAATTTATCATAAAAGTTATAATCATAATCAGCACTATATAAGCAATATTTATTTTTTGGTGTATTTGTTGGTTAGTTTCCCATGAGTGTTCATTAATCTAATATTTCCAGTCTTTAAATCCATGTGTCCAGCCATGGCATAATGCACACCGTTGCTCATTCATAACAATGCTTGAAACATGCAAACCTGGTAGAACATTATTTTAAATCATGTACCATTAATAGAAACACTGATTAATAAAAAGCAAACCATTTCCCGATAAGCACTAAGCCAGTAACCCGATAGCGATCAATGTTTACTTTAAAAACCGGACTAGTTTCCGTGATTTATTCACAATAATGCACAACTTTGAGTGTCTTATTGCTGTATTATCACAACAATGTTAAATGTAAAATATGTTTGATGTCCATGTACACAAACTAAATTGGTGCACATAGTATTTATTTTATTATCTCTTACAGAGCAAATAATGAATGCCGTTGAGTTTGATGTTCTATTTTGAAACCAACTTAAAAGAATGCTCCTCACATTAATCAGTGAGTTGGCCTGTTCTATTTTACATAGTCCATCATTCTTATCGTTCTCTTCCAGATGATTTATTTGGGAGGTGAACATGGCTATAACTGTGGTTCAACCTTTCTTCTTATCCAGCGGCTCATGTCAGTTAATTATTTGTTCCCTGAATTTAATACATTTTCCTAGTGCCAAGTCATTTTAGCAGGCTCAATCAGTAGTGAGGTCAGGATTGTATTTCTTTAAATATGAAGAGTATCATTATTAAATAATAAAGTCACTTTATTCAATAATAGTGATCATCTTTTAAGAGTCAGTAAAATATTAAAGGTACATTTAGATACACTTTTGGTTCCTATTAAAACACATTTACATTTACACATACACACACACACACACACTCACACACAACCCTCAAAGCCAGCCGATCAGTGTGGAAAATCAGCCAGGCCATCCAACTGCTTCTGTTATCCTAGCAACCAAAGTTTTGTTGCCAAGGTAAAGGTCTCGCCATATGAACCTGTCAGTCAAACAATCCTGGGTCAGATATATCTCGTTCTTGTTCTCTACTGCTACTACATATATGCATATGCATTTTAATTTTATGAAGTACAAAATTATATCTAACAAAAACATTAACCATGGTGCATTCATAATGCATAAAACAAATATTTCTTTAAAGGTAATATGATTTAGACTATTACAGTTTAGTGGGTGAGCACATATGGCAGAGCAGACTATGGGCAACCCAAAGCCAGCATAACCCTGGGTAATACCCAAATGAAGTGTGAGAAACAAGGAGAATAAGAATGACTTTGTAATATCATAAACCACAGGGTTTACACAGGGATAAATATTAGGTTTCGGCGGAAATGTTGCTGCTTATAAAATACTCCCTGCATTTGCTGCATTTTCCACGCTGACTTATGAATTGGTATTTAGACCAAAAAATGTTATGGTAGAATAACAGATTTATTCTGCCACATCCCTTACGTTCTGGGTGGCTTAAGCATAATCTTTCTATCTACTTTCAAAAGATTTCTTCACGATGACCTACAACCATAATAGAAAAGAGATTATCACTTTGTTGTGATGCCCTTTGTTACAATGCTTATATAACTAATGGTAAAATCTAACATTATGCTTTTGGTTTTCTTTGGTCCATCATCACATACTTAAATGGGGGTTTCCCTTTAAGTATATAAGGTGGAGAAAAGAAGCCACACTGAGTGTGTACATGTGAACCTGTCAGTCCAGCACCGGCAAAGAGGAAGGGGATTAGAGTCATTAGTTCTGGCTACACAGGCACACACTCACATTTGTGAGGAGTCACCGATGTCCTTTCTGCTAATTATAGGTTGAAATCTGACAGAAAAAATAAGAGGGAAAAAGGACAGCTGCACTGTGCTTAACCATGAGGGTGGCTAGAGAAAAAAAGAGAGGAGGATAGAAAAAGAGAAACCGAGAAGGGGTTTGATTTCAGTCCAAATCCTCAAATCCCCATCTCCCTCCACCCAAAGATGGAAAAACAAATCAATTGCAAACCCCCCACAGAGCCCTGTTAGAGGTCACCTGCAATACCCAGGACCATAGATTTTCAGAGATGTCTATTCCTTGACCCAGTGCTATTTTCAGTAGCATTTACCCTATCACATAAGGAGCATTCTTTTCTTCAAAGATGTTTAAAATACCCTGTCACAAAGTCTATTGAAATTTTAAAGTTAAGTATATATTCCTCATAACCAGTGTGCACTAGGTATATTTATGTCAATAGTTGGCCATGTTGTCTGCATGCCATGAATTTGCTGTATCAGCAGTGTAATACCCTAAGAGCCTTAACTTGCTACAGCAGTTCTGAGAAAATATCACACTGTTGACTCACCAATGTGATCTGAGCAATGCAACATTAACCATGTTGATCTGTTTCGGTGTTGTGTGATTGACAGGTGTCGCACAACTCTTGAAGATTTGCACTTTAAATACATAGAAGTTGGATATGAGCTCATGTGATCTGAACCGATCTGGCAGGGCATTTGCTGTTCTCAGACCTAACAGGTGTAATAAATCCATTCTCTCAGCATGGACTACATTAAGACATACTTTCTACCACCATACCATACTTTTTACCACCAAGACTTACTTTCTACTTTCTACCAAGTTTGTCAACTTATTAAGTCATTTGTATATGATGAGTATTTTATTTTAAGAGTTAATTATGCACACACACACACACACACACACACACACACACACACACACACACACACACACACACACACACAAACAAAAGTTTACACATTAGGTTACGTGTTTAATATTGAGCTACTAGTGTGTTTGTGACCAAAGACGCTGGACTAACAAGGGAAACTACAAGTTCGATGCTCCCCCTGGTGGCTTTTAAACAACTGTCAGTGTAACGTGTTTTTTCTCCATTGCTAAGTTATTATAGTTTGTTATGATTGTGATGGTATGTCATTATGTGCCATTCATGTTTAGATGAAACCACACTGTGCTGTTCATTCTGTTTTTCAGGGACAGAAAAAGCAGGGCAAAACGTTGATATAATTAAATAAAATATTTTTTTTAAATCTTAAATCTTTATGCACAACTTACAATTTAACTTCATTATTGACTACAACATTATATTTGTTATTATTTTAACATGTTTTCCAGTGTTTTAAATATGTTAAACAGTAAATAATTGATACATGTGCATTACACATGTGAGGTTTGGTTCATTTTAAAGAGCTCACTAAATTCGAGTGTGGCACTGGAATAGGATTTCACATTGGTACAACTTAGTTTGTGAAATTTGCTTCCTCTCAAATATTCCATGATTAACTGTGAGCAGTATTATTGAAAGTGGAAACTTTAAGAAACCATAGCAGTGGCAGACACATAAAGTGGCAGACCATGTAAAGTTAGAGAGTGGGGTCGTGGAGTGCTGAGGTGCAGAGTGCATAATAATTACCAATACTCTGCTGACTCCATAACTGCACAGTTCCAACCCTCACAAAAAACAGTGTACCGGGAGGTTCATGGCATGAGTTTCTATAGCTGAGCAGCTGTGTGGGAGCCTTACCTCACTCAGTACAAGCCATAACTCTTCATTTTTCAGTAATTCAAACTAACCAGTTTAATAGCCCTGTTTATCCTGCTGGTATTTTAACACAGCATTCAAATTAAACATAGTGATTGTCATTTAATTTATTATGACTTTTTTATATTGTGAATTGTCAGATTGAATTCATAGAATCTAAATTAAAAAAATAATTTTCTAACTATTCATTCATTATCTTCTGCTTTATCCTCTATTAGGGTCGCGGTGGGGTTCCCCATGTCCATCCAGGGGAGAATGTCTCAGGCGCTGGGCAGATACACCCAGGACAGGGTGCCAATCTATCGCTGGGCACACACTCACTCACACAAACACACTCTATATGGGGCAATTTGGAGAACTCAATTGACTTGATCCATGTTTTTGGACTGTGGAAGGAAACCGGAGAACACGGAGGAAACCCACACTGACACAGGGAGAACATGGAAACTCCACCCAGATGGAGATTCGAACCAGGAATCCTTAGTGCTGAGAGGCAAACGTGCTAACCACTAAGCCACCAATATCTAACTAACATCCTTGTAATCAATTCAAATACTCAAGCAAAGCTAGGTATACCAGTTTTGTTTGACATGTTGCATTTGAAATTACCTACCTCTCCAGATAAGACAACTCTATGTTTTCTCCTCTTGTAGATTGCTATATGCAGATAAAATCTATGTTTATTGTAGCGGAAAGGCAGTGAGGTGGCCTTAGTGCCTTAGTTACAATAAAGGTCAAATTTTAATGGCAAGATATTTTGAAAAATGGTATAGTTTTATTTTTGTGCAAACACTTTGGATAAAGCCCTATTCTATACCAGCATGGCTTTGTGCCCGGGCACAGAGATGAGTAATAATGTGATTGTGAGTTTGGTGTGGAAAAATCTAAATAGCCAGCACAGAACCATTTGGAATAGACTAGAATAAAGTGCGAATCAAGCCTTCTTATTCAAAAACAGTGACTAGCCTCATGAATGCTTCTGGGTATTTTTTTAATATACACATTATACAAGCTCTCTAATAAAACATAAAATTATGCTCCTTGTATTTTTTTCTTATTCATTTAGTACTGCCTTTACACTCTTTAGCTGAATTGAATAATGGATTAGTGTTCTTAAACAACATTTACTACATACTGTATATCATAAACAAAATGAGTAAATGCTTGAGTACTAAGTGCCTTATTGTTCTATGTGCTCATATAGAGCTGTTCACCTAAGCAAAGATTTCCTCTCCACAGCACGAGGCATGTGGGATCACTGATGTTCATTTAGTGGTGATGGGCCTTTTTTCTCAGAATGGGTTTGTCTGCTGTTCGTCATGCCTACTTTTACGGTGTGTTAATGAGGAGATGACTGAGTTCTTGGTTTCTGCCTATTCAGCACTAATGAGGTCACAAGGTGAACATTTTCTCCTCCAGCTGGAATATGTACAACAATATTTTAAGGTTAAAATACTCTGCACAATGAATAACTTTGTATTATTGAATATGAATAGTGTGACATAGAACACAAATATATGTAATTTATGATACAGTTTTAAATCTTTTTTTACTTATCTCATCTCCCACACTTCTAGTACATATTTTATTTTATTTTATTTTATATTTTATATTTTCATTATTATTTTTACCAAATAAGCTCAGGTTTTTGAAAAGATAATATTCAGTTTTTTTGTAACCTAGGTGTCATCCTGCAAATCAGTGAAGTAATTTAAGTTCAAGTAATTTATTTATATAGCGCTTTTTAAAACAGTACATTGTCACAAAGCAGCTTTAGAGTTAAAAGCCTTTAAACCTCCAAAGAGCAAGCCGAAGCGACAATGGAAAGAAAAAACTCCCTGTTATGTTGTTAGAAGAAACCTTGGGAGGACCAAGCCTCAGTGGGGGACCCATCTTCCTTGAGCGGCCAGGCAACATCTTCACCAGATCAAAAATATAACAAATATTAACATGACTATGTAAATGCGTTTAAATCCTAACTGAATTGTACAGAGGAGCAGGATTGTTGTTTTTATATAAAGCCAAATTTAGCTTTTCCTAGAAGTGAGGGTTTTATTTATCTTTAAAAAAGTAATTTTCTTTAAATAATACTAGTAATTCTTTGAAATTGCAATGACATTTCCTTAAAATCAGAAGATTATCCAGTGTATTTTCTAATATACACATACACTGAACAACATTACCTGAAAATTTTTCAACAAATCTTTCATAAGGAATCTTTATTTTTTCAATACCCTTTCATGCTTACCATTATTATTTTTTGTTTTAGGTTATAAAACTGGTATTATGTTTTACAAGGCAAATAATGCAACTCAATAGAAAATTTCAACATAGCATTTAGGAAATTGTCCTCGTGGGGTTTAGCAAATTTCCCATGGAGAATGGACTGAGACATGATGAGATGATGAAAAGTTCTGTTTACTGAGTCAAAGCTATAACATGGATATTTCAACAGCAATATCATGTTATTTATAAAATGCAAATCTCTTTACTGGCATGATTTTAACTGATTTTGTCCTTTGCCAAGCAGTTACCATTTTCTGTAGATTTGTGTAGATTTGTGTAATGCCTTAATAGTCTTTGTACACATGTACAATGGAATTTGAGTGCTCCTTACACAGTGTGATGTAACATAAATATAGAAAATATAACAAAATATAAAATATAACAAGAAATGATATATACTGTATGATATATATACTGATATATGACAATCCCTGTGATAATGATCTGTGCATGTTTAATATGTGTCTACATGAGATTTGCATTTGATTTAGCATTTTCCAAATTATAATACATTAAACTTTGGTGCTAGGTGATCACTGGTTTGATTTTTGACATTAAGACAACACTTGTGCTAAATGGTATTAATCAGATCATCACTATGAATTGAGATAGAATGTTTTATTTCATGCGAAGAACTATTGTATACATGGCTAACATTTTGCAATGATATTTAAAATTAAAAATGGATTACAGCCCATTCACAGGACTGTGTGTGCTAAAACCTACCCCAGTGCTCATGGTATGGAACCTGTCTGACCTACACCAAACCAAAGACTTTCTTATGACTAGACTTTCTTATTATAAATGTGCTATCCACTGTTCAACAAATGCTCTTTAAAGAAGTATGAAAGTATTTTATTTATAGCAATATCTATGGAATATATACTGCTTTCCATTTTAAATTTGTTGAATTGCATTTTTGCTTGCTTGCATTTGTCACTGCATACAGCACATGTTAAAACAATATTAACAGCCTGCCCTGTTCAGTAAGAACTACCAACAGACATATGCAGTATGCACAGGTGGATATAATAATCTTTATTTATATATATTCACATTCTAATAGAACCCAATCTAGGATCTTTGATAACCTGCCAGCCTCTGAACAGCACAGTGCCAGCTGATGTCGGTGAGAGATTTGATAGGCTTATCTTTGAATAGATGACAGCTATGCTGAATTGATTTATGTGTGCAGAAAAACGTTCTCCAACTAACATACTGACGATATTTAAAGTGGCATAACCCCGAGGTGCAACTTGAATTACACATTTACTTTTACCAATGAAGTAAGAACACAATATATAACAGCAGATATTTTACACTGAATTGGTTATGTCATTGATGCATTACCAAGTCTAACATCACCAAAACTAGTTATATATGGTTCATAAAAACAATCTATTCTTCAGCTTTTAGAATTATAGTCTAGGTTCAGCACACTACTTATTAGAAGTCAGTTAGTGTTTTTCTTTCTTACATCATTCTTGTGAGATTTACATATTATCAAAAGAGGCTGAATCAAAATTTAAAACAATTGCATGTGCTTGTATGGCAAATTTAATAAAACCATAGGCATCATCAAAAGTGTAACGTGAACACAATAAATTACCAATATACTGTATATGTCTGTTAATCAAGACACAAAACATTAACTTGTCCACAGAGGCAAATGTGTTGAATTAGGGAGGGTGCAAATTGATAAATTACAAAGTTATTTTTGCCAACAGTTCGTAGTAGTCCAATGTAAACAGTTATGCTTTGTGATGAATCCAAGGTTTATGGCACTAAACAACAAATTTATTTAAGTAGATTAACTAATTATGGAATAATAATAATAATAATAATAATAATAATAATAATAATAATATAAAATAAATATTTAATGGTAATGCTTGTATAACTTTTAGCTGTAAAACCTTACTAAAAACCAGAGAAAATAGAAATTTAAAAGTTCTACAGTTGTCTAAACTAATTGTTACAATAATAGTTCCCCCCGGTTCAATTCCTGGTCCCACCAAGTACTATGGCTGAAGTGCTCTTAGGCAAGGCACCTGACCCTAATTGCTCCCCGAGCACCATATTCAAGGCTGCTCACTGTACTGGTCACATGTGCTCACTTCACTAGTGTGTGTATTTCACTGCACAGATGGGTTAAATGTGGAGGACAAATTCCTCTGTATGTACGTACAGTAGGCAAAATATTAAAAAATGTAAAAGCTGGGAGACCGGCAAGCAGTGCATTACACTAATCAAGCCAGGATAGGATGAAGACTTGCACTAACAGCTGAGTCAGTCAAGAAAGGGCTGATGTATGTGATGTTGTACAGAATAAATCTGCAGGAACGTGCAGTTTTATTGACCTGATCAGATAGTTTAACATGTGAGTCAATTGAAACTAAGGTCATGGACCATGTCGGTTGGAGAGATTGTGGAGCCATCAATTTGAAAGGCCAGGTCATGATGGGCTGAGGGTTTAGCTGGGATTATGAGAAGCTCTATTTTTGCCAAATTGAATTTGAGATGTGGCACGGTGGCTTAGTGGTTAGCACGTTCACCTCTCAGCACTAGGGATTCCCGGTTCGAATCCCCATCTGGGTGGAGTTTCCATGTTCTCCCCGTGTCTGCGTGGGTTTCCTCCGGGTTCTCCGGTTTCCTCCCACAGTCCAAAAACATGGATCAAGTCAATTGAATTCTCAAAAATTGCCCAATATAGAGTGTGTCTGTGTGAGTGAGTGTGTGCCCAGCGATGGATTGGCGCCCTGTACTGGGTCTATCTGCCCAGCGCCCGAGACGTTCTCCCCTGGATGGGCATGGGGAACCCCACCGCGACCCTAATAGAGGACAAAGCGGGAGATAATGAATGAATGAATGAATGAATTTGAGATGATTTGGTCTTCATCCAAACAGATATGTTAGTGAGGCAAGCAGAAATCCGATTTGAGATAGTGGTGTCTTCGGGATCAAAGAGAAATGATGCTGAGTGTTTTCATCATAGCAGTGGTTGGAGAAACCATTTGCCTAAATGACGGCGCCCAGCGATGTCATGTACAGTAAAAAGAGTGGGGTACAGTACAGAGCCCTGAGGAAATTCATTCAGTACTTGATGAGAGTTAGAAACATCCCCATTCCATGACACTGGTCCTACCTGTTAGATAGTATTGAAATCATTCAAGTGTCATACCAGAGAAGCCTAGTTCAGAAAGAGTAGACAGTAGAATCTGATGATTTACTGTATCAAAAGCAGTCAAGAGGTCCAGCACGATGAGGACAAAAACCTGGAGACAGCTAGCCACATAAAGTTTAAGTTAATAGAATGTAATCTGTGGTGGGTCACTGAAATTCATTAGCTCCAATTCTGGTTTAAATAAAATATATGTCCTGTACTAAGGACAGAGAAAGGAAAAGAAAGGGCAAGTTCATTTAATGCAGATAACAGATGCAAATGGGTTATTGCTGAATGGGGAATTGGACAATCTCCTTCTACTACACTATAAATATCCCCTTGACATTTATTACACTCAAAAGGGTTCAGGTGCTAAGGCATTTGGATACAATTCAATCTTACCTGTAATTTAAAATCTTTCCTCAGTTTATTTTATTATAATTTATATAAATACAAACTAAATTAATAAAAATGAATTATAAGTAGTTTGTCATCATCAAGTTCTGAAATAAATTTAGTCAAAATTGATAGATTTTTTTTTACTTATAATGACCATATACAGTATATTTATTTATTTAAATTATTTATTTATTGGTTGATTGATTTTCAGTTACCTTAATAGCATATGGATAATATGAATATAAAATTATCTGTGAACTGTAGACCATCTTTTTAGTTTTGAACCTATGTCTGCAAAAAGACATAAAAAATATTTGCAATAATAACCACAACAATAATAATAATAATAATAATAATAATAATAATATTCAAATATTTCTTACCATTCTCAAAGTGCTTAAAATAAATAAAATAAAGATATGATATGGAGATATGACATGATGAAGGTATGATTGTTGATTTTACATGCAATAAATAAGGAATAGATATTCCATAACGAACATCCATCCATTATCTTCTGCTTTATCCTCTATTAGGGTCGCGGGGGGGTTCCCCATGCCCATTAAAGGGAGAACGTTTCGGGCGCTGGGCAGATACACAGGGCGCCAATCTATCGCTGGGCACACACTCACTCACACAGACACACTCTATATGGGGCAATTTGGAGAACTCAATTGACTTGATCATATGTTTTTGGACTGTGGGAGGAAACCGGAGAACCCGGAGGAAACTCACGCGGACACGAGGAGAACATGGAAACTCCACCCAGATGATGATTCATACTGGGAATTCCTAGCGCTGAGAGGAGAACATGCTTACCACTAAGCCACCGTGCCCCATAACATATTACAGAGAATACACAGAGCAAATGTACTACCAAAGAACCCCAAAATAATATATATATTAAAAAAAAACAATTAAACAAATGGAATGAACTGAGACAGGGAAAAATAAATCAATATTATTTTTTAAATATTTAATGCAATATATCTGCTAACAGCTATCAAAAAATTGGGAAATAAATTATTTTAATCTGGCCTTGTAAATCTGGTCTGTGTCCTGAACCAAAGTAGAAAAGTCATTGATGAGCCTGATAGAACATTCTTCTTTCAGCAGTGATCTCTGGTGCTTTTCCAATACTGACACCACTTTAGGCTAGTGTTTCTATTCTTGCTCGCAATCTCCTCATCTCAACCTGCTGGACACAAAAAACAAGGACAAGGTGAAAGTAAAATGCCTGGTTCACATAAATTAGTGGACGATACGGATCGTCAGGTTTACTCACAATTGCACCAACACTGGTGAAACACAAACTCACACAGTTTGGGTTCCCTCAAAAGTGCACATACACACACACTGGTGGAACATACAGGCTGACACAGGTTGGGTTTGTTTGCAGGTGCACACACACACACTGATGAAACATTCAGACTCAAATTGGTCGGGTTTACCCGCAAGCATACACACTGAGGAAACACCCTGCAGGTGCACACACATTGGCAGGACACAAAGACACTGCATTTGCACTGGATGAAGACACTGACACTGCACTCACACTGGACAGAGACACAGACACTGCACTCACACAGACACTAAATTAACACTGAGTGCTGGAACATTTACCCTGGAGGAGATATAATGTTGCTGGGGACAGAGCAAAGGAGAAAGACCACAAAAACAAGGAAGGTTTGAAAGGACCCACACTTCATCCTGGACCTATGCTTACTCCTAGATATACTGGGCATTCAGGAAGCAAGCTCTATGGCTTTGCAGAAGCAGACCAAAATTCTAAGTAAGGTACGGAGTTCAGTAAGGTAATCAACTGAATCATCATCAGAGTCAACTGGCCATTCAATTCCCTCTTCAGCACAGGATGACTCATAACCAATCAATCACTACTTAGAAACACACACAGTGGGAGGAGCTGAGACCAACATGGCTAAAAGACACAAAAGCAACTAATGCTAACAGAGAGCAGATAATACAGAGGCCAACAGTCAACAATGAGTAAACATAAGATAAAGCATAAAAATGTTTAACAAAGGAGCATGCAGAAAACTAAAGCCAACAATGAGTAAAAACCACAAAGCAAGCTAATATCTATTCGCTATCTATGCACAAGCAAAAGGTAGACACTAAGCTGGACAAATCCTGAAGAGACCCACAGCCAAAAGTGACACCAAGGCTAAACAAAAGAAAAAGGAAAATGACACTTGAAAAGACTCCACTGCTGGCTGTATAAGCTTTGAACAGCTCGTACTGTCACAAATCCATGATCCAGGTAAGTGTAGCGGTGCCAACACCACCAAGCAAACATAGAGCATAACCAGGAATCACAACAGCTAATAGGACAATATTTCTACTTCAAACTATACACACATGAGGACCAAAAACACAAAGATATGAAGATAATTAACTAAAATAAGGCACCAATTAACAGAAGCTATCATAAACTAAGATAAAGTATACCAAAAAGCGCACTCCTGACATACCTTCATAGATATACAGAAGGCCCATGTTGCTGTGTAGTTCTTTTTAGATCAGGAGATTTGATTGATAGAAGCCAGCTTGTTGTGACATTTCATAATAATGTTGTTGCTCAAGTTTGTTGTCTTGAATTTGTTATTGCATATCTCAAAAATCTGCATAACTCCTCAGTAATTTAACTTTTTTAATGTGTTGAGACAAAAATCTTGTAAACAATATTGTTGAAACAGGAATAATTTCTTACACATGTTCAATCCATTATGTTAATTAATTGATTGACACTTTTTACCTTAAAAGATTTCCAATTTTTATTTACTGAAATGTTGGTATTTCATACAGACAGACAAACATACAGACAATCCGTTCCCGCACCATTATACTCAGGAAAAGTTTTTTTCCTGAGGTGGTTATCCTTGTGAACGCCACACGTACACTTTAATAACTCATTGCACAACCCCTTCTCTGCACCTTCTGTACTGTAATGCGCTTTATTCATGTTCATATTTATGTATATACATTTATACACTTCACTTCTCAATGCACCGGTCACTGTTATTAATGCGCTTGATGTAAATAATGTATATATTGCTCTTCTGGTTAGATGCTAAATACATTTCATTGGCCTTGTACTTGTACTGTGCACAATGACAAAATTTAATGTAATCTGATTCATTAGGATCAATTAACAGGGAAACATGCAATGGTATTGATAATGGATCTCCATTCCATGTTGGGCAATAAAAGAAAAGAAATAAAAAGACCTGTCTTTGAAAGCACTTCATGTGAAAACTGTGGCATTTTAATACAAGACTACGAAGTTCCAACCTACAATGATAAAACTATTGTACACAATATCAGTTTACAAGACAACTGGTGTGGTTGTGGGTCCAACCATCATGCCTGGCACACCGGGACTCAGGTGGCTTCATGATTGCCTGCTTCTGCATAGTTTCTCTCTCCACTTGATGATCTATAGCAGGGCTACAATCCACCCCCCAAATTTTTTTTTTTGAGATTTTGCCTCCGAGCCTACTACACTGATCTTTGCCTCACATCCTCGTATACAAGCTAAAGACTTTGTTGAGGCTTCCGGACCCATATATCCAATGTTTCCATGCTCTGTGTAAGTTTCCAGAAGAAAATCCAAAGGCAGGTTGTTGGCCAAAGATAAGAAAATATGAAGTATTTCCAGTGGTCTGGTGAGGGTTAGTGTTGTATGTGAATGTTGGCTGAGGCAGATGACACAGCTGATGCTGCTTTTCATCAGAGGGCAATGTTCGCTTCAGGAAATGTAGAGTATGGTCAAACCATTTACATTGTCCATTTCCCAGAAGATGGTAAGGGGTAGTTCTACTTGTGTCCATACACCTTGCACAACTGCTTGAACAACGGGCTTTCAAAATTCCACCCCGATTAGAGTAGATGCAAAATGGAGGTCCAAATCGATGGAACCAATGCTGTACTTGTGCCTGAGCGACTGTACTCACCTACTGGTATTTAGTAGCGATAGCTTGACTATACTTAGTGAAAATATAAGTCAGAATCAAAACATTTCCAAGACTGATAAGTCAATGGCCAAGATTTCATTCGGGTGTGAAGCTTGCAGTGTCCCCTGAAATACCCGAACTTTAGGCTGAACAACCTTTCCCAGGGTACACCGTTGGCATCATTGTTTCACATCATGAAAAACATATTTGGCCAGAAACACCTGTCCCGACGCAATTTGAGGGAGCTTTCTGTGCCCTTGTGCCCATGATTCTCATGAACACTTCAAAGAACCTCCTTCTGTAAACACTGACCCACTGATCCCACTGCCGGATCAATACCTTTGTAAGGATGTTTAAGTCCTCCTGTTCCTTGACCCCAGGACAAAGTTTTCATATAGGTCCAATGACTGAATTGGCTCTATGCAGAATGCTTAGGTCACTAGCAGAATTTCAGAAATAGTGGAGAGCACATGGCAGCAGGCGTCAGCAGCCAACGAGGTAGACAAATACAGTTGGCACCGGGAACAAGGTCAGAGATAGCCTTGATTTCACCAACCCCGAATTGTCCACAGATTTTTACGGTACATAAGAATCTCCATCTGCATTTAAAAGAAAAAGCTGAAACTAAAACCAAAGCCAAATAGACCCTCCATCAGCATAAACTTTAAGCATTACATAGCATAGCAGTAGTATTAGTAAAGCAAGTAGTTAGCAGATTATCTACCGTGTATACTTCAACAAAATGTACAGAACCTTTACAATATGGCGAAAGCAATAGGCTGGCATCTATCTCCACAATAAAAGGCTTGCTGAAATCAGCATATGCCAAGACCGGAGTAGAAGTTAGCAGTTGTTTTAAGTGTGTTACTTGTCCAATGACACGTCAGGCGTTTTACCTTTCACTGCGGCCCACGTAGCTTACCTACAAAGTTGTGTAAGAGTGCTGCCCAGAGACCCTCTACAAAACGTTGGTAGTAGCTTGCAAAGCCAAGACTGGAACAAAGCTCCTCCAGATGACAAGGATGCTTCCATTCTTTGACCACTTCAATCTTTGCTGGATCAGTTGTCATTCCTTTGGCCGAAACCACATGGCCCAGATAACTTACCTGAGGCTGAAAGAATCGACATTTAGATAACTTTTAAACTCTCCGTCAGCATCCGTGAAAACAACTCCTCCAATCTTTACAGATGTTGCTCTACCATAGCTAAAAACACAATTACATTATCACGATCAACATGCGCTCCATAAGTCCCTGGAACGTACCCGACGCATTACAAGGTCTGAAAAGCAAACGATTCAATTCAAACAAGCCAAAAATATACAGAAAGCTGTTTTGGGTTTGTCTTTTTCAGCTACAGGCACTTGGTTGTACAAACTAGCCAGATCAAAAGTGGAAAACTATTTTGCGTAGCCCAAAGCATCCAAGAACTCTTCAATGCTTGGAAGAGGATAAGCATCTCACAGAGTCTTTGCGTTTAACTGTCTATAGTCCACACAAAGTCTCAGACTTCCATCTTTCTTAGACACCAAGACAATAGGGAGGAGAAAGGACTACTACTTTCTCAAATTACCTTACTATCAAAAAGTTGCTGGATGCTTCACAATCCGCTGATAGGGCTGGCGTATTGGTATGTCATCCAGTAGTTTAGCAAAGACATCAATATGTTTAGAGAAAAGGGCCTTCATCTGTAAGGCTTGCTGCTCTGTCTACCCTTCAAACTCATTACCCACCAACTCAAAAGGACTGCCAGACAACCCTTCCTGTGCAAATATAATAAAATATAATGTAAATAATAAAAACACAGTTATATACATTGATCTTATTTACAAGTGAAAGTGTCTAGAGTTCAAACTCCACATAGAACAACGTGCATTTCATCAATGCCGGTATAATAGTGAACACACCAATCATAATGACTAGCATTAATAATTACCAAAGGTGTTTAGAAAACAGGATATTTAACCCAAATACGGCTATAATTCATGTGTACAATAATACCACACCAATAATGGACAAAATTAACATACCTGATGCTCTGAAATCAACCAAGTTGGTCAGAGATTAAACGTTAGCAGTCAGGCTACATAAGGTGCTAGCCTCACCACACTCCTCTAAAGGACTTCAGAACACCCCCTTAAATACCTGGCACACCAGGACCTAGGTGGCTTCATGATTGCCTGCTTCCACATAGTTTTTCTCTCCACTTGATAATCTATATCACGGCTACATGTATGTGGCAACATGAATGCAGTATGTGTTTAAGTCTTTGAGATTCAGAATCAGAATTATTTGGTCAAGTATGTTCTGCGAAACAAGGATTTTGTTGAGGATTGATTGTGTCACTGTAGTATTCAGTTACAAATTATTATATATATTGTATATATACAAATTGTACTAGAGAGCACTGTACCGAGGGTGCCGTTCGAGGTGGTATCTTGACAACGTGGCTGTCAGGTTACGTGGCAAAGTAGCACTTATACAATACCTAAGGTGCAGAAGTATAAATTGGCATTTTCACTAAAGCAGTTATTTGCATACTACAATTTCAATTTGAGATGTTACAAGGATAATGTCAACTATATATTGCTTCACTTGTCTATGCTGAGTTAAGATGCTGTGAAAAGACTTCAGTCTTGAATCTCAAGGTCAAGGTTAATGTATTTCTGCCTGCTATGTCCCAGATGTCAAGTTTAGATGATCCAAGCCATCTTTCAAAGAAACCATAAATGAAGAGATCAAACAAGCTTCCCTTCCCAGTAACTGTTATCCATTTTGGTTCCAGTTTCTATTTTAGTGACATTTTTCTGCTGACCCTCTGGAAATGCCATGAATTTTTATGTCATGTGCTGCACTGCATTTTTAGTAAATCTGAACTTTTGCTGCATTCAAAAACAGACTAGTTAAATGCCATAAAATTCTAAATAGAAAGATTGAGAGATGGGAAGACTGAGAAAGGCAGAGGATGAGAAGAGAGTGGAAACAACATTTAAGGGCCGAAAAGACCAGATAATAATTTTAAATGTTCACCAAGGGAATACGATGTAACGATTTAAACAGCTTTGACATTCCCTGCAGTGACCTATTTGCACTGCACAATCTAGACAGACTTAAACCTTCCTTCCTTCCAGCCCCCTCTCAGGTCATTCTTACATCCCTCTGTGAGGCTTGATGATGTCAGACCTTATATTTCACAGCCAGACACAGGCGATGACACAGACAATTTGGCTTGTGAGTTCTCTACAGCCTCAGATGGTGTTAAGATTACATGCTTCACTGCTGTTTCTACATGCCAGAAACAGGGAGAAGAACCCTTTTAAAAAATTTTATAGAGTACAACTCTATCTTTCTGTCTCCTAATAAAAATGATATGATGAAAGAAGTAGACAGGTTTCAAACAGATCTCTTGGACTACTTAGAATTTGTTCAGTGCATGTTCATAAACATTCACAATTCACCACTTACTGATAAAATGCAAGTAATTCTAAAAGGCACTTAACAATGATTACACTTCTAAAATTGAGGGAGTAGCACCAAATTTGAATGCACACCATTACCGCAGGTTTACAGCTAAATGATCCAACACCCAATTCGGCATTTTGAATAGAATATACAATAAAATATTATTGCCCCAATAGTTAGTGTTAGAGTCAACAGCATGTAAAAACCCTTTGTAATCAAAATCAGTTTAGAGATAAATACTTAAAGAAAAAAATTGTATTTATTTAACCTATATCTACCATTTTTTAATAGTCAATTTTTTTTTTGTTGATACTTTTATTAGGAATGCTCAAAATTAGTTCATAACTAAGTAATGCACAATCCATGGTGATGTCCATATCCAACATAATACTGAATAATTAGTAGTACTTTGGAAGTACTTTAATGAATACAAACTGCACGAACTGCTACAATTAGGAAACAAAGAGAAGGAATGTGTCAGTGTGTCTTTGGAATTGTAACAATGGAAAAACACAAAAGGCACAATAGGCATACTAATTTTGTAGTAACTAACAATGAACGTCTGATTGTTGACTGTTGCCTAGGTTATTTTCAGTCAGTGGCGCATGTTTTTTGTTGACATGATAGAAATATACCACAAATTTACTTGAACACACCTCATTTTGAGTCCACCACACCCACTGGTGTAGATATATTTGCAAGCACCATTTCTATTTAAATGAATCATATAATAGTCATTTCTGGTCCCAGACAAATCTGACAGGCGGGGAAATATACAGCAGGTTATGGTTACTAAATTGCTAGCAAACTTAGGTGATTCTCAAACAACAACATTGATTTTATCTACTACCACTACTTTTAAATAAATATCAAATTATACCCATCAAAATCAGCTCTAATACAAGAAATAATTACTAACAAGCATTTAACCACCCTCTGTCTCTCGAAAACCACATTAAGTTTAATGATGACTTCTAGTTTTGTTCACAAACCATGTCTTGGTGGTTGTGGAGATGGATGATAAAATTGAGAGCAATAAACCAAAGCTGCCATATTTTTTTTACTATGCTCAGGAAGCTTCTCATTGTGTAACATTGTCCCAAAAGGACATAGTGTGATAGATGAAGGTTGCATACTGCACACCCAAAGGAGTAGCAGTGAAATGGACAAGAACATATGTATTCAGAATTTGTCCACCAACACAATGGGTTTTATGGACAGACACTTTTCTACAATTTATCGTTACCAATTTGCTATCAATCTGTTGTTATATCCTCCTAGGATGCTTAAACTTCTGCTAATTCAAGAATTAAAAGATGCAGCAATTTTGATGTTTGATTGCATTGTGTACTGTTTTCAGTGTTTAGGTGAGTGTACATTTTGTATCCTGTGTGTATTAATGCAGATGTACTCTGAGGCAACTGGTCGCAGATGCAACTGTATATCGCGTCTTACATTTTAACAACCTGCAGCCTTTAGAAAGATCAGAACCCAGACCCAAGGGCACGCATAAGATATTACATTGGTTTATGACCAAACAACAGCAGGGAGCTAGGAAGTTTTTAAGGGAACGGAAGGATACACTCCAGAGCAGACACACTGCAATGGGATGTTGATATGATCAGGGTCATTTTTAATGTTTTTTTTCTGGTACATTTTCCATCCCACAAGGAAACATACCAAGAGTTCTGGTAAAGTAACTCTTGTGTATCCTGCATAAATAAATGCTTTCCATTTATAAAAGTCCAGTTTTCTTCTATATATAATCCACAGTGATGTTTGATAGGCTCAAGAGATCAGGCTGAGCATACATATATATGGTGTACAGTTTCATGTAAATAAATCTGGGCACCCCTACAGAGAGGGGATGAAACTACCCCCTGTAGAGCTGGTATGGCCAGGAATAAGGCACCCCATATATCATATCAACACTAAGTACTCCCTACAGAAGTGATAAAGAGTATATATAATGATGTCTCACTCAAAGACATTAAATAGTATGGGATCAGAGATTGAGCATGAATTGTAACAGGGCGGCACGATGGCTTAGTGATAAGCACGTTCACCTCTGGTGCTGGGGATTCAGGTTCAAACCCCAATCTGGGTGTAGTTTCCTCCAAGTTCTTTGGTTTCCTCCCACAGTGCAAAAACATGGATTTAAGGTAAATTGAATGCTCTAAATTGCCCCATATTTGTGTGAGTGAGTGTGTGACCAGTGATAGATTATGTTTTCTTTCTTTCTACCCCTCAATCTTTCCAGATTAACTTTGCGCAATATTTTGTACAATAGAAGTTGAAATACTTTTTTGTGTATTTTTTTTATTAATTCTCCTTTAATTGCCAGTTAAGTTACCCTCACCATATAAAGCCTGGTTCGTGTGTGCAGTGCAGAGTCTTACACTGTGATACCAAGTTGTGGTCAAAATGCTGGAACATTATTATACTTGAATAAAACACAGCACAGGGCATTTAATGTAAACTGATGACCTTTATTGACCGAACTCCACAGTGTGATCTAAGTAGCCCTAAAAGGAACACATGACCAATGAAACTAAACAAGCAGCTAATAATAGAATAGGGTAACTACTAACAGGTAGTTAATTAACTTAAGTAATGACACAGGGTAGCAAGTTAATTAACTAAACAGTACTGGGAACTAAAGAAACACATTAAACTCTAAAGAAAACAGTCTCAGGTGCAGTGCTGACAGCACCTGAGGACTATTACAAATATTATGAATTGTTTGAAAAGATGAATATTCTACAAACATATTACTCTTATTTTGCACTCTTACCCCTGCCCAAACTCTTGCTCAGGACAAACCTCATTTCCAAAACATGTTATGAAATGTAGTAAAACAATAAAAAAAATATATTTAAATGCCTGAAAACAATAATTTATTAACTCACTGAAATGTATTCTGATAATGTAATAGTGTAATATTTCTAGGAGGTTGTACAATTAGCAGTTTCACCAGTAATATGTGAGGTCATCAATACCTTGTTCTTCACTTTGTTGGTATGAAACTTTGTGAATTAAATGCTAAAATTTCATTTTAACACCTCAGTGACACTGCTGGAATGAGAATAATGCACCATCAAAATAATACCTGCCCTGTTGTGGGTCCTGACCATTAGAGAACAGAGTAAAGGGGATTAACACAGTATATACTGTAGTCCACAAACAGATGGACTACAGTTTGTAATTGTAGAACTACGTAGGGAATCTTTAAGGAAAGTGAAACTTGTAAAAATGGATAAGTGGAGCAAAAACATGTCCAAACTTTTGACTCGTACTGTATATGTAGGTTCCATTAATTCTTATACAAGTACTTTGGTGAAACATTTGCTGCTGTTTATTTTATAGGATGAAAAAGCTATCCATCTGCACCGGATATCTGTGTGATATTAGAGACATGACTGGGTTTAGAGCCTGTTTAGATTCAAGATATCACAGCAGCTTGGTCTCACATTCAGCAAAAATAAGAAAATATTTCACTCACTAACTAAAAACATTAATATCTTCAATTCCCAAATTATTAAAAAGTTTAATTGCAAAGAAAATGTGATCTGACCTAGATGAAAGCCTGTACCTCTCTTTCTCCTATTTTAAGTTTATTGCAGCCATCAATTTAAACATATGTTTATATTCCTTCACAGCGCTGTAAAAGAATCATTGCAAGTTATCGCAAACGCTTGGTTGCAGTTGTTGCTGCTAAGGGTGGTCTATTATTAGGTTTATTATATTAGGTCAGCTATTAGGTTTAGGGGGCAATTACTTTTTCACACTGGGTCATGTAGGTTTGGATTTTTTTTTCTCCCTTAATAATAAACACCTATATTTAAAAATAGCATTTTGTGTTTACCTGTGTTGTCTTTGACTAATATTTAAATTGGTTTCAAGTTCTGAAACATTTAAGTGTGACAAACATGCAAAGAATCAGGAAATCAGGAAGGGGGCAAACACTTTTTTACACCACTGTACTGCATATTTAATTCAAGTTTACATTGCAGATTTAAAAAGTGTCCCAACTTTTGGAAAATTATGTTTGTACATTCTGATGCATATTTTTGTAACTTACCTCATTACTTTTTGGAAATCTAAACACAGACAGAAAGACAAATTGACAGATCTATTGACCTTTCTCAATTTTTCTGTACTGCTTTAACTCAGCGTTTTCAACAGTTTTCCAAATGACTGTGATGTGAGTAATGTACTTGGTGAAATCTTGTAACACAGAGGAAATTAAATGTCATTCAGTAGAAGTGTTAATGCTCGAATGTGTTGGGATTACCATGTTCAATTTATGACAAAGCAACCCTTGGCTACAATTTTACTCAATACATAATTTCCTGCTTGGGTTAAAAGGAAAAAAATGAACAACCTTAAGGCCCCTATACAACAATGGAGCTTTCTGTTTTTGTGCCATACTAGTCTATCTGGCCCATTTGTAAAGTCTTGTGATGAGTGATCACCTCGTAACAGTGCCTTTTGGGCATTTCTGTTAACAATTATAAATTTGCATTTACAATAATGATTCGGTTCTTAAGGTATGATATGCTAATGTTATGGTAATTACATAATGTACCCAGGCCTTTTGTGCACAGGCCTGTTCACCTTTCCACACAAATCTAAGGAGACAGTCTAAACAAAATCACTTGCAGCTACAGTTGTAGCAGGCTCTTGCAAAGTTAGGTATGTACTACATTACATTGATTTATTGAATGCAGAATGCTTTTCTGTAATGCTTGTTGGTAGTATCCTCTGTTATGTTATACACAGATGAATGCAACTCCTCCCACACACATTTCTTTGCTTGTTGCTTTTATGTCTTTTATTGGTCAACTGTAGACCAGCTGTTTAGAAGTGTAGAAGCAATGTTCTTTTGCTCCCGGGTGTTTCTATGGCTCACAAAACATTCATTCACACATTTATCATCTGATACACAGTTCCCACAAATGTACACATGCATTATACACATCGGGTGTGAATGTTAAGAAGAATGACTTGTATGCATGTGTTGTGGATCAGTCACAAGTGTGGAGCTTCACTGACCTGGCAATGGACCAAACTGCCTACAGGAACCATATACAGTAAGGATATTATACAAGAAAGCCAGAGAAAGAAGAAAGAGGCAGATTTATGTTCTTAGTTTCCAAGTTGGACTGCCCCCCCCCCCCCCCCCCATATCCTTAGTGCTTTTTCTTAACTACAAACTCCTTGCTTTCTCAGTTGTTTAATGTTGTGATTTACAAAGATCAAACGCATATGTGTTCTTACTTTATGACATATTTGTAAATTGTTTACAATATTTATTTAAAACTGTATATCCACTTCAGTTATGCGGTTCAGTTTCTGTCTCTGCTATCCTACTTAAACCTCAGTGGTTGCTGTTTCAAGCTCAATTTCCTGTAAATTGCTTCTTACTTGACTTATCAGTTCCAGCTCTTCTCTAGCACTGCCACTGACACACTCTGGTTGTAAGTATGATCTTGGCCTTGTTGCCTTCACCTGCCTGAGCCTTCCTCGTCTTTGTCTGCTCCCAACCTCCTACTTCAAATCGTTGGGCCCCAGGCTGAGTTACACCAGATGTGGACCCTTGCTGTTTGGACCACTAATTGATTTTCACCCTGTAACCATCTGGCTATTGTAGTTTTTAACATTTCCACTGATAGATGCCTTACTCTACATTAATATACGAAAACAAAACAAAAAAATATTATTCAGTGCAAACATGTGTTTCCTGTATGGGTCAGTGGTTATAGAAAACTCTGTAATTAGACAATGGGAAATCTGGTATGAGCACTTAAGCTGGATTTAAAAAAAAAATGTAAATATTGTAACAGCTAACCAGTGACCAGGTAAATATTGTGAATGTTCTTCATTGCCTATGTTCCACAGTGATTGACTTAAGGTTTACAGTCATGTACAGTGTACAGTTATGCCATTTACAGAGTGCATGTGTTTTTTTTCTCACTGTGTGTGTCTGTGCATGTAGAGCAATCTCTCAGGCCAGGCCATAACAGTGATGGATAGCCCGTGTGTGGAGGCCGTTATTATTTGTTATGTGAGCGGGTGTGTGTGACTGGCGTTGCAGGCCGTACACCTGCTGCGCAAGCAGAGCGGTCGAGTCAGGAGAACAGCTGGACACATTGATTTAGCAGCTCACTCCACAGCCTACAGGAACAAATCAAGCAACAGCTAATAAAATCTGCCTTTATGATCACAGCCCAACTGCCCTCAAAACAACTGCCTTCATCATATGTTTCTCTAACACCCACTATTGCTCAAAATTAAACCATGAACTAAGGTGTCACTTCTGGCCTCAATAGAATTTCTTAGTTGAGGGGTGTTTGCTGTTGTTGAATGACCTTATGCAAAATGTGTGCACTTAGGACAAGTGTGTACTAGGAAGTCTCATCCCTCCTTTGAAATGATACACGAATGCCTTTAACAGTGTTACTCTTGGTTACCATATACAGTACAGGGCTGCTTACCGCTCCGGGCAGGTGTGCTCACTTGATTATTGTGTGCATTTGTGTGTGTTTTACTGCATGGAGAGGTTAAATTGTAGAGAATAAATTACTTAGGCAAAATAGAAAGCAAAACATGTTACTGTATATATCATATGTGTATTATATATTTATGCTTTTAATTTTGAAAGCTGGTCCAAGGTATGGTCTCACATGGGGCTGCAACAACGAATCGATAAAAATCGATTATCCAAAGTATCGATAATGAATTTCCATTATCGATTCGTTGGGTCGTGCGATTTCCGCGTTACTCGCAATGTCGTAACCGTTTACGTCACCTGCAGCGCTTGAATAACGCTGGAAAATAATAGCGGGTTGAACAGAACGAGGCAGAGTCTGCAAAGCAAGTTGATAAATCGTACAAATGAAACACAGTCAACGCAGAAAAAAGCTCCGGTTTAATTCCAAACTGCGGGAGATTCATTCATTCATTCATTCATTCATTATCTCCGCTTTATCCTCTATTAGGGTCGCGGTGGGGTTCCCCATGCCCATCCAGGGGAGAACGTCTCGGGCGCTGGGCAGATAGACCCAGGACAGGGCGCCAATCCATCGCTGGGCACACACTCACACACACAAACACACTCTATATGGGGCAATTTTGAGAATTCAATTGACTTAATCCATGTTTTTGGACTGTGGGAGGAAACCGGAGAACCCGGAGGAAACCCACGCAGACACGGGGAGAACATGGAAACTCCACCCAGATGGGGATTCGAACCAGGAATCCCTAGCGCTGAGAGGTGAACGTGCTAACCACTAAGCCACCGTGCCGCCGCGGGAGATTCACCTTCCCACAAATACAGAACGTGGAACATGCAGCTCTGCGAACATGAACGCAATAGCATGGTGATGATACACCACCTGAAACTAAACATGCTGGAGCCACCGATGAGGATGAAGCTCAACAGCAGATAAATCACTACAACATTCCGAGATTCTTTAGTTTTGAGTAACACTATTAGACCGGCAGAGCAGCTTCATGCATGTTTTGGTTGTTAACTGGATAATAACAGCGATAGAGAACGTGTCTTAACGTCCGTGTCTTAACGTCCGTTATACGAATACGTCCGTATTTTCCGGGACATGTCCGTATGTCACGTCCTGTCCCGGTTTATTTTTTTAAAGTGAGGAAATGTCCTGGTTTTAGTGAATCAATAGCAGCACACCGCAGGGGAGCGGGGGATTGACGCGCACACGCGCACGGCGTTAAAGTACGCGCCGAAGCGCAAGTGTGTGTTTACAAAAGAATCCCCCCCCACACACACTTTCAGACCGCATCGAAACAAACGGGAAGCCTTGTGCACGGTGTGCAAAGCAGCCACATATGTCCCGGTGTCCAATTGACATTTCTCACAAGAGGTTTTTTTTTTGTTAACTGGCTAATTTGTAAATTTTTTTTTCAATAGCTGATTGTTAATTAGTTCATTGTTAATTAATTTTTTTCCAATAGGCTACAGAATAGACAATATTTGGTTCATTACTGAGGGCAACTGAGTGTTATTTGGATTGGATTTGTTAATTCATGTGTTATTTGGAGTTGACTATTGTTGTTAAGTGAGGGATGTTTAGATGATACATTATTTCTTTCATTGTGCTTTTCATTAATTACAGGAAATGTTAACTTAAACATTTTGAATATCATTACTATATATAATACTATACTATAGAATAATTTTACTGAAAAACATCCATCTTTGGAAAAATGATTAAATGTTGACTGCTAAATGATTAAATGTAAATGTAAAGACATGGACATTTTTTATTTATTTATCCGATTCATCGATTAATCGAAAAAATAATCGACCGATTAATCGATTATGAAAATCATTGTTAGTTGCAGCCCTAGTCTCACAGAGTGCTAGACCTTGATTTAGCCACACTGAAGGGTGATAAAATACAAGAGGTCAGATCACCAGAATATCAAATTCATACGTTTGTGCAGGTAATCTAACTTAAATATCTTTAAACTGTGTTAAAAAAAAAAAAAATGGAGAGTAAAACGAGTAAATCCCACCATGACACCTATCAGTGAGCTAACGTATCTATTTTTATATGTACATTGCTAAATACAATTCACATAAATTATTTATTCAAATAGGGGGTAAGTTTAACATAGTTTTAGATATTAAGATCCAGTCCATCCATCCATTATCTTCCGCTTTATCCTATATTAGGGTCGCGGGGGGTTCCCCATGCCCATTCAGGGAAGAACGTTTTGGGCGCTGGGCAGATACTCCCAGGACAGGACGCCAATCTATCTCAGGGAGATCCAGTCCAAAAAAGCAATTAATATAGAACCACATTAATTTGCATGTCTAAAGTAAGGTAAAGTAAAGTAAAGCAAAGCCAAATTGATCTGCAATTAAAATTAAATGTTTATAATTTATAGAGAGTTGTTAAGTTAGCAAACTGTATAAACCTACAATCAGAATAAGAGTAAGGTTTTTAGATGTCAGCTTACCAAAAATCTCCACATGAGAAAGCCAGTAGTTATAGTGGAAAGAAAAACTCTTTAACATGTGGTAGAAGATAAATTAAGGTCAAAATAAGGATCATTGAGGACAATCACTCAGGACCATCACTCTCATAACAACAGAGCTGGATGAAAACTATCTAAAACACCTGTTTATACACATATAATATACTCAAACAGTAACAAAAAACGGCTGTTTGGGTTCATATTCACTACATAATTAATAGGTTTGTTAGAAGGTTTCTATAGAAGTGTGAAGAAATTTGTTAATTTAATAAATAAATATAGAAATAATTTGAAAACTTTTTGACTAAAGAAAACCAGTTTACATTAACCCACAGAAAAGCAATTATACTGTATAAATGATTGGATGAATTAATAATATTTAGTAAAAAAAAAAAAAAATCAATAAGTTAAATAAGTTAAATATTTCTACAATATTACTGTGTCAGGTCAGGTAAAAGATCAGGGAAAATTTATCATTCTGTTAAAATCTCCCTTCAGTGTGGAGTGCAGAGAGAACATAAACATGCTGATGTTCTGAAAACACACGGGGTTAATGAACTAAAAGACAGTAAAAAGTAATAAACACTACTAGTGCTGATGGACGTAACTTAAAATGACAATAACCTGATGAGACGGGGAGGAAATAATTTATACCCACTAAACTCCTGACAATTACTGAGCTACTTATGTAGTTACTTAAAACAAAAAGAAATACAGCACAAAAAAAGACAGCAGCACAAGACACAGAAATGTTAAATGCATGCATCAACTCCAGGTAACCATCCAATGTAATGGATCCAGGTGAAGCAATTCGTGGATGCAGCCGAGTCTAATCACTGCTAAAAAGAACCACGCTACACTGATGTGAAAAACTTGCAGAATTAGAGTAAAAATCCCTCTAGCAGGGGGGATTAGTGGTTAGCACGTTCGCCTCACAGCATTAGGGATTGCTGGTTCGAATGCCAATCTGGGTGGCGTTTCCATGTTCTCCCCGTATCCGCGTGAGTTTCCTCCAGGTTCTCCGGTTTCCTCCCACAGTCCAAAAACATGGATTAAGGTTAATTAAATTCTGTAAAATTACCCCATATAGCGTGTGTTTGTGTGCATGTCTGTGTGAGTGAGTGTGTGCCCAGCGATAGATTGGCGCCCTGTCCTGGGTGTATCTGCCCTGCGCCCCGAAACGTTCTCCCCGGATGGGCATGGAGAACCCCCCCACACGACCCTAGTAGAAGATAAAGCAGAAGATAATGGATGGATAGATCCCTCTAGCCACCGATGTTATGTTACAGGTTTGTTATCTAATATTGCTTTGTGCAAGGATTTATGTTTGTTGTAGTAAATATTCTTCTTTTACTGCTTCAAATACTACTGCTTTTGCTAGTTGTATTCTCACTGCCATCTAGAGGTTAGGTTAGGTTTCCAGTTCTCATCATCTCACATATCAAAATGAATGTCAAATAAATAAATAAATTTGGAGTTAGCGATACGATTCAGCTGTGTATATGTTGGGCATCTGGCCTGTGGGTGATAACAGACATCCTATTGTTAGTACCCAGAACTATGGTTTGCAGACAACCAAAGAGAATAAAACAAAGTAAATTCCAACAGATTTGCTATGGCTCTTGTTTCAGAGGTGTCTTATTTGCACACACACACACACACACTATACGCACTCAACTTCTAAGTTTAAAGACAGATTAAAGAATATTTATTATAGCAGTTTCTTGTTAAGTCTGCATTATGATAAGAACGTACTCCATCTTCATGACAACAACACGTGTGTCCGTATGCTCAGACACACTTTAGCCATTTGTCACTATATCTTTACAATAACCATAGTCTTGAAACAACTGCTCAGTACTGTGTGATGTCGTCATAGGAAGAGAATGAGAGTGAGGGAGAGGCATTTCTGCACCTGTTAAACAGCCTGGGTGCTACACTGTCATAAGAACTGCAAAATTAGTGCCACTGGGTGCTATGCTGTCATAAGAAGTGCCATAATAAAGCTCTGGCTGTGAGTTTGTAATGGCTACTGTAACATTGTTAAACAAATGACACTTCAGGCCTACAATAGCTGCACTGTGTTTGTGAGAAAGTGTAATGGACTGACCATGACTTATTGTAGTGGATAAGAATCTTAATGTCTTAATGATAGCCATCCTATGATTTGAATGCTCCTGTGGAATGTTTTATTGCTTTATGCTTTACTTTATGCATTAAAATAATGTATTTTAGATACAGTGTAGTAGATGTTTTAAGAAAATAAGTTGAGCAGAATAATATACAGAGAAAGAAGCGAGAAAGATTAAACCTATTCCTTTATTTTGCCTGCAGCGTTTGAAGTGGTGGTAATAATATGTTTTTGAAGCATCCGAGTGAAATGAGAAGCTGTATGATTGGCTTTGACAGCAAATGCAGGCTCTGTGATATCGGTTTCAAGAATCCCAAAAGAAACCTAGACCTGATATGCTAAAACACAATCATGTGTGTGATTGTGTGTGATTGTGTGTGTGTGTGTGTGTGTGTGTGTGTGTGTGTGTGTGTGTGTGTGTGTGTGTGTGTGTGTGTGTGTGTGTGTGTGTGTGTGTGTGTGTAAATCTCTGAGTTGGTTTTAGTACTGTTAAACCACGAACACATGCATATGTGCATGTTATTACAAATACATTCTCCTTTAAGACTCATGTGAACTTGCTGCTATTGCCAGGTTTCTGCCGCACTGTAAGTCAAGCTTCAAGTCAAAAGAGCAGAATTTAGAGCATTTAATCATTTTTATTCAAGTGACTGATCAGCCTCACTGGACAGCTTTGTAGTAATCACTGTAATAAGAAGGGACATGATTAGGCCTGCTGGCCACCAGACCTACCAGCATGAAGACATCATCCTGTTTAAAAAGCTCAGGAAACGCATGCCTCACTTAAGCAGTGAATTACAGTAACTCTGTAGCCTGCGTTTCAGACACTAGAAAAAACACTAGGAAGAACGTAGTGCAAAAGAACCAACATTTACCTTTGTAACTGGTTAATCATTTATTTATTTCTAAACAAATATTTGAGAAACAAATGTGAGTTATTATATATAAGTTAAAAATAAAAGCAATGTAGTTGTATTGTGTAGGCGGCATGCAAATGTGTTTCCTGTGTTTTTAAAGACTTCTATTTTTATGAATGTATTTTTATTCACTTCTTACTTATGTTAACTTCTAACTTCCATCTAACATTATGCAGGCCTTATAGAGATAGCTAAAGGGCAAGTTGGCCCCTCGGCCATAAAATTTCCAGGTCTGGTCTGGATGGTCTATGGTCTTTTATTTTTGATGCCATGTATTTTTCTATAAATGTTTTTACATCTACATACATTTACATTTAGTCATTTAGCAGACGCTTTTATCCAAAGCGACTTACAAATCAGAACACCACAAGTCAGAAGCCATGGAGAAAACCAACTATACTGTAAATTCATCAAACCTGATTGTTATTCGATGCTGCGCCCCCCCCCCCTTTTTTTTTATTTTTTTTTTTTTTTTTTTTTTTTCATTTTTTATGTCTAATAAAAACAAACACTGTCCTTTGTTCCATCACTGATCTCAGTTAGCTTCCTAACATTTTTGCTCAAAACTTATATTGCCTTATTTTATTGCAGGATTGCAAGTAGGTCTCTGTGTTGGTGAAGCTGTAAAAACCACATCGTATTAAGTGAGACTGGTTTCTTCCAACATGATCACATATAGTGCTTGAAAATGTGCAACCTTTATAGCTGCCTATATTTCTTTTTTTGCCAAAGTAAATAATGATCTTTATGCTCAGGGTGCACTGGAATAGTAAAAATTACTAAGACATGGGTTTTAAACTTTAATATCATCAATTATTTTTCTGGCCATCTAAATGCAAATGTGTCTTATGAAAATCAGACTTGCAGTCTATAGTTTCTCTATATGCCCATTCATAACTTATTACAATTAAAAATAGTCTAACACTTATTTTACCTTTAAAATAATTGTTAATCACAGGGCTTCACATAATTTGCTCATATACTTTTAGTGTTGAATCTTTTTAGGACTTGACTACAAAAATTATGTTTAAGATGTTAATTCAATGGTATCTAAAACTCTTTAAACTCACAATTTCAGTTGCTACTGCATATGTGTAACTTTTATAGTAAGTAATAGTGTGTTGGATTTTCTGATAAAATTGATTCTGTTTCCCATCACTCTCTCTCTCTCTCTCTCTCTCTCTCTCTCTCTCTCTCTCTCTCTCTCTCTCTCTCTCTGTCTCTCCCCCCTACTTTCTGTGTCAATAAATCATCTGTGGAATTAATAATTTAATACATTTAATCCATTACTTTATCAGCCTGAATATGTGGAAAATGCATCTTTAAAAAACATAGATTAAGAAATCATTAATCAACCATTTCACTGACAAGACAATCATCAGTTTTTAGCTTCTGATTAATTTGATGTACTGAAAAACAGGCTGTAAAATGCTATATGAAGTCTATTTAGAAGCAAACTTTCTTTCATTTATTTTATTCTGGTCATTATTACCATGTGTCAATTTCTTTCTTAAAACTATTTGCTGTGTGCTTGCTGTGTAGTCAGAAACCATTTATATAACTTTTGTAATCAGAAAAACAGCCACACTAAACATAAAATAGTTTTATAAATAGTTTATAGTTTAAATGTTGCTACATATCACCTGCTGAAGAATATATAACCTCTACAGAAAGTGTGAAATTTAAACTTTACAGTCAAATTCAAGTCATTGGTTAACATTTCATTTTTTTTAGCTTGTGGACTTTTAATTTGACGGTCATACTAGTTTGATTTGTAGTTCTATCCTAGTTAAAATGACATAACCACTTCTTGTTCAATGTTTGGTGTATCTTGGCTGTAATATAATAGTGTATCTTAGTGGCAGAACCATACATGTCTTTAGCTCCTGTACAACAAACCTTAAATTATCCAAAGAGGGAAAAAATGCTGGGCAAAAAATTAAGGAGGAAAAACTTTTCAGGTTGAAATATTCAGTGGACACGACTGCTGCGCCCCAGACGTCCCTTTACAGCCCCAAACTCCTGACTCACAGAACGAGTTTCCGCTTCGGTCTTCCAAAGCCAAGGAAATGTCTGCACTCCACTGCTCCTCACCCACCTCAATAGTTTAATTAGTGTTCAAGACATCAGTGGATGCCTGTTAAAAACCACTGATTAAATACACATTTCAAACTGAGGTGTCAAGGTGTAATTGAGTCAGAGTTAGTGCACTAGCATGGCTTGGTCCACTAGCAATTACCTGGCTCTTTGTGATTCAGAGGATGCTCTTAAAGCTGTAACCATTTGTGAAAGTAATCATCCTGTTTTATATATCTGACCTTCACATTGTCCACATGCTGTAAATATTTCCAAGCCTTTGTGAAGTAGCCATAAGAAGAATGTCAGAGGACACTCAGCGAACATGCTATCAAACATGATGAACATGGGTAATAAATATAGGCTACATACAAAACCTTTGCAGATATGTGTTAGCATATGAGTATACAGTATTCACCAAATTTGGACAGCTCAACTACATTATTATAGCACAAAAAGGAACTGTTTCTAAGATATAGCTACCACTTATCATTTCTTACTTATTTATTATCTTTTACATACATTAACGGCACTTAAGAAAAACACCATTGAACGATTTATTACATGACCTTATGGGACTAAAATGATTCAAGGGTGTTTTGTTTTGTTTTAAATCAGTGTTTTTATAACATCCTGGTATATTTATATGTTGCTGTATTTCCAGTGTTGCTCTAATGATAAAATGCTATTTTAATGCATTATTTAGGATAATAATAGGTGAATATTTTAGGCATATGACATAATGTTTCAGTAAAAGCCACACATCTAGCATTATGTAATGCTCCCAATGTATATAATTGTTGATTAACTTTAAAGTGCTCTTCCAAAATGTTAATCTTAAATCTGAATATCTGTAATACTATTAGTGTGCAGAATTATTATGCAATTAAATAAAAAAAAAAAAACTAAATCTGTTGAAGAGAATGGGCATGGGGAACTCCCCCAACACCCAGAAGATAAAGCGGAACATAATGGATGACTGGATGTTAAAGACAGAATAATAAAGTACTTAAAATTAACAAATAAATATTTCTGACATTACAAAGAACAATATATGTCAGGTAAGAAAGGGGCTAGCAGTGAAGTACATTAATGTATCAAAGTATTCTCAATGCCTTGTATTTGAAAGTCCACATTGTCTGCTTCTATTAAAAGTTTGCCAATTCTGTCAAAAGGCATGGAAGTTATGAAAATTGCCCCTTGGTGTGAATGTGTGTGTGAATGTGTGTTTGAGTTTCTGCCAGTAGCAGGTACTACATTCCCAGAGAAATCATCTATACAACCAATGAAGACCAAAATCAGGACCTCACAACATCTTGCAATGATTTTCACAAAAACATTTACTTTCACATTAAAACAACTTTTTTAAAGGGCAATTTATGAGCTGCAGCTGCCACCATGAATTGATATGCTGAGTTCAAAGGCAAGTAGGAAGAAATAACAATTAATTGCTAGTGGTTTAATGAATTGCAGTAGATGCATGAATCAGCTCTTAAGAGGTGACAGAAAAGATTACATTTGTTTTATTCCTTCACAAACTGGATTTACCTAAAATCTATTGCACTTGTAAAAAAGGAAATATTCAACACTGTTAGAAAGCTGAACAGGGCAACTTCTCCTCAGAAGCCTAAGATAAAAACAACCCAAAGACCAGTATAGCAGTATAGCCCAGCACGGGTTCTCAGTAATTAACTTACATTATAACAGCAAGCATATGAGAGATTACTGAGCATAAATAAACAAATTTTATTTAGATTTCCATTGGTTAACTTATATTTTTATTAAAATCTGTAATTGTTCACACCTCAGACAGGTAGAAGGATTGACCTGCTGGCCTTCTAGCAATTTTGCTTGCATAAGCTGCAATCTTTGAAATGTCTTAAAAAATATCAATAAAGAATAATTGCATTTGCTAATCATATAGGGCCTGGACATGGTTTCAACCTAGACAGAACTCATCTAATTATCTTCTGCGTAATCCTCTACTAGGGTCGCAGGGGGTTCCCCATGCCCATCCAGGGAAGAACATTTCAGGCAGTGGACAAAAACACCCAGGACAGGGTGCCAACCCACACTAAACTACTACAAATACTTTAAAGGTAAAATTTAGATAGTGGCCATTTAGAGCAGCCAATTTACCTTGAATCCATATTGCTGGAGTGGTTTCCAACCAAAATGTCACCATGCTGCACCTAGACAGAACTATTTAGATTTATTAAACTAATAATTTATCATACAAGCAATTATGTTCTATTGTGACCAACTGAAAAGCCAAACCAAAATTTCCTTCTTTACATCATACAAAACTCATCAAATAAAAATCTACATTTTACTGTGTACACATTTTCTTTTTCTTTTTGATGGGGTAAACACTATAGACCAACCTCCCCAATAAAATAAATAAATTGCATGCAGTAATTGTATTTCATTGTATTTCAATTTATAAAGATTAAACTACTTCTTTGGTTATAAATGTCTCCTGGTTTGGTTGGCATCTGGCCAACATATTTATTTATTTTATTTTTTAATAAATTACTATAATTATAAGAAAGAACACTTGCATTATGGTTATAAAAGGGGGCTTTAGCATTAGTGCCTGTTCTTGTTTTTTTTTCAGCACAAGGCAAGTCTTTCCTAGTGGAAAATATAAAGTGTGGTGAACATCACTGGGAAATATAACATTTATAGCTGGTAGAACATAAAGTCTGATTTATACCTCTATTTTAACAGGCGTCCACACCACTAAATTTGCTGTAACTATAAATAGACTATTATTGCTGCATGCATAAGTAGTAAGTGTAAGTTTAGGAAAGGCTGGTAAGCAAATAGTGGCATGATGCTGTGGCATAACTTGAATAATTCACAATGGAAAATTCACTTACAGATTAAATATTGTCCACAAATTGCTAATCTAGAGACACTTAAGTGTTTTACCACTATAAAGGATATGTGGATGGAACTTCTAAGTCATGTTAGTATAATAATGTGGAGTGATGACGCATAGTCAAGTTTTAGGTTTTCAACTTTGCTGTGACTTTTAACTTAGATTGCATGTAAATTTGTATTTAACCTAAGTCAACCCAATTTACCACAACCTTCTTACACTGTACATCTCTTCCTCTCCCATCTAAAAATTGGTAAACCATCATTTTTTTTCCCCCATCTCTACCTCTCACTTTCTCCTTGTCACACTCAACCTGTGGTGATTTATTTAGCTTTTGAAATGTTAGGCACTGGAATGTTCCATATGTGAAGCTGGATGCCTATGTAAAGTGCCAAATTAAACACATCTGGTTTGGGACATTGCTGGAATGAAACTGTATGTGCTTGTCTCTCTTTACAAATGTCTTTTGTGTGTTAACCTGCTGCACGTTTCTTTTAACTGTGATTTATCTCAAACACATTCAGTAAATCATGCAAACATAGTGCATCACACATAGAGGAAAGGCAGACATCCTGTTTAGATTTGCCAAAGTAAAGATAACCTTAACAAACTATTAAAGCTACTGTATACATGATTAACAAGAGAGTGAGCATAGAAAAGTTGAAAAAATATAATTCACTTTTCTCACCGCAGTGTTTTAGCCCTGTCAATAAAGCCCCTAACCTTGCACCTTTCCAATGCCATGATTGTCCATGCTGCATACTGTAGTTGATCACTGCTGAGCTCATTTTGAAGATTCGCCTGAGCAGCCACAGCTCTGCCAGCTCTATGCCTCAAAGATTGGAAGCATACCTTGAGGAAGACAACGCGGAAGAATAGAAACAATAAAACATGCTGACCAATCCATTCTTATACAAATGTGCCATTTATAAACAGTGAGACTATACAGATGAGGAGGGAGCACCACGTGTGCTTAAAGAGTGACTGACACTTGAGCTGTCATTTAAATGGCTCACGTGTTTCCTCACTCACTATTTAAAATGATGCATTTACTAAATAGTGAAATGATTTGTGAGCATCTGACAGCTAAAGTACTTTTATTTTATAAAAATGCACTGGATAATTGTTATGTCACTTTTTTGTTGCATGAACACAATCTTTCTCCACAAGAGAAAATAAGCCAAGTGTTACTTGCAGAAATTAAATGAACAAAAATTTAAATGACAGGCTCTGATTATTGTACTATGATGTTTATCTTGCACGTTACACAGACATTTCTCCTGTTTCTGACTGGTTGTGAAGATTAGATCAAAGGATTCTTGAAAATGACATTTAAACGGTAACGGGGTAAAACTAAAAGAGTCTAAAATTTACACATTATTGTGTATTATTATCTGTCTCATGGGCAGCACGGTGGCTTAGTGGTTAACACGTTTTCCTCTCAGCCTTAAGGATTCCCAATTCGAATCCCAATCTGGGTGGAGTTTCTGTTCTCCCCGCGTCCGTGTGGGTTTGCTCCGGGTTCTCTGGTTTCCTCCCACAGTCCAAAAACATGGACCGAGTTCTTCAAATTGCTCCATATAGAGTGTGTTTGTGTGCGTGTCTGTGTGAGTGTGACCAGCGATATATTAGTGCCCTGTCCTGGGTGTATCTGCCCAGCGCCCTAAACGTTCCCCCCCCAACCCTAGTAGAGGATAAAGCGAAAGATAATGGATGGATGTTCTACTGTCATGACATATTAATGGGTTTAGTAAATTTGACAGAAGTAGTTTTTATTTGGTTTCTCTATAGCGCATCCCTATAATAAAAACTTTATTTATATTTGAACATATTTTACAAGATATTAAATGATGTCTATTCAGGTAATCTGTAAGAGTATAAAAGCTTAAAGTGCATTGAAACAATGCAATTAATGTGTATCATTATTATACACTTAAATTTACTTTAATTAATGCATAAAAATTATTTAGCTGGTGTAAAACTATGTACTGCATAGACATATTATATATTTGATAATTTTTAGTTGAAATTACAACATTTAAGATTAAAATTTAATATAATTAATAAATTATTGTAATCATTTATGGTACACCCTGATGTAGTTCTATTGTCTTACACATAAAAAGCAATTGCTAATATCATAACATCTTATATAGGTATATTGGTATTGTGAGCAAACCCAGGCTTATTATATGCTCAGAAACATTAAACACATGTAAAGCTAGTCTGTCTCTTCGGCACACATATGTTTAAACATGCTGTGTAGAGTCTAAACCAGAGGGTCCTCATAGTATCCATATCACCCCAGTCTTTAGCTTTTAATGCCAGGCTTCTGATGTTGGGGTGAAGACATCTTTCAACGGCACATCTGGCCAACAGGAATATCCTTGTTGCAAGTATTCACACTGTCCAGCTTTGCCACACAAAAACACTTTAAAAACAGATTTATTTATCTACTATTTTTATAACACAATTAACCTACAAATTGTCATTAGGCAAATAAGGCTAATGCGTAAGACTAATGTCTCCAAAAACCTGATTTTTATTTCAGGAAGTTTGAACCATAAAGGTTAAATTAACTGTGTCTATATTATAAAAAAATAATGCCTAGTGAAATGTCTTAATATTTAATTTGTTAAATGTTAAATTTTATATTTGCTCTGTTAAAACAATGGACACTTTCTATTTGATGAAAAATGCTGCTCTTGTTTTAACTTGTAATGGTTTTAAACTTGTTTGCCCTTTGCCCTCTTAAACACAGGCACATGTCAAACTGTGTTTGGGCATGAAGACTGACCGAAAATAAACACTTGTGGATGAAATGTAAATAATTTGGAGCTGTTGAAAACTCACTGCTTCTGGCAAGGAGATTCTAAAATGGCAAGGTTTGTTGTGAATTTTTTTTTTGCATTGCAGATCAACTCACAGTGGCATGACCAGTTTGTGAGAAGAAAAAAAAACTGTGAATTTCCCATAAATATGGTGACTGCATTACGGAAATTGGTTTAATCTTACTATGGTTTTTACTAGTTTAATGTAAATATTGTAATAACGTGTACAGATTCAATATACAATTAATTTATGGTAAGAAAATAATTAAAGCATACCTTAAGAGTTAATATAGGGTATCTGCATACTGATCAACATTATGGTGTTAAGCTATCAATCTGAGGGTTGTGGGTTCAAATTCCAGGTGCACTGAAGTTACATTGCTCCAGAGATACAGTATCATGGCCAACCCCAACTGTGTGTTCTGACCCCAACCATCATGTTGATGCTTGTAAGTCATTTTGGATAAAAGCATCTGCTAAATAATCTAATGTAATAGTGTAATAGTGTAAGCTAAGGTTATGTATGCACCACTACAACATATCTTACATTCAGCTGTTATTACAAACTAATGTGAATTGAATCAGACCTGATTGCCAGCTTTTCATTAAATGTAGAACTGTGTTGTGAAGTTCACAAAATCTAAATATTTACATGTTACAAAGTAAATGCAAATCAAAGAATGTGTTTAATATACTGGTTAAAATGAATTAATAACCCAATAACGTAAAATATAACCTAATTTAATCAGTTGCTGCATGTTATGGCACAGTATTTAATATACCATGCCATAATATGTCTACATGCTGCCATAACAAATGAACATAAAGCAGTGCTAAACACAGTTGGTGTAGTATTTATATATTTTTAAAAATATACTTACATTAGACATTTTTGTTTGTTTAAGTACCTTATAATACACATATAACCAGATGTTTTTCAAATCCTGTAAGGATACCTAAGTATTAATGGTTGGTTGCAATATAAATGCTAAAGGTTACAGCGGTAAATAACCAGATCTGTGGAAGGGCTACGATCATGGTGAGACAAACAAGTTTTGATTATACATAGCAGGTGAATTTAGGTGTCCAAATTTGGTGTACACGGTGTAGTATGACAGGGATAGTGAAAGGGGTACACAGGGACAAGGGTATATGAAGTGGGGGTTG
The DNA here is from genome assembly GCA_019802505.1 of Corydoras sp. C115. Taxonomy (NCBI): domain Eukaryota; kingdom Metazoa; phylum Chordata; class Actinopteri; order Siluriformes; family Callichthyidae; genus Corydoras; species Corydoras sp. C115. The sequence goes on along the minus strand of JAFMOC010000076.1, from coordinate 1,756,739 downwards.
AGGATGGGACTCTGCTGGAGTTAGAATGAGGGCTAAGTTTGATTCAGTAGATAATGTTACACATCAACTCAATTACAAGGACAAGGAGGGGTAGGGGCTATTAATTCTCCCACCACTCTGACAGCTGTGTTCTTATGTTTCCTATTTAAATGGAATGATGATCAACTTCAAATCTGCTAAAATCTCTTCTAGGGACAGTGATACTGTGAATCCATAGTATTGAATCAGCGAAACTGACCTTTAACATATTGCACGATTACCAATTGTATCATCCCTGAAATCAATACTCGCGGAAAGACTTATATAAAATCCATCTGCAATGTTATCCAGATATGGCTTTAGCATTTATCCCAGACATGCTTCTTATCTTCTAAATTTAGACTTCTTTTCTAGAGCCTCTCAGCCTAGTTCCCCAGTCCTCTGCACTCAGCTGACTTTCAGGATTCATTTGTCTTTGACAAATTGCATGAGCTCTCAAACCCTCTATGCCTGTGAACATGTCAGGGTGCGACATAAACTTTCTGATAAGCTGTGAACAATGTCGTTGGGTATTAATGACCCCCCCAAAGAAGATGATGGATGACAGCAGTTCACCCTCCTTTACCTTCACTGACAAACATTCCTACTCATCATCTATTAAAAGATCCCTGTTAACCACAATGTCCAGGCCACTTGTCTTTATAAAATACTGTTTACATATTATTTAAAAAGTATTTAAAGACTGCATAAATGCTTTAAATTCTTAAAATTATTTATTGCTTAAACGTTTCAAATTCAACATCCTAATTAAAAATACACTGGTTTAAGGGGTTTGTTATTTGCCTGATGTTTTTTGTGAGGTGAAGGAAAAGGAGAAATTTTTGCTGTTATGCCGGGTCACAGAAGGAAGCATTAAATGCACAAAGGACTAAAATATTTTATTAAAAGTCCAAGATGAAAATAATGTTTTCAGTCTAATGCATGCAGATAAGCAAGGCGAACAATGCATCAATCAATCAAACAAATAAGATGCACTGCTAGGCAGAGAGTGTGGTGGTAAGACACATGCCTGGAAAATCTTTTAGGATTATGTACCAAGGCCAAATTACCCCTGACCAATAACAGATAAGAATTAATTCAATGAGTGAAACTTAGTAATATTGAGGTGGATTGTACCATCTGATTGATGCTTGAATTGTTGAACAGTGACACACTGAGTAGCTCAGTTACCTCACAGCAAAAAGTTTCAGGGAAAGTGGTCAATATGATCCTTTGTTTTTAGAGTTTGCATGTTCTCTTTGTATCTGCATAAACTTCCAATTGGAGTATTAATTTCTCCTCATATTTTAAAGACTGTGAGTAGACTGAAAATGAGTGGGATTGTTCATTTTATTGTGTTAGCTTCTAGGAAAACTTTTTTAATGTGTTTCTTCAATCTAGTTTCATAGTCAACATACATTCAGTTCAAAATCTAACTGACTATGTATTAGAATCTGCTTTTTTTTGGCCATGTTTGCTCCTGAATACTCCTGCTCCTGCTTTTGCTTCACAGTGTACAGCAACTGAAAACATAACTCTATTAAACTAAACACACAATTCTTCTACATACACAAACTATTATGGAACCTTTGAAAGTGCTGAGTACAGAAGTTAACAGATGCTCTAATTAACAAATTAACATAAATTAAGAAGTGATTTAGTTTAAATAAATAAACATAAACAAGAAAAATGTTGAGAAGGTGGAATTTTCTTTGTAATTAGCCAACCTTTTTAGGGAAATGTATGGAATAAAGTTTCCCTGTGTTTTTGAGAGATTGTTGATTTAGTAATGTCCTGTTTATGTGTCAATTGATTCCATCTTGTTCTTGGTTCTGTTTATTAAAATACTCTCTAAATACAATGCTTTCCTGCCTACCTTGCTTGATTCTGCTACACTAACCAGGCCTTGGTGTGTCACAAATACACACTAATGGGTAGTAATTCCAAAATAATGAAGCATTGAAAAAATGTTTTAATTTGTTCAAAATGTGCACACTATAAGCTAAATTGTGATCACTTGCAGTATATATTTGTCATGATACAAAGAGTGTTTATATTGTAAATATAACAGAATTTATATATAATATTAATATGAGAATATAACAGAATTTTCCCACATTCCACACTGTATGTTTGACCCCTGTGTTTGAAATATGTTGTAATTCTATTGCTAAAACCACAGAGAGTTGTTAAAACATTAGAAAATGGGAGGGTTAAAGGACGTAGAGCCTCTCATACATAAGTGCATAATATGGGTGTTTATTGTTGCTTGAATGTGAATATTGCTCAATTATTATAGAATATAGAATTACATCATATGAACTGGGTAGTTTTAAGGCTCTGTCTGATGTCACTTTTCAGTGAACTAACTAATTGACTATGTAGGCCATTGCTGAGGTAGCAAAGGATATCTTTGGATGTGTGATTATACAGCGGCATGGGGTGGCCGAGGCCACTGGTTTGTTTTTCCAGCTGTTTGGAGGGAAAGCCCAGTCCCAAATGACTTGTGTTTCTCCAGCTGTTCTGAGATTAGCAAAAGCCCCCAAGTTGCTTTTACCAATACAAGAATACTAAGATAATAAACATTTTGTGCTTTATCAGGGCAATTATTTTTCTTTTACATTTAATGATCTGCCAATTAAAATCAAACAAAACAACTTTAAGTATTTTACTTTTTTATTTGATAAGATTGAAAAATATATATTAGTGTCTATGCAATTTCTATATCTTATTTTTTTGTTAGCATTTTGATTGCCTATTAAGGAAGACACCCTTTATTTAGGGTGCTTATTGTAAGTATGTAAGGCCTGCACCTTATTCTATCTTTAAAGGGTTAACATGTGCTAGTGCTGCTAGTACCAGCTGGTCAGACATGTCTGTCAACATAGCTATTACAATCCTCTCTGTTAAGAGTTTGGAGCAAGGATTGTGACCTTGGAGCCAGCACTAAACATTATCCAATGACTCCCCCAAATACATGATTAAGAATTTACTGGTAGACATCTGACTGTGTGCATGGTTAGTGCAGCATCTGTTAATGTATTCCTGCCAGAGCACAAGTTTTAAAAACTATCCTGTGAGAATTGTACTAAATTATAGTTAGTGCACTGAAACAAGTAAAACACTGACCTCTTCAGCAAACACGGTGTGATATTGTTTAATGCAACATCATGTGTATAAACTCTGCATAAGGAAGATAGAAAAAAAGCTAAGTGTAATAGTGCTAATGTTATTGAGGCACCTCTGGAGACTAGTGGGTGTGTTAATTTTGTCTGCTCAACAATAGACCTTTGTGGTCTTGACCACAGTCAATTGTGTATAATTAGGCAAGTTATATATGAAAGCACTAATTTGTTCTGTAGATGACAAAGCTGTAGCAAGGCTGTCTTCATATCACTTTATTTAGATGGTCAGTTAATGTAAATGTACATCTATCTATCTGTGTTGTTTCAACATCCCTTTAAATTCAACATTACGTCTCTTACAGATCAGCTTATTGTACTTAACATTAAACATTTGTTAAACCTTCCTGTGCCCCTCCTGTCCTTATCGCAAGCAATCTTAACATTAAAAAGTAACCTAAAGATTTTTAAGTGTAATATTTAAGTTAATCAACTGTTAATTTTAAAATAAAGATGTTTTTAATTAAATGAGCTGTAATGTCAGTTTAAGTAAATGTCAAATTGAATCTGTGTTCCAGTGCCTTAGAGAACAAGTGAAGCTCTGCCTCTGGAGGGCTAATGAGGTGCACATGACATGTGATCACCATCATGAAATTTAGAGAATTTAAGGGATCTGTTTAAGATAGACACACTTTGGAAAATGTGTTCTTCCTAAATTGTGTTTATTTGTTGTCACTCTGTTGTAAAAACCATCCTATCAACTGCATATTAATCATGTCCACAAACTTTTCAGCCTCCGATGAATTTACGACTCTTTCATCACCTCCTAATTCTTCTCTGTACTGCTTCTAATCGTCTATTCCCCTGTCTTGTACTGAAGGCTTAGCTACAGAGTAACACATACTTACAACCTTTTGCTATACATGTGTGTATTGTCTTAAACATAGAGGAGCAGGTATACACCTAGTCCTCCTTATTGGGGAGATATAGTCACAAGGGTGAAGGTCACTAAAAGTCTTTGGTGATGAAAAACTTCCAGCTCCTGCTGAGAACATGTCTAAAGTTTCATGCCAATGGAAATTTATGGCTCAGCACTGGCACTGGTGGTCTCTCTGATTCTGGGCCTGGCTAACCCTTCTATTATGTGCTTTAATAGGTTTCTGCCTTTGTATTCCTTGTTTTGTTTAATTAAAGTATTGCACAATATTTTATTTTATTAATTCTTAATTGTTATATTGTTTCATTGCCCTTAAACACTTTTTAATGCTTAATTGCATTTACTTATTTTCTTATTTGTACTAATATTTGTAATATTTGTATTAATGTACTACCACTGTGTATTGCTACTAACTGCTTAGCTACTGACTTACTTCCGGGATAAATAAAGTGTTCTATCTATCAGTTAGTGTGTTTTATATGTTTTTTTTTGTGCCTTAATTAATTCAAATTATACAATTTGTAATCTAGCTTTTTAAATGCTATTATAATATTTATAACCAATGAGCAAGGATTAAAAGTGCAATAGCATATGGGCGTGCTGTACAAACTACCTGTACTTCTATGCTCAAGTGTGTGCATAACTGTACCTGCACAAGGTAGACCCTGTGAGATTCTTTATCATAAAAATTACATAATCAGATGGTCTTTATAAAGATCAGAGAACTTTTTTGTGCTTTTTTTAACCTATGTACTTTTTAAAAATAGGAATATAAATTTTCTTCTTTATGATTTGTAACAGAGTAGTCTTATCTGATCTGTAAAAGATGTCCTATTGAGTACTGAAAGAAGAAGTGAAAGGAGCAATAGTGTCATGCACTTTATTTTTACAGTGCAGACACACAACTCTATCATTTGATATAGCCAAAAAAATGCAGTCCACCATAATTCACATTCCATTCAAGCAGAGTATGAGGCACCTCACTGTTTGTGGCACTATGCCCAGTAAAGTCAACTGACTACATATGACCCCAAGACAAAGTTTCAATGTTTGGGTGTGCATGGCTACTCTTTTTTTGTAAAAATCATCTTGGCAGCTAATATCGTATCTTATTATAAAACAGTGCTTCCCAGAAATAGTTTTTACAATTATTTATCACCACTAGGTACAGGTATATACCCAGGTAACAATGGGAACATACACGTCCTCACTATTTTTCTTACTTTTACTCCTACTCCTATTGCTACTACTACTACTACTACTACTACTAATAATAATAATAATAATAATAATAATAATAATAATAATAATAAGTAATAAATTACAGACTCTATTTAATATAACAGAGTAAATGTCTCATGATGTCATAAATATGAAGGATTAACAGTCTATAGTTGTAGAAGAACCCATAATGCATAGCCAGAGCTTAATGATAAATATAAATGTGTGTTTCTGTTCATAGAGGTACAAGATTTCAACAAGGCACCGGTGAACCCTGTGTCCATCAATGGAGTCAGTGTGGACACTGTGGAGGAGAAATATCTGGGGGTGTACATGGACATTGACCTGGACTGGACTAAAAACACTAAAACCCTCTACAGGAAGGTACAAATTCATCTCTAATTTTTGAGACGTCTGAGGTCCTTTAAAATTTGCAGGACGATGCTCAGGATCTTTTACGAGTCTGGTGGTGTGTACTATCCTTTACGATGTTGCATGCTGGGCAGCAAACTGAAAGTGGCACATGCCAACAGACTGAACAAGCTGATCTGTAAGGCCAATGATGTGTGGAGCTGGACTCGCTGAAAGCAGTGTTAAAGAGGAGGATGCTGTGTAAACTGAAGGCCATCATGGACAATGCCTCCCACACATTTTTACATTTTTTAAATTTTGGTGTATTTTTGGTGCTTTTAGTTTAATTTTATTGTGCTTAATATATTTTTTTTATTCTACTTTTGTATATATAAACATGTCTAATGGAGCATCTGTAAAAACTGCTATTTCCTCCTGAGGATTAATAAAGTGTTCTGATTCTGATTCTGATTCTGGCATATGGTGAAAATAATTTACTTTAGAAAAAACATATGTAAAAAAAAATGTATGGTTGAAGGAGATCTAATCTGTTCAGTGCCTGTCCTTCTGCACCCTCCTTTCCCACTATCTCCAGCATTCAGAACAGACCTCTGAAGAGCAGGTCTGGCTCTGTTTAGTCAGTGCTAAAAAGGTTATCTGTAATGTATGAAGGTGTTAAACAGAGATCTGTCAGTGTGAGAATGCCTGTGGCAGTGTGTATGTGCTTTCGCATATCTGTGCAGGGGTGTGTGTGTGGCTTCAGACAGGCAACAGGCCATTTTTAATGGTTTTATTCACTTAATCACATGAGTGAGAGAGCAGCAATAGCTGGAGGCTGCAGCAGGCCTTGCCATGACAGTGATTGCAGCCAATCGGAATGCCAGTTCTGAGCCATGAAAGACTGAATGCTTCAATTGGGTTACTGGTCTGTATTGAAAGAGTGAGAGTGCAGAGGCACTTTTTAACTTAATTAAACATTAATATGAAACAGTCATATTCAGACTTTGTTGTGGGTTATTGAGAGAACATCTGGGCCCCTCAATGAGTACTGGGGTTGCAGTGGAGGTGTTAGTGCTAGCGGGATTATATTGAGCCCAGAGGCTGTGTAGCTGGGTTCACATGAAAGGAGACATAGAAATTTAGGCTATAATTTTGACCATGTTAAGGTGTGACCACTGACCGAATAGATGTCAACCAACTTGTAGTTTAAAAGCTGTGTGCTGTGTGGTCCATTTATGCCTGTTCTGTTGTAGTAATTTTCATTGCAATATAACAATTAAACTGGTGCCAAACTATTTTGTATGAGTATGATGATAAATCACATTATAGTTGTTCTTTTTTAAAAAAAAATCTAAGCCTAAAAAATCTAAAAAACAAGCAAAATATCCCATATTAGCCTACAATAGCACAAATGTATCACACTTTATGCTTTGGCAACTACTAAGAAAAATAAAGTGCAGGTCCAAGCTAGGACCAACACAGACCAACAAGGTAGCACAGACCAACATTTAAACTCATTTTAATAACCACTTAATGATGGATTGTTATGCACTTCTGATGCATCATGAGCTCTCCTGCAAAGATGGAGTGGAATTGCTGCATGTTAAGTCGCAGATGAAATGTGCTTGTAATGTAATTTGCAAAAAAAAGTTACACACCTAAAACTGGTTATTGGAGGCAGACTGTCAGATTAATGCAGTGTCTAATTGATTAAAATTATTATAATATTGCATATAAAATCAATTCATGATTAATATTTATAGTGGTGAGTAAGAGTTTATAAACCATTTAGAATTTTCTACATTAACACATAAATATGACCTAAAACTTTCAATTCTAAATATTTTAAATACAAAGAAACTAATCCAAAAATTACACTTTACAATTTATTAATCAATGATTGTATTTAAAATATCACAAAAAAAGGCAAAAGTGATTGTAAAAAATGATGAAATTAGAGTCGGGTATTTTCAATCATAGGATGTTAGTGGATGCCCTAATTTATTTAGACAACAGATATCAATTTAAATCCAATATGACAAACATGGGCGGCACGGTGGCTTAGCACGTTCACCTCTCAGCGCTAGGGATTCCCAGTTCGAATCCCCATCTGGGTGGAGTTTCCATGTTCTCCCCGTGTCCGCGTGGGTTTCCTCCGGGTTCTCCGGTTTCCTCCCACCGTCCAAAAACATGGATCAAGTTAATTGAGTTCTCTAAATTGCCCCATATAGAGTGTGTCTGTGTGTGTGAGTGTGTACCCAGCGATGGATTGGCGCCCTGTCCTGGGTGTATCTGCCCAGCGCCCGAGACGTTCTCCCCTGGATGGGCATGGGGAACCCCACCGCGACCCTAATAGAGGATAAAGTGGGAGATAATGAATGAATGAATGACAAACATGTTTGAGGAAGCACTAAGGATATCCGGTTCGAATCCCAATCTGGGTGGAGTTTCCATGTTCTCCCCTTTTCCGGGGAGTGGGAGCAGTACTGAATGGGCATGGTGAATCCCCCCCCCCCCACCACGACCCTAGTAAAGGATTAAGTGGAAGATAATGGATGGATGGATGTTTGAGGAAGTGTATCATGAAACAAACAAAGGAGATATCTGAGACCCTCTGAAGAAGAGCTGTTAAATCCCCTTTCAGACAGATTTTCAGACATTTTCCTGTATAATGGTTTTAATCATCCTGGCATTATCCTACCACCAACAAGTTTCACAGATAACTGTGATGATTTGTTCATGCTGGAATGCTTTTTCTTAACGTAATGCTTAACATTTCTTTTTCTTAACATAATGCTCTTAATCTGGACCAAAAGTTCTATTCTGAATAATACAAAGCACAAAGCAACAGTTTGGCTTCCCCATGTGATCTATATCAAACTGCAGATGTTTAGCAATTTTTGATATGGATATCAGTGGTCATTTTCTTCTTCAAATAAATTACCAAGTTGTTTCGTTTGATTGATTTCATTCACTTTAGGTACTTTTAATACTTGTTAAAAAAAATTTAAATATACAGTTTTAGGTAAATGTGTGTAAAAATGCAGATTCTTAAGGTTTTACAAACTTTTAAGCAATATTAAATGTTGATGTTTAAAATCAAGCCAAGTGCCACAGAAGCCCATTTACTGATAGACCAAACATAGATTCATTCCTTTAACAAAGATAATCTTTAAACAGCACTTGGCTAACCAAGATTTCCGTGCATAGTGAATGTTTATGTAATTAGATCTTGGTGACCTTAAACATCCGTTAATTAGCAAGTCAGTATCTAACATACAGAGTCAAAACTGCTTGAAGATCAGTGGAGAACATAACCATTCCATACTCGTTTTCCAACTTTTAAATAAAATGACAAATTTACTAATTTAGTAACTAAAGTAACTAATTGGTCTTTTTTGTACATTTAACTTTTACTTCTATTTATATTCTTAATTTCATAAATCAAATATCTACATAAAAATTGGTTTCCTTTCCATCTGCTAAAATAGTTTACACAAAAAATATTTAAGTCAGGAACTGACTACATGTCATCTGTTCCTCTGTGGATGCTGAACATGTTATGATTGAGAAAATATAGTAATAAAAACAAAGCTCACCTGCGATCAACATTGAACTTCCCTGAATTATTTCAGCTGCTTTATTACATCTAATGGCTTGTAATGAGTGACTGGCACATTTGTTATTATTCATCCTTTAAAAATGTAATAGTGGAGCTGGCACAAATACAGAATAGGCCTCATTTGTCTTTAGTAGTTGTTTATTTTTCTTCTTTTTTTCTTTTCTTGCTGCCAATATCTGTCTAAATTAAATTATTCAAATTTAAATTTAAGAGCTTATTTTACTTACTATAAAAATTCTATTCTTGCCATATTTCCCTAGTATTAACTTTGTAGCATTACTGGTATATAGTATTGTACTTAGCTTTTATCATCTTATGTCCAAATCATTTTAGCTACTACTGAGTAACCTTTGGTTTTTTGGTATCTGCTCTCAGTTGGTCATTTAAAATTCTTTTCTAAACAAAATTACAGTTGTGCTATATTGTGCATAGGTATGGTGTAAAACTATTACTTCCTAGATCACAACATGAAATTACATGGTAAATGAAATGCCAACAGGTCTACCTATTAATTTAAACAAGAGACTTCTAATAGCAACTTAAGTGAGAATGTATAATGTATCAGAATGTATAATGTTTTTCAACCATGGTGGTAGTGAATAGTAAAAACTATTATATTAAGTTTCCTTGTGTTTAAATGTTTTGGACATTGTACTGTTAATTTGTTGAAATTGGAGATGAAGTTAATTTTAACAACCACAGAAGTGCAGTGATTGGTTCTCCCTCCTGTTTTTGATTCCTGGAAGACTGTAAAGAGTTAGCATGTTCTCTGTCTATGTGACTGCAATCTACTATTGACCTGGGATGGACTGCAGCATCTCCATCACCCAAAATACGATAATGCAATAAGATTTCTAAATATTGAATGAATGGATCAACAAATTCCAGGATGTAATAATACAAAATGTTATAGGACTAACTTTACTAACATGCAGTGTTCACTAATTATTTGACAGGCCAGTGACATTGTAAAAGTGTGTTTTAAATATATTTTGGCTCCTGAATTGATTTATAATTGTTTTCCTTATGGAAGGGACTTTTTAACTGACAGTGGAGAACAGTTAAGTGCTGCCTGTAGAGATATGGACAAGGTAAATAGTGCATTCACAAGAACAGATTGGGTGTCAGTTTATGAGAAGTTATATAAAGTCCAAAGCTTTAAAATATATAATACCAGTCTTTTATACATGGAAAAAGTAACAAATAATTTAAACAGAAGGTAAAAATCTGAGCCTTAATTTCTAAAGTTTATGAGGGAAATTTTACACTGGTGCCATCACCTTAATTTTTGACCTATATCTACCAAATAAAAGTCCACTATACTAAAGGCTATATTGTTTCAAAACTTGTCATAATATCTAACATTAAGTTTTTGTTACTGTAAAACTGTTTCAAATAAAGTATTATTAAATAATGAAATTCAGTGGGGACAAAAGCACTTGATAAGATTGTTTGTTTGGTTGGTTTTTTTTTTGCAGCCTTGCTGATTTAAAAACATTTTATAATTTATAAATATTTCACATTTTTGTCAGATTTACGCAATAATGTTTATAAATGAACACTTAGTTTATAAGTGTTTATTTCTATTGTATTATGGTGTTTAAATAAGGTCTTACAAGCATATAAAAAAAAAACTCATATGAAATCCATTCTATTAAAAGTACGCACACACATAAACACAGCTGGACTTTGTTGCATGCATGATATTCTCACAGAACCTCCAGCTTTCTGAAATCAAAACCATGGCTGGTTAATCTGGCTGGCTACAAAACCCGGCTCCACATCTGCATAGTTTGATTGCTGGCTGCCACAGCCTATCATTGCTCTCTTTTCTGTGACTGGACAAAAGCCAAACTTTCGAAAAATCATAGTCATATTTAAATAGTTTGAGCCAGGTCACTGTTCAAGCAGAAAATATGATGATAACACAGCATGCAGCAATATGTGCCTGTACACAAAAATATATAGAATTATATGGAATTAAACTTTTACTCAATCTGGTTCAAGAAGTGTGGGCGGCACGGTGGCTTAGTGGTTAACACGTTCGCCTCTCAGCACTAGGGATTTCCGGTTCGAATCCCCATCTGGGTGGAGTTTCCATGTTCTCCCCGTGTCTGCGTGGGTTTCCTCCAGGTTCTCCGGTTTCCTCCCACAGTGCAAAAACATGGAACAAGTCAATTGAGTTCTCTAAATTGCCCCATATAGAGTGTGTATGCATGCATGTCTGTGTGAGTGTGTGCCCAGCGATAGATTGGCACCCTGTTCTGGGTGTATCTGCCCAGCGCCCGAAACGTTCTCCCCTGGATGGGCATGGGGAACCCCACCGCAACTCTAATATAGGATAAAGCGGAAGATAATGAATGAATGAATGGTTCAAGAAGTGTGGACAGCACGGTGGCTTAGTGGTTAGCACATTCGCCTCTCAGCGCTAGGGATTCCCGGTTCGAATCCCCATCTGGGTGTTCATGTTCTCCCCGTGTCCGCGTGGGTTTCCTCCGGGTTCTCCGGTTTCCTCCCACAGTCCAAAAACATGGATCAAGTCAATTGAGTTCTCCAAATTGCCCTATATAGAGTGTGTTTGTGTGTGAGTGAGTGTGTGCCCAGGATTGGCGCCCTGTCCTGGGTCTATTTGCCCAACGCCCGAGAGGTTCTCCCCTGGCTGGGCATGGGGAACCCCATAATCCCTAATAGAGGATAAAGCGGAAGATAATGAATGAATGAATTAATGAATGGTTCAAGAAGTTAGAAATGTTTAACTGATGTATTTATTTTATAGTAAATGCTACAGTAAATATGGTAAATAATGGTAAATAATAATGTTTCAAAAACTAATAAATAAATATTTCATATACTGTATCGTTATATTTCATATATTCATATATAGTTTTATATATCAACCTGTCATTTTTAATCAAATGTTTTACTATTAAGCCCATTAAATATATATGATTATACTTTTAATGTATTATTGCAGTCCAAATTGCTAAAACTACATGATTTGGTTTATTTTTACACAGTACAGCTTCTATATGAAGCAAATAAAAGTATTTTGTCTAATAATATTCAAAAGCTCTTCACACAGAGCTATCACACAGGGCTATAATCTGAGTGGCTGTGCAGTAGTAACTTTAAGATTCATCCAGTAAGAACTATGAGGGAAAGTTTGTTTGTGTCTGTGTGTGGGGTTAAACTTTGGAATCGACTGGGACAGCAACTTAAACAATGTCCAAATATTTTTAAAATATAATGATTTGGTCACAATACATTTCTGTTAGTTAGGGGTTCATTATTATGTTTTTTTCCTCTTCTTTTGTTTATCTATATGGTTTTGATATGTACTGTAAGTTGTAAATGGTAGTAACCAGATAATTTATTGATTTAGGATGGACGGAGGGGTGGGAATCAATAAGCTTGGCTTTGTTCCATTCCTTTCCAAGTTGATTGTTTTGTGTTATGCTTGTAAATTTATTTATAATGTATTTATTTCTTCTTTTCAAAATTATGTGAAAGGTGTAAATAACATGGTACTGGTTTGTGTAGTTGTATGTATATGTTTGTATATTGACTTGAAACAAACAAACTCTCAAATTAGCATTTAAGCCTGCAGAATATATGCCAGCACTGGCATATATTCTTACAGATTATTAAACCAATATATGCACAGCATCTGTACAATAGTACAGAAAGTCAATATATAAGTACAGATGTGCTGATCTAATGTAATTTAAAAACACCAAAGTTCTGAGACATGGATTAGTACCAGATAACGTCAGCATATTAAAGATCATATTAAGATTGTTTTGTAGAATTGTGGTAAATTAAAACAATGCATCCTCATGTGTAGAGATTGGAATAATGTGTGTAATGTTTTCATTTGTTCTCCTAAAACTAACTTGGAGACAAAGTGTGCTTCAGTATATTACAAATACCCAATATACAATTGAGCTAATTAACAACAGGTGATAAGTTTTACATAATTATTAATTCATTATTACCCAATTGGCAGTAACAAATCTTGTACTTTTTTCGCAAATCTCAGTTGTTGTATTTTTAACTGATAAGTGACTATTATCTGACTATTAAATAACTCATTTTGTGCTTAAACGTTGAATACTTGATTCAACACAACTCACATAGCTAGGAGAAATCAGCAGGAAATATTTTAATTAATGTTTTATCCAGTTAAATGAAAGTCAGAATTTTAGGAGATGTGTTACAATTCATTCGATCGGGTGGTGGCTGATACAGTGTTTTATGGATTTGCCAGGCTGCCTGTGTTACAATACTGCCACCCAGTGTTTTCTGCTGTAAATGTCCGCAAACCGAACGTCAATGATTTTTGCTTATCTTGTTCCTAAATACGATACTTCTGGGGTTTTTTTTTTCTTTTTCAAATTCATTCATTCATTCATTCATTATCTCCCGCTTTATCCTCTATTAGGGTCGCGGTGGGGTTCCCCATGCCCATCCAGGGGAGAACGTCTTGGGCGCTGGGCAGATAGACCCAGGACAGGGCGCCAATCCATCGCTGGGCACACACTCACTCACACAGACACTCTCTATATGGGGCAATTTTGAGAATTCAATTGACTTGATCCATGTTTTTGGACTGTGGGAGGAAACCGGAGAACACGGAGGAAACCCACGCAGACACGGGGAGAACATGGAAACTCCACCCAGATGGGGATTCGAACCGGGAATCCCTAGCGCTGAGAGGTGAACGTGCTAACCACAAAGCCACCGTGCCGCCCCTTTTTCAAATTATTGTGTTAATTTACATGTTATTAGATATACACCTTATTGCACCCTGTTGTAGATAAAAAAAAAAAATCTGAGATAGTAGCTCATTTTTGTTTCACAGTGTATTTTAGGAATTCTCTAATTATTCCTTAGTGCAAATAGGATGCAACTTTCAGAATACTGGTGACATTTTTGGTTAGTGGATTATTCTCAGGCGGCACGGTGGCTTAGTGGTTAGCACGTTCGCCTCTCAGCGCTAGGGATTCCTGGTTCGAATCACAATCTGGGTGGAGTTTCCTCCGGGTTCTCCGGTTTCGCCAGTCCAAAAACATGGTTGAAGTTCAACTGAATTCTCCAAATTGCCCCATATAGTGTGTGTTTGTGTGTGTGTGTCTGTGTGAGTGAGTGTGTGCCCAGCGATAGATTGGCGCCCTGTCCTGGGTGTATCTGCCCAGCGCCCGAAACGTTCTCCTCCGGATGGGCATGGGGAACCCCTCCGCGACCGTAATAAAGCGGAAGATAATGGATGGATGGATTATTCTCATTTCAGCAGTGACAGGGAGGTGTTTAAAAACTTCAGAACCATACAACATCTAGTTCACTTAAACCAGCCAAACATACAGTAACACACCAACACCACTTTAATGTCATTTTAATGTTCAACATCATTCTTTCATTCATTCATTTCTCCCGCTTTATCCTCTATTAGGGTCGCGGTGGGGTTCCCCATGCCCATCCAGGGGAGAACATCTCAGGCGCTGGGCAGATAGACCCAGGACAGGGTGCCAATCCATCGCTGGGCACACAATCACAATCACACAGACACACTCTATATGGGGCAATTTAGAGAACTCAATTGACTTGATCCATGTTTTTGGACTGTGGGAGGAAACCGGAGAACCCGGAGGAAACCCACGCGGACACGGGGAGAACATGGAACCTCCACCCGGATGGGGATTCGAACCGGGAATCCCTAGCGCTGAGAGGCGAACGTGTTAACCACTAAGCCACCGTGCCGCCATTGTTCAACATCATTTACATAAATTCCAACATATTAATTCATGCCAGCACACATAAATGTAACTCATTCTGTCCCTTTCTCTTACTTTTTTATGCAAATTTGTTATTAAATTACAAAATAAACGTTGGCTTCCCATTGAATCACCAGAAAATTGAAGTAGTTGAGCTGATTGTTTCCATGTACCTTAATTTTTGGCAACAATTCAGACTTGTTTAAGGCAAGCTATAAGTCAGGCAACACCTAGGGTAAACCTGAGTCTAAAGCCTTAAACACTGATGTAAGGTTCTTCCTCTCACTTTATAGACACTTGGAATACAGATGTTCATTTTGTGGCTCCAGGACACAAGCACTCTGAAGGTCATTCAGCATAATAAAAAGAAAAACGTGATTATAATGGGGTGTTTTGAGTTTTTATGTGTCCAGATGACTTAAGCGTTGTGGAAATGAGAAGACACCATCAACATTTCAGGTCCATTTCCTACACCTTTGCCATTAATCATTTCAAATTGCTTACAGATTATTAAACCAAAATTGAAAGTGCTGGCGACAGTAAACAATTGGAAGATTGCAAATACATAATAATCAAGCTTATTTACTTTTTTAGCACCTTTGTGTAATGATTCATCTTCAATAGTTCAGCACATTAAAAACAAGTTGTAAACATTAACATTGTTCTGTTAACAATTTCTGTTATACTTAAGACTAAGGTGTTCAGATTTATTCATTTCCTGAAGAATCTTTGTTAGGTGTTATATTTATGACCTTAAGTGCAAATCCAGCCTCATAAAAAACTGCCAGCCTTTTTACAGCCTTATAAATACATGCTTAGCCAGTTTTCCAAGACAGAGTTGGATAAAGGAATTGAGCGTTTTGTTCTGAGGTTTTCTCTTTCCCTCTCCCTGATGAACTGGACATTAACACCTTGGTAAAAACAGGTGATTGATGTAAGTGTGAAAAAATAAAGCAGTGAATACATAGTCAGTAAAATGGTTGAAAAATGATACTGCCACCTAACGCTCATCACACACTGTAAGCTCTGTACCCAAGTCAGACATGTAACAGCAAACTTAGGCTCAGTGACAAGTCCAGTAAAGTACTTTTAACTAGGGCATTCCATCCCCTGCAAGCACAGCTCCAAATTATCTGACAAGGATTACATTTCTAAACTTCATCAGAGGAACTTCAGCAAGTCCTCAGAATTATATGAGGAACAGGATGCATTCCAAACCCTTGCACACTGAATCCAAGGACACAATCGTATAAATCAATAGAGGATTGGACAGCACAGTATAGGGTATAATATATATATATATATATATATATATATATATATATATATATATAAAAATTACTGACTCACAGACACCAAATTATGCCCTATGCTGTGCTGTCCGATCCTCTATTGACTTCAGCAAGTCTTGCAAAATTAACTTTTCTAAGTTGAAGGTGTTCATAGTTTATCAACATTAAAATGGCAGACATTCATGATGAAAGCAAAATGCCCTGATTGTGAAAATGCGTTGGTGTTAAAGAAAAAAGCTTAGAAGCTTGTTCTTGTTCATAAATTAATAGAGTAGGCAGTTTACCTCTTTGTATTAAATGCACAGATTAAAATCATTAAACATGACAATGCTCAGACATTTAAGCATGTTTACATAGGAAAAGAGCAACCATTTTGTCACCCCAATTGTTTTGCTTTTTCCACTGACACCACACTTTTATTTTAATCATGCCATACATGAATGACCAATGACATAATTAATCCCCAAAACAGCTTTCTAAATGACTGATGCTTGACATGCCTCACTTGGTTGATTCAACATATGTGGTCCTAATTCCCTAAACTCCCAACCCTATGGCCTGCAGTAAACTGAATGTTTACCATTTACTATTAAAGTTTTTTTTTTAAATATACTGATACTTAAATACAAATAGAATATCTATGCAACATATATTGAATGTTTTAATTATGTTTGCTTGTTTTTCTATTACATCCCTTTATTAATTTTAACCTCAGGATCCAACTGCACTATAAATGTCAGTGTGTCCTACTTATTTAACAGGTTTAGCTCAAGTATACTTTCTACCAAAACTTCTTACTAATTACTTAACAACCAAGCAGCCATACAGAGAACAACCACCTAAACACTTCTGCTTTTTTATAAGCTTTAACAACTGCTTATTCACACACTAGTTGGATACTGCTTGGAATGCTTTGTCCACTTAATGACACTAGCAACCACCAACTGATTGACAAATAATATTTATTCAGGTGTATAACCCTATCAAGCCATGCCCTGAGGGATGTGATGTTATCATCATGACAAAAATATAAAGAACAACTCCACTAAGAACATTGTGGCAAAAAATGAGTTAATGAGGATTTAACAAAGATTTTAAACAGTTACAAATCATATTCCATTACAATGAAATATTTAAGTAGACAGTCTTATGTGATGGTCAGTATCGCTCTTTCTCTCTTTCGCCTCTTTCTTTTCTTTTCTTCAAAACGACCTGTGGCATCAGCAAAAAACATTATGTCCTCCTTGTTCTCAATCTCCCGTTGCAGGAACTGAAGACCTGCACTATTAAATCCCAGCACATCCTGAATGAAAGACAGAATTATTACAGTTGTTAGCATTGGATAGATGTGACAAACACCACAACAAGGTAATATGAACTTACCCTAATTTCATGCACTTTGCCGATTGTGTTTGTCCTCAGCTCATCAATTACTGACAGCAGCATCTGGTTACTGGTGATCTGGCCAAAGTGGATTCTTTAACAGAAAACAATGAAATTTTATTAGATGCCCAAATAAGAAGACATATCGTCCTCCGTTTGTCCTGATTAATACTAGCTGCTGTGTGGACATTTAAAAAGTGACATGGTAAGCTGAACGCAGTAAAAATACCTGAGCAAAAAGAACAGACAGCGGCAGGTCAGCTCCACTTCCAGCCCTTGGCCTATGTAACCATTGAAGAGGGACAGCAGGTCGGGAATGTAGTGGAATGGCAGAACCAGCAAAGACACTTCCAACTCACTAAAGCACAAAGACATATTAATCATCTTCAAATCAAATACATAAGATGTTTTTTAGAAGAAACACATTAAACAATTTAACTATGATATATTAACAGATCATAAACAGTAGTAACAGTACTATTAAAACTTTTGATATTTTAAGGGAGATAACCTGATTTTACCATGCTGACACAACCAAATCTAAAATGGAAATGTAAAGCTTTTATTCTCTTGATATTATGGAAAAGCTGGGTAAAATGTGTTAAGCAATTGTACTCTTTGGTAGATTAGCTTAACCTTAATCTGAAAATTTGAACAAAGCCCAATTTTGAAGTAAACCACATACATAAAGAAAAATAAAGTAAAAATAAATGTAAGTGATTTTTTTTTGCTGTTTTATCTGCGTAATTATTGCTCATTTAGTGATTTAGTTTTTGAGCTTAAGTTCTAGCAATTAAAAAATAAACCATAACCTTAATCATAACTTTTAACTTATTTGGATAAAGGTATCTGCTAACTGCTTGACATGTTTACTATCAATATGAATTTTAAAGTAAATAATAGAGGTTGTTATATTTTCATGGGTTAAATCCAATAATGTGGTCATTATACTGTATATGGGCTATTTTCTCTTAATATAGGAGTTTAATTGTGTTTCAGAATGCAACAAATGCCAATGTCTAAGTGTCAGAACAATTTAAATAAAAAAAAAAAAAAAATTAAATACTGTACCTAGAGCGGACCTTCTTTATGACATCCAAAACATAGCGAGAGGGCTACAAGGCACCAAATAAGTCAGCATTAAAACATGTTAATGATCTAATTTATAAATTAAATATCTTTTGTAGTAGCAATCATGCATAATTAACAATCTAAATAAATATATATACATATATACACACACATAGCTGTTTTTTTATATTAAATGTATATTATTTTCATTAATTTAGATTATTAATTTATAATTCATACCGAAATATGTCCTAATGCCACAAGTATCGGGTTCATTTTTGGAGGTGGTAGCTGTAAAAGTAACATCTGTAAGTAACCATGTAAAGTGCAAGTAAATGTCTGTAAGGAAGAAAACTGTTTAACACCTGTTTTCCTTCTTCATCACAGGCAGCCCTGTGCTCCTCTAACTTTTTTCTCTCCTCTCTGTAGAGCTCTATTGCCTCCATTATACGCTCCGCCTGCAGGGCGTCAACGAAACAAATGAGAGACATGTTTGTTTTTACATAGTGATAATTAAAAGGAACGACAGAGCATCAAGCAAAACATTTTGTGTCTCTTAACTGCTAATCAACTTACAGCTTTCACTGTCTCTACGGTCTTTTTTGCTGCAGGTCCTGCTTCGCCCTTAGATTCTCCAGGAACCTAAAATGAATCAGCAAATTAAATTAACATTATCTATATTTATATTTTCAGATACACAGATAAATTAAAAATCATCAAGTCAGCACGTACCACAGGTTCATCTCCTTTGGCCAAAGATTCTTCAAATTCTGCTTCTCTTTGCTGTGAAAATGTATTAAGACCTCAGTTAGACAGATACACGTTACCCTGCAATACACCATTTTTCATATAGTAGAAAATAATGTTTGGTTGTGTACTTTAACAATGCCTCTTTATCAACAACTTGATCTTAATACATTTAAGCAAAATGGCAACGAGAATGTGCACATTTCCCATAGACAAAAAATAAATAAATAAATCACACGGCACACGGTGGCTTAGTGGTTCGCCTCTCAGCTCTAGGAATTCCCGGTTCGAATCCCCATCTGGGTGGAGTTTCCTCCGGGTTCTCCGGTTTCCTCCCACAGTCCAAAAACATGGAACAAGTCAATTGAGTTCTCCAAATTGCCCCATATAGAGTGTATGCGTGCGTGTCTGTGTGAGTGAGTGTGTGCCCAGCGATAGATTGGCACCCTGTCCTGGGTGTATCTGCCCAGCGCCCGAAAAGTTCTCCCCTGGATGGGCATGGGGAAACCCACCGCGACCCTAATATAGGATAAAGCGGAAGATAATGGATGGATAACCTCTGGACCTTATTTTTTGGCAGGTGTTCGGTCTTTTAGTGAATGAATGAATGAATGAATGAATAAAAAAAAATCACTTTTTAATTCCTCAGATATTTTAATGTTTATTTTTATATAACCTGCATAATTGTCTTTGTTTTATGAATACCTGAAATATACTGCTTTCTAAGTAGGCCACATTGTCCACTGCTCTATTCTGACATGTCTCTCGCTTCATCAATTTCCATCAAATAACATCAGTGTTAAACAATATATTAGATAAATGGGCTGCTGTCAGTCTAATCTCTTGTGAGCCAATAGCTTTAGTTTAGCTTTGTGTTTTTGGATATAGTGATTGTGCAAACTGTGCTATCTGTTATAAATACTTTCTCATAGGGGGTTAAGCACCTGTGTTCTTTGGACACTTACCATCTCCTTTTCTTCCTCCAGAATTATTGGTTCTCTAGTTCTTTCCCAAAGCCGGAGTGATTTATCATGAGAAGAGGAGACAATGTGGTCTCCATTGGGACTGATGGCAAGGCACCACACTTCAGCATGGTGGCCCTAAAAAAAGAAGAGAAGACGGTTAGATATTAGGGGCAAGAAACCAGAATAATTTACTCTACCTTAAGGGAAAACCATTATATGACAAGCAAATGTTTTGACCACAGCACACATTTAGAAGTAGTTGATAACTGTCATTTTCACCCGGTCACCTCTATTACAATCATTTAGCTCATGGAAACATGCATATGGAGAGCATTCAA
This sequence comes from Corydoras sp. C115, assembly GCA_019802505.1. Classification (NCBI taxonomy): domain Eukaryota; kingdom Metazoa; phylum Chordata; class Actinopteri; order Siluriformes; family Callichthyidae; genus Corydoras; species Corydoras sp. C115. The sequence continues at coordinate 1,735,901 of JAFMOC010000076.1, read as the reverse complement.
ATCGATTAAAAAATAATCACCTCCAGAGTCTGGATGTGTTCAAACTTGTCAGCATCCCACTGTTTGATCTTTTTGTCCTTCCCCGCTGTGAAGAACAGATGGGTTTTGGGGACAAACTGAAGAAACATGACACTGAAAAAAGGAGAAGGATAGAAAAAAAAATAAATATAAGACAAATAATGACCATCTGGAATGACATCATCCTTTAACTTTTCCCCAGTTTAAGAGATGAACCAACACAAGACACTGCTGACAAAAGACTAGATACAGATTCTAGGGAGGAAATGTTTAAACTTGTGTCATATACTTACAGAAAGTACATGCCAAATCCCACATGTTCCAGTTTAGGCCCTTTGGACATGCTTAATTAAATCAGAGATGTAATATGGTACCTGTCATCATGAGCAAACAATGAGCGATGACAGTCACCGAAGTCCAGGCCCCAGATTTTTATATTTCGGTCTGCTGATCCAGTGGCTATCAGTGCACTGTCCTAAAACATGGTTACAAACAATGTAATACATTAAAACCATAGTTTATGGTAAATAATCATCAAAGTAATGAAACTGACAAACAGATGTTGTAAATCAATGTAAAAAAACAAACCGATATTTTATAGAGATGTGAATTGTATACACTTAAACAAATGAATTTTAAATTGTATTGATAATCAAAATAATTATGAATATGGTACAGAGAATTTAGTTAAGGACTGTGGATTTGTTACTTTATGGAACTCACGTGTGAAATATCCAAACACAAAACAGGCAGTTTGTGTCCATACAGCGAGAGGAAAAACTAAAAAGAAAAACACACTTAATCAGCACAGAAAATACATGCAACACAAAATCTGATTGCGCTAAACAAGACATAACATAGAATATTTTTAAATTCCTTTAATATGCATTTTCACCAACTCCTGTTCTAATCTTGAGGAGAAAAGAGTAAGTTTTCTATATACTAACAATGTTCTAAATACAGAAGTAACAGAATTGTCCAAGGTAGCATAGGCTATTACTCAATCAGTACAGGACAGCTTTATCGTTTGCATAAGACATTTGTACAACCAACTTTCACTTCATAAAAGGCTGTTTCTTAATGTTGAAAAAAACATAATTCGAAGTGACTAAGAACCCATTGCAGTGCTTTAATCTTTATAGAATCTTACATGTTTATCTAGTAGCTTGGCACAACCTGGATTACATGCAGATAAATTGCACTGTCAGGTATTTATCGTGCGTTGTTGCATAATATGTCCACTAGAGAGCAGAATGCAGCTACTACTTTCAAATAACATATCCACATTTTTTTAGGCCTAAAACGTGTGTCTATTTACGGAGATTTATCTGTACAGCACACCTTAAGAGTATCAGTGTAAAATATTTTCACAGTACAGTCGAGAAGAGACACAGCCAGCAATCTCTGATTAGGACTGTAGCGCACACATAACACATCTTCATCCAACTGCAGCGTGCGAGTGTGTTTAACTGTCAATCTTCTGCAACATGACACACACACACACACACACACACACACACACAGGGAAAAGACATTATAAACAGGTTCTAGATTAATAAGAGCAAGAGAAATTAGCCACTGGCTTTCTCACTTATTGGGCCCCAATTCCTTGTCCTTTATGAGCTCAAAGTCCCAAAACTTCACCGTCTTATCTGCTCCACCCGTTACAATTCCTCTCTAAACACAAGAATGTACATGGAAAAGGTAAGCATAAGGTCAAAAGACACTTGATGTGGGCAATTAAAAAAAAAAATTAAAAAAAGGAGAAATGCAGGACTCGAATGTTCTGTGGTAATATGTAATATAGGTCAGTAAGCTTTAACTTATACCACATTTTCTATTTCCTGATGATATGTATATGTTTTATGTAGATGTATATGCCAAATTATTAAATAAGATATTTTATAGTAGACAATGCTGCCTTCTGCTTTTGGTAGTGGACTAAGCATGAGAGGCCTTCATATCTCCTTCTGTACCCTAGTACAGCCCACACCCACTGCACTCCAGCGCTATCTGCATACCCCACTGTAACACTGAAAGATGGACATCACTAGGAAATGATGCAATGTACCCCAGCAACATATCCAATACAGCCCAGCTCGAGATGTACCCTACCATATCTTGGTACTTCATCTTTTACTTTACACCAACATATTTTTCAGTACTGCCCTTTTTCTACTGTTAAGCTTTTAAATCAATATCGACCTCTGTAAATCACCCTGTGTAAAATGAACTGCCAAATGTAAATTTTACATTTAAGTTCTACAGCTGATCTTATTGAAATTAACACAAAGTAAAAGTATTGTATATTCAGAAATTTTTAACAAATATCTAAAAATCAGCACATGTTTAATCAATGCATTTAAGTTTATTCTGCACCTGGTCAGGGCAGAGTCCAATGGACCACAACGCTCCATCGTGAGCTTCTGTAGTCTCCAGCAGGCTGCCTGATGCTAAGTCAAAGATCTGAATCTTTCCACTCTAAGAAAACAGGACAAAGACATTTAACCAAAGAAAATAACACATTTCATTATTATTTGCTATAATAAATTAGAGAGGGTATGTAATATACCTTAGTTCCGACTATGATCTGTCTATCTCCAGGTACAAACAAAGAGCAGAGGGCATATTCGCATGCCATGGTACGAATGACCTGCAGTGTGGACCTGAGTGAGTAAACAAAATGAAATTAACATGGGCAGATGTTTCAAATGAAGGCCATGCTTGCGAATGCTAGTGCATTGCACAGCACTGTGCTACTTAAAACTCAGCAACAGTCACCTGTTCCAGACTTTAACAGTGTCTCCAGAAGCAGAAAGTATAGCAATGTTGTCAGAGCTAAAGGCCAGTGTTCTGACATCTGTCCGGTGACCACCCAATGTGAGCCGGGATGTCTTGGTTTCTGTTGGGCTTTTTTCATTTGTCTTTATACTGTATGTCTCAACTGTGTTATTTTGTAACAGTAGAGCAATCTTCATTTCTCCATTAGGAGACAGAAGAAAGTCAACAGACCTGAAAAACATTTATATATGTACGACTCAAACATTTATTTAAAGCAATACAACATGACAATTTTAAAGCAATTAGTTTTGTGGACTCACCTGATTTTGAAGGAGGCTTGTATGTTTATGAGCTTCTGAATCTCATCAGTCAACTTTCTCTCAACAACAGGATTTACTGAATTAGCACCACCCTCCTGAGCCCTGGAACACAGACAGATGTTAAATCAAAAGATATTCAACTATATCAAAATTCTAAAATCATCAAAAGCTGCATACTTAGCCTTCTTTTTGGCTTTTTTAAGCTTTTTTTCCATTTTCTTCTGAATTTCCTCTTCTGGAAGTACAGTGAAGACCTCAAGTGTATTATCCAGTCCCTAAAAGAATTAAAGGGTAGTTTCATACAAAGTACACACAGTATAATACTTTAAACAGCCAAATTTGATGAATGAATCTCAACAAAACATACATGACAAACTATGACTTTAGATTTCACATCAGCAATCAAAGACACGACCCGGTCCCTGGCTTCTCTCAGAATAGAACCAGCTTTCTTACAGCTGAGAATCCTCTACAGAAAAACACAACACAGCAAAGATGCTCCAAATAACATTCTCCAAATATGGTACCATGTTATGTTGTAAAGCAGCAACTTTTTTGGAACAGGACAGATTACCTCCTCAAGTTCTTCATTTGGCCCTTTGTCTTCATCACCCAACTCATCACCATTACTGAGAAGACCTTTCCCTTTCTTCTCATTTGGTTCTCCAATTTCCTTATGCTTAAATGTAAGTGTTAACGCTTAAATATAAATCTTGTACAACTTCTCCAGCTGCATTTTAGTACGCGATCAATTGTTTTAATATCAATGGACTAAAATAATGAAAGATTATCTGCTTACCTCCTCCAGGTATTCAATTTCCCAAACTCGAAGTTCACTGTCTGAGGATCCTGTGAGTAGCCGGTTTTCATGATTAAGCAGGACCATTCCCCAAACCTAAAGAAACATAACAGACTGATGATGTTTGTTTTTAAAATGACATGACATTTTTTTATAGATGCAGGATTTTGGTTATCCATCCATTATCTTCCACTTTATCCTATATTAGGGTCACGGTTGGGTTCCCCATGCCCATACAGGGGAGAACGTTTTGGACGCTGGGTAGATAGATCCAGGACAGGGCACCAATCCATCGCTGGGCACACACTCACTCACACAGACACACTCTATATGGGGCAATTTTGGAGAATTCAATTGACTTGATCCATGTTTTTGGACTGTGGGAGGAAACCAGAGAACCCGGAGGAAACCCACGGGGAGAACATGGAAACTCCACCCAGATTGGAATTCGAACTGGGAACCCCTAATGCTGAGAGGTGAACGTGCTAACCACTAAGCCACCATTTTTGGTTATATCTGATCTATTTTTTAAGCCTTTTTTAAAATGTGTCAAACCATTCGTTCATTTAAAGGGGTGAGTAGTGCTGACGCCCATTCCAGTGCTAAACTGAAGCAAAGTGGAATAACATGCTGGATCACTGGTCAGGCATGCATTGGCTCACGTAAATTCAAAGTTGCAATTAAGACACTAAAATGTTTTGAGATGAGACAAATGTATCACTTCAAAAATATATATGTTTATTTTGACAACTTACAAACATGAGCTACTAGTGCATTAATTTTGCTAAGACATTACATCTTAGCGGAGTTCTGCATTATATGTATGAATACATGCTATGGACTTTTCGGGGAGTTCCATGTAGGCTTGAAAGGTTTTAAGTACATGTGCACAGGCAAAAGTATCTGTCTGCTCAGTAAAGTGTATGGCCAAGAATCAGATACAAAAAAATTTAAAGAAAGTATCTGGCATGTTCAAACAACCATTAGAAGAACAGATATGTTGCATTATAACAAAAATTTTAGCCAATTCATCATGGTAGTGTATCTCGAATTTACCTGGGTTATGTGTTTTAACTGTGAAAGAACACCAGATATTTTACTGCTTATATTTCACTGGTAGAAGGGTTCATTTGTAATTTTTTTCTTTAGGAAATGCCACTTAAGAGAGGTAAATCAGGGAAAAATTAGTTTTCCATTACAATTGGGCTGTTATATGCAGGGGTTTAATGACAAAAAAGTTCACTTTATATAATTTTAAATATGAAGCAACTTGTAATAATCTATATTAGCAAAGTTTGTTTAAAATTATAGTATTTGGTTTCTTGCAAAGGTGTAGATTTTTGTGAATTATTTTTGTGAACTTAAACCCTAAAAATATAGGTCATATTTTTCAAAGTTAACTTGCATACCGATTTTATTTTAAAACACATTATTTTGGCTACATTTTCACATTTTAAAATGAAACCAACTTTATGTGGATGTGGCTTTAAAGTAATATCACCACAACTAAATCTACCTACTAAATCTAAATGTACTGTTACCAGTAATAGGCACCATCATTATATCTGTAGAAACTTCTACTCATTAGTTTGTAGAAAAAAAAAAAAGTGCATAACTGAGTGAAAATTGTTGGCAGTGTGAACATTGCACAACAGGAACTATTCTTATTACCTCACTGCGGTGTCCCAGCATGGTCTTGAAACAGTGCTGAGTATCCAGATCCCACCATTTCACAAAGTTGTCTTTTGAGCTGTGGATGAAGTATTGGAAAAGCCAAATCTATGGTTTTAGAAGATTATTAACACTTCCTTTATAAATCTTTTTGCAGTCTTGTACACAAGTAAAATACATGGGTAGATTTATGGGTTAGATACATTTGCATGACAATATACATTTATATTTGCGATTAGTTTATGGTGTCTGAGTTTTATTCAATTTAATGTCACATGTCTGTTATACTGTTATCCAAATCTAAAGTGTACTATAATGTTTATTTCAGGGCAGTTATGGCTTAGTAGTTCCACAAATTAAAAGGTTAATGGTGTAACCAACAGCGCTCTGCCCTCTGAGCAAGAAAAAAAAAAATAAATAAAAATTACTGAAATAAAATCAAACAGCCAAATACAAAAGTGCTGGACCATGTAATATATTCCCAATGAGCTGAATGAAATTTCTAATCATTCCAATATGTGTAATTCATGTAATGAGAACATGGTTAGATAATCAGTAACAAGCACTCAAAACACACACACACGCCAATAAAGTAAGTGGGTTTAAACTTTTGCATAAGATTGTATATTGATCTATAACCATTCTTACACAGACCTGTCTACTAAGTACAATTAATTATGACCTGATTATAACTGGTCATAACTGGAATGCAACACATTTTTCTTACTGACCTTGTAACTAGCAGATTTTTATCCCTTAATAACAAAACTTGTGTGATGGCATCTTTATGTCCTTTGAGTCTGTACATGCCGCACTCATTTATTACATCCCAGACAATCACATCTGTGTCCTACCAAAAAAGAACATATTTAAATGTTTTAGCATTACTGGACATCATCTTCTCACACATCTTTACAAAGATATTTACTTGTTGGTAAACGACTTATAAAAATTGTAATTAGATTCCTCACCTTGGACCCAGTAACCAGTCTGGCCCCCAGGGCATCATAATGGATGACTGTGACTGCAGATTTGTGCCCGTTGAAAGAGACATTGCTTTCACCAGTTAAAAGGTTAAAAACTTGTACACTGCCATCATCATAACCAACAGCTAGGTGGAGGCCATCAGGTGAGGGGCACAAATAACTGACCTCGTGTTTCTTCCCCTTAAGAATTAAAACCTGTTAAACCACAAACAGAAAGCAAATGTGATTAGGGTTACACTACACAAAATAGCACAAACATCAGATAATACATCATAAAACTACCTAGTATAATATACATATTATTTGGCTTACAACACACTGCCACTTCATTCTGCACTTATTACTTATATTCTCTTTATCTATATTTGATTTATGCTTAAAGAGTTTGTACTATAATGTACGGTGGCATACAGTATATTATAAATGAGACATTTACAGTACATTACCTTTCTTATCATATATTGTATTACTTTTTGTTTACATTTACTTTATTTACACTGGCTGCTGCAAATTTTACATTTCCCTCTGGGTTTTATAAAGTGATTGATCGTTCAATCCATCCATCTATTCATCCAATAAACAAAGATATGGATAAAAGCTGCTTGTTAAACCAATACAAACTTATAATACATACAGAATTGAATTACTTTAATAAAAATGTTACATACATCAGTCACATACTTTTTCTGTGTAATCAAAAGTTGTTACTTTCTTGCATTATGGTCTTCTAATGACCAATGAATGGAACTGCAGTAACTTTATTTCACTTACTTTCTAGAAACTACTTTCAATAACTTGTATTACTTTTTACTTTATATATTTAATCTATATACAGGTTTCTTTGTCATTTGAAAGTGTGAATGTAGTATTTGCACACACTTACTGGCCACCTTGTTAAGTACACCCATTTGTGTCTACACTCATTTTATCAGTACCACCTACCATACAGATGGACATTGTAGTTCTGTAATTACAAACTGCATTCCATCTGTTTTCTTGCATACTTTTTAAGTCCATTTTATTCTGTTTCCTAATAATTCAATCCCCATAGGCCACTACAGAGCATGTATTATTTGGGTGATGGATTATTCTCAGTCCTGCATTGACATGATGTACTAGTGTTTATGTATATTGCGCTAGTACAATTAATTGGCCATCGCAGTGATTTCTGACGTTTTAAAACCCCATTGTGCTTTTTATCAGATACATCTAACATGATTGATCCAGCTTAAATATGTAAAGTCATTAGTTCATTTTATGGTGCATAGTTTGGGTTAGTCATCGTTTAAGTCTTCATCAGTACTAACAGGATGCTACCTACAACATGCTCATGGGTGGATTATTCTCATAAGAGTAGTGTCATAATGTGTATTATATATATATATATATATATATATACAATTATAATCACCCAAATAGTACCCATTTTGTGAGAGGTCTTGACAATTAAGTCACGGGACAGTCATAAGATTGCGATTAAGGAACCAGCCTTGTGACCTAAGGTCCCTGGTTTGATTCCTGGTCCCACCAATTACTATGTCTGTAGTACCCATGGACAAGGTATCTAACCCCAATTGTCTCCTGGGCGCCTTATACGCCCACCACTCCGGGCATGCTCACTTTACTCAGTGTGTACATGTGTGTGTTTCACCGCACAGATAGGTTAAATGGACCGAGTTCTCGGTGTGTAAGATCAAAACAGATCAATTAACTTTATTACAGAGCAGAGTAAATGTGACTTAGAAAGTATACAAAGAAGCAGAGTAAATACAGCCCTTAATTGTACAACCATAAAATACATCTATGTGATATGTGCCAGCTGATGTTTGGACCATGAGAGGAAGAAACAAGGCGGTGGCTAATAAACTCTCCAGTCTTCACCTTCAGTGTGATCGAAAACAATAAACAGTAATGGGCTAGGCCAGGGATTTACCTGGACTGGACAGTAAGCCCTGTTATTATGACTTGATCTGGTCTATCTTTTAAACCTTTTTTAAAATGTGTCAAATCATTTGTTCATTTAAAAGGGTGAGTAGTGTTGAAGCCCATTCCAGTGCTAAACTAAAGCAAAGTGATATAACATGCTGGATCACTGGTCAGTCCATTGCAGGTCAGGCATACATTGGCTCACGTAAATTCAAAGTTCCAATTAAGACATTAAAATGTTTTGAGATGAGGCAAATGTATCACTTCAAAAATACGTTTACTTTGCCAATTTAGCAAAATGAGTGCACTAGCTCACGTTTGTAAGACATTACATCTTAGCTGAGTTCTGCTTTAACTCGTGTATGAATACATGCTATGGACTTTTCATGTTGACTTAAAAGGTTTTAAGTACATGTGCACAGGCAAAAGTAACAAAGATTTTTATGTCTGCTCAGTAAAGTATATGGCCAAAAATTTAAAGAAAGTATCTGGCATATTCAAACAACCATTAGAAGATCATACATGTTGCATTAGAGCAAAAATTTTAGCCAATTAATCATGGTAGTGTATCTCGAATTTACCTGGCTTATGTGTTTTAACTGTGAAAGAACACCAGATATTTTACTGCTTATATGGTACCTTCACGCGGCACGGTGGCTTAGTGGTTAGCACGTTCGCCTCTCAGCGCTAGGGATTCCCGGTTCGAATCCCCATCTGGGTGGAGTTTCTATGTTCTCCCCGTGTCCCCGTGGGTTTCCTCCGGGTTCTCCGGTTTCCTCCCACAGTCCAAAAACATGGATCAAGTCAATTGAATTCTCCAAATTGCCCCATATAGAGTGTGTGTGTGTGAGTGAGTGTGTGGATTGGCACCCTGTCCTGGGTCTATCTGCCCAGCGCCCGAAACGTTCTCCCCTGGAAGGGCATGGGGAACCCCACCACGACCCTAATAGAGGATAAAGCAGGAGATAATGAATGAATGGTACCTTCACTGGTAGAAGGGTTCACTTGTAATTTCTATTCTTTAGAAAATGCCACTTAAGAGAGGTAAATCAGGGAAAAATCTGTTTTCCATTACAATTGGACAGTTATATAGCAGGGGTTTAATGCCAAAAAAGTTCACTTGATATCATTTTAAATATGAAGCAACTTGTAATAATCTTTATTAGCAAAGCTTGTGTAAAATTTATTTTCTTTAGGAAATGTCAGGACAGAAGTCCTGTTAACATGACCTGAGGTGGTATTACCTTCTCCGCTTTGCGCACATCCCAGATGAAGACATGCTCGCAGGCTGCTGCAGCCACATAGCGGCCCTGCTCTCCTCCCCTCAGCCTCACGAACACCACGTTGGCTTTCTGACTGCCGATCACCCCAAACACAGCGCTGGCCTCATAGCGCAGGTACTGCTTGGTCAAGCCCATGTCGAAAGCGTGTCTCTAACATTTAAACATAATAGACTGTTATAATGCTGTTATAATGCAGATTTAAACATAATAGACTGTTATAATGCTGTTATAATGCAGATTTAAACATAATAGACTGTTATAATGCTGTTATAATGCAGATTTAAACATAATAGACTGTTATAATGCAGATTTAAACATAATAGACTGTTATAATGCAAATTTGAACATAGACTGTTATAATGCTGTTATAATGCAAATTTAAACATAATAGACGATAATGCTGTTATAATGCAGATTTAAACATAATAGACTGTTATAATGCTGTTATAATGCAAATTTAAACATAATAGACGATAATGCTGTTATAATGCAGATTTAAACATAATAGACTGTTATAATGCTGTTATAATGCAGATTTAAACATAATAGACTGTTATAATGCTGTTATAATGCAGATTTAAACATAATAGACTGTTATAATGCTGTTATAATGCAGATTTAAACATAATAGACTGTTATAATGCAGATTTAAACATAATAGACTGTTATAATGCAAATTTGAACATAGACTGTTATAATGCTGTTATAATGCAAATTTAAACATAATAGACGATAATGCTGTTATAATGCAGATTTAAACATAATAGACTGTTATAATGCTGTTATAATGCAAATTTGAACATAATAGACTGTTATAATGCTGTTATAATGCAGATTTAAACATAATAGACTGTTATAATGCTGTTATAATGCAGATTTAAACATAATAGACTGTTATAATGCTGTTATAATGCAGATTTAAACATAGACTGCTATAATGCTGTTATAATGCAGATTTAAACATAATAGACTGTTATAATGCTGTTATAATGCAGATTTAAACATAATAGACTGTTATAATGCTGTTATAATGCAGATTGCACACAGCACGTCGATCACAACGTTAACCAAAGACCAACACAGACAGGCCACTCATTAAGGATCTGTGTGTTCTACACGACATCAAACAGAACACTTGTCCAGAAAGTTACGTGTTTAAAGTTGATTTCGAGAACTTCACTGAACTATCGACTGTGTTGTGCCGCGAGCTCACGAGTCAACACGAGCCACGTGTGGGAGCAACGTGTGGAAAAAATAAATCCAGCCCAGCATCCCGACAATCGCATCACCACGATAGAGTTCGAATGGTTGTAAATTCCCTACCCGCTTATTTTTAATGAGATCGTTTCCTCTGCGTACAGATAAGAGAACCTTCTCTACAGCAGCGACGTGGAGAACATCAGCCCGACGCCATGTGCGGGACTCGACTCAGGCAAAACTAATCGATACACAATCTGTTCTCCACAGATCTTACTCATATACACTATAAACAGGCAAATGTGTAAAACAAACAAAGTTACACAGTTGGTCTAAAATCGCCTCGCTGCTGATGTGTAGTTTTTTTATACCGCACTTTGGAAGTTGGGACTAGTGATGAGTCGGTCGCGAACGATCCGGCTCTAAGAGTCGGCTCTTTAAAGTGAACGAGGAGAGCCGTTTTTTGGGAGCCGATGTGGGCGGAGTCTGTGTATCTGCATTGAGCAGAGAGGAGGGGTCACACACACACACACACACACACACACACACACAGACACACACAGTGAACACACACACACAAACACACAGACACACACACACAAACACACACACACATACACAGTGAACACACAGACACAGACACACACACACACACACAGTGAGCACACAGACACACACAAACACACACACACAGACACACACACACACACACACACAGTGAACACACAGACACACACACACACACACACACACACAGTGAGCACACAGACACACACACACACACACAAACACACACAGTGAACACACAGACACACACACACACACAGTGAGCACACAGACACACACACACACACACAAACACACACAAACACACACAGTGAACATACAGACACACACACACAGTGAACACACAGACACACACACACACACAGTGAACACACACACAGTGAACACACAGACACACACACACACAGTGAACACACACACACACACACACACACAGTGAACATACAGACACACACACACACACAGTGAACATACAGACACACACACAAACACACACACACACACAGTGAACACACAGACACACAAACACACACACACAAATACATACACACACAGTGAACACACAGATACACACACAGTGAACACACAGACACACACACACACAGTGAACACACAGACACACACAAACACATACACACACACACAGTGAACACACAGACACACACAAACACACACACACAAATACATACACACACACAGTGAACACACAGACACACACACAGTGAACACACACACACAAACACATACACACACACACACAGTGAACACACAGACACACACACAGTGAACACACAGACACACACACACAGACACACACAAACACACACAGACACATTTACACACAGACACACACACAGTCACATATTTACACACACACACACACACACACACACTTTGCACAATAAATTGAGAAATAGCTTGCTAGGTGAAGAAAATGGGTGACAGAAAGCGGAGTAAAGTTTGGACACATTTTAGTGTGATGGACAGTTCAACGGAGGTGGCACAGTGGCTTAGTGTCCAATTGAAATGCAAGGGATCTGAAAACCCACCTGGACACCGAGAATCATAAAACAGCTGTCCAAGGTGAGAGTAGTGCTAGCTCAACGGAACAGACAATATTTAGTTCATTACTGAGGGTAACTGAGTATTGTGTTATTTGGAGTTGCGAGTTATTGTTGACTTTTGTTGTGAAGTGAGGGATGTTTAGATGATAAATTATTTCTTTCATTGTGCTTTTCATTCATTACAGGAAATGTTAACTTAAGCATTTTGAATAAAATTATCATTTGTTATTGGAGTTTTTGTTGTTGACTTTTACTAAAAAGCATTTTTAATAAACCAACAGTAAATATCATGTTATTATAGGTTTAAGTGGGCCTTTGTTACGTGAGTGCATGCCACAGCATACCAAAAAAGTAAAGGGAGCCGCTAGGGATCCAAAAAAAATGTTCATCCATCCATTATCTTCCACTTTATCCTCTATTAGGGTCGCGGGGAGGTTCCCCATGCCCATCCAGGGGAGAACATTTCGGGCGCTGGGCCGAACAGGACGCCAATCTACACCCAGAACAGGACGCCAATCTATCGCTGGGCACACACTCACTCACACACACTCTATATGGGGCAATTTGGAGAACTCAATTGACTTGATCCATGTTTTTGGACTGTGGGAGGAAACTGGAGAACCCGGAGGAAACCCATGCAGACACGGGGAGAACGTGGAAACTCCACCCAGATTGGGATTCAAACCGAGAATCCCTAGTTTTGAGAGGCGAACGTGGTAACCACTAAGCCACCGTGCCGCCCAAGTATGTACATAAAAAAACATATTATTAAAAATAAACATTTACTTAGTGGTTAGCACGTTCGCCTCTCAGCGCTAGGGATTCCAGGTTCGAATCCCCATCTGGGTGGAGTTTCCATGTTCTCCCCGTGTCTGCGTGGGTTTCCTCCGGGTTCTCCGGTTTCCTCCCACAGTCCAAAAACATGGATCAAGTCAATTGAGTTCTCCAAATTGCCCCATATAGAGTGTGTCTGTGTGCGTGTCTGTGTGAGTGAGTGTGTGTCCAGCGATAGATTGTTGCCCTGTCCTGAGTGTATCTGCCCAGCGCCCGAGACGTTCTCCCCTGTGGATGGGAACCCATAGAGGATAAAGCGGAAGATAATGGATGGATGAAATTTGGAAATAAACTGCTTTAAGCTACAAAAAAATCAAGGGAGCCACTTGGGATCCGAAAGAGCCGGCTCTTTTTAGAGAGCCGTGCGAAAAGAACCGGTTCTCTGAAAAGAGTCGGAATGCCCATCGCTAGTTGGGGCTCGTGCATTTTCGTTTAGTTTGGTCTTGTGGCGTCAAGGGCCAAACCATTCGTGCCGCTTCGCTTTAAAGCTGCGTTGTTTTGTGGTTACGCAGCTGCTCGCTAAAGAATCACTGCTGGCAAAATACTTAATGAAGTCTAATAGGAAAGCGGCCACTTGTGCTATATGAGCCACGCCTTTCTGTTGTCCACGGTTCCCATTAAAGGCTGCTGTTTGTTTCACGGAGCTTCGGCGCGCTCACCCGGAAATGAGAGTGCGTCGTTCTTGTGAATCAGCTGATCGCACGCGCTACTTAAACTAGAACTCGCAGAGGAGTTTAAACAGAAAAACAGAGACAGAGACGCAGACTGCTGATCTGCTGGACGGACGTGCTGAGTGAGTGAGTGAGTGTGTGTTATGTTTGCGAGGTGACTGTCGGTAGTGAAGGTTGGAGAGACTCTATAGAGTGAGTATAAACATCATCACTACACATCATCTCCACCTGCTCGCCTCCCGATTCGTTTTCCTGCGAATTCTCACTGACGAATAGTCGCTTTAATCTTAACGGAGAGCTACATTTGTAGCTGCTTGCATTTCATATCATCAGTCGTGTAACTCACAACATTCATTCATTCATTCATTATCTCCCGCTTTATCCTCTATTAGGGTCGTGGTGGGGTTCCCCATGCCCATCCAGTTGGGAACATCTCGGGCGCTGGGCAGATACACCCAGGACAGGGCGCGAATCCATCGCTGGGCACACACTCACTCACACAGACACACTCTATCTGGGGCAATTTAGAGAATTCAATTGACTTGATCCATGTTTTTGGACTGTGGGAGGAAACCGGAGAACCCGGAGGAAACCCACGCGGACACGGGGAGAACATGGAAACTCCACCCAGATTGGGATTCGAACCGGATATCCATAGTGCTTCCTCAAACATGTTTGTCATTCATTCATTCATTATCTCCCGCTTTATCCTCTATTAGGGTCGCGGTGGGGTTCCCCATGCCCATCCAGGGGAGAACGTTTCGGGCGCTGGGCAGATAGACCCAGGACAGGGCGCCAATCCATCGCTGGGCACACACTCACTCACACACACACTCTATATTTTGAGAATTCAATTGACTTGATCCATGTTTTTGGACTGTGGGAGGAAACCGGAGAACCCGGAGGAAACCCACGCAGACACGGGGAGAACATGGAAACTCCGCCCAGATGGGGATTCGAACCGGGAATCCCTAGTGCTGAGAGGCGAACGTGCTAACCACTAAGCCACCGTGCCGCCGTAACTCACAACAACGGCAGCTAATAAACATTAAGCTATAAGCCTCTGTTCCATAATGAATGTCCCCTGAGGTGTCTGATCGAGTACACGTTCCTTGCTTTTTTGCAGGAGATAACCTCTTCCGGTTAACCTCTAACCGGGTTCTCCGGTTTCCTCCCACAGCTCAAAAATATGGATCTGTCAATTGAGTTCTCCAAATTGCCCCATATAGAGTGTGTGTGAGTGTGTGCCCAGCGATAGATTGTCACCCTGTCCTGGGTCTATCTGCCCAGCGCCAATAACATTCTCCCCTGGATGGGCATGGGGAACCCCCCCCCATGACCCTAATATAGGATGAAGCGGAAGACAATGGATGGATAACCTCTGGACCTTATTTTTTGGCAGGTGTTCGGTCTTTTAGTGGATTTTGGGGTGTTTCAAAGCACATATTTTGTTGTTCCCTTTCATGGAATTTGTATTAAAAGAACAAATTTATATTATTATTCATTCATTCATTCATTCATTATCTTCCGCTTTATCCTCCATTAGGGTCGCGGTGGGGTTCCCCATGCCCATCCAGGGGAGAACGTCTCGGGCACTGGGCAGATACACCCAGGACAGGACGCCAATCCATCCCTGGACACACACTCACTCACACAGACACGCACGCATACACACTTTATATGGGGCAATTTGGAGAACTCAATTGACTTGATCCGTGTTTTTGGACTGTGGGAGGAAACCGGAGAACCCGGAGGAAACCCACGCAGACACGGGAAGAACATGGAAACTCCACCCAGATGGGGATTCGAACCGGCAATCCCTAGCGCTGAGAGGCGAATGTGCTAACCACTAAACCACCATGCCGCCTTATATTATTATATTTAATATTTAAAAAAATCCAATATTAAAGTATACTCACATCTAACATTTTTTGAACAGAAAGTCATTATGCGATAACTGCAATAATGAACATATTTGATCATGATTGAGCTTGATTGTTTTGTCTAGGTGGGCTTTTAAAAATATTCTTTTAAAAGTGATTGGGAAGTTTGTAAACATTACATAAATATTATAAAAACCTTTGTGCCCAGTCTTTGAAACGTACAATCCATCATATTTGAAGTATGCAGCCTTCTAGTTACAGGACCTACGGGCAGCATTAAGCTCCATGTTGTGTCGCTCGCATTTGCTTACTTTTCAGTGGGTATGGTGTCTTATTAAGGGCAGCTCATTTAATCACTGAAATTGTGGTTGTAGCTGGAAGTTGAATAAAGTCTTTGTTTTTTTAAATGCTTGTTTTTCTACTTTATGAAAACAGCATGGTTAGTTTTATTCTTGTCAGATAATTTTAGTAGGATGTTCTCTGTTGGTATGTTGCTGTGCAGGCTTTAATGCTCATTGAGTTGTTTTATGCCTCTTGTAATATATGTTGTTGCTGTGTCTTAAAACAAACTGACTAAAGTTTACAATTGGTGCTTTATTAGTGGATAAGCATTTTGTAGTACAATGTCTTGGTTTTCTTTTTTGCCAAAAGAAAATTATTATGACTTTGACCATTTGTCATGTGCATGGTGCAGAGTGAATTAAAAAATAAGATCTCAGGTCAGATCTCACACAGATGCAAGTAAATTGAAACAAGTAGAAGACACCGGTCCAAATAATAACACCTTCTGATATTTAAGTGTTTTAAAGCAAAAACTTTTTACTTAATTAAAAAAGGCCTTTAACAATTGTCCCTCCAAATATACAGTTCTGTATAAATCGTATTTGACCATTTTTAAAAAATTTAATTTTAGAGTGTATTTTGTGTTACACTAAGATACAGTAACAAGCTAGATGACTGATGTACAGAGATCTCGCAGTAAACAAAGGATGCATAAGTTGCCCTGTGTGTAATCTAACATAATGTAACAGCATTCCATAATCAGATGACTGTCAGTTTTTGCTTCTAGTTTGATGTTAACAACCTCTGACACCAACATAAACAAAGAATAATGACCCACAAATCTGCCTTTAGAGTATTTTTATAAATCAATGAGGCAGAATAAAATCTTAATAATCCTGTCTTGGGCTATGCAAAAAAGCTTCTGTCTGCAGAATATTAGTGGACTTTCTTGGATTGCTTTGAATTTCATGTTCTATGAAATATTAAATTCAAAAACTAAGATAATCTTAATATTTTCACTTTTATCTATTTGTCTCTTACAACATAATTTATATAAAGGCCAAATTCATTCAGAATATTTTAGATTAGAGTTACTTAGCACTAATGAAAAGATAACACCCCAATTTACATTGACTTTTCGTCACTGTTCTGCCTGATTTTGCAACTTCGTGTCAGTGTGGTCACACTGAAGCAATGATTTCAAAAGTTAAGGAACAAATTCTCACTCGCAGTTTACTTCCACATTTATAGCTAATACCTAATGGAAAAAATGAGTCAGTATTCACATTTTTTTTATTGCATAATGACAAAAAACAAACAAAACAAAAAAAAAACAGTGAAAGTTTAACACTTCATAATTTTTGCATTAATTGACCTAAATATATCAAATTTAAACAATGTAGATGAATATAAGTATTCATAGAAATATTAACTTGTTTAGATTATTATCTTTAATAAATAAACAATGTTTCATATCTGTTAGTTGCAAAATGTAGGTCTTTGCTTTCAGTACGTGACATGCTACCCCCCCCCCCCCCAAAACATACACACACACACACACACACACACACATACACACACTTATGCCACAATAACTGCAACTAAACTTGTCCATTAGTTTAGAAAGTTCATTTAAAATAATTTGAGCCTGTTTTTCCATACAAAACAGCTTTAACTCTTATGTTGATGTTCACAGAACCATTAAATAAAAACAGGATGTCTACTCAGACCTGACTACTATTTCACTTTCAACTGAAATGGTAATAAATATTTTATATGGTTCTGATTTTTTCAGATGAAAACCTAAAGTACTATGAACAAAAATAGCACAATTTCAAAACGAGGGGAGGATAATCAAACATTTCTAAAGCTGTACAGTATATGAGTATAAATGTAATAGAAAAAATATAAAGGGCTAAAAGAATCTGTTGTATCAGTTCCACATTATTGGCAGAGTTTCAGTGGAATTTTTTTATGAAAGCTTGAAAACCTTGATTTTGTTTGACACAACTTCTTACATTATGCATAATCCAATTCCAAAACTTAAGGGCCGGAGTCCAACATAAAGAAATCATCAAATTTTTTTGGACATCTGCCTTCCAGTGCTGAAGTTCCCTGGCAATCTTGGAGAGACAGATTACTATGGTTTTAAATAAATTTTTTATTTGGTACACTTAATTTAATAGATCAGTTAATTGCAAATGTCTTTGTGGACTAAAGCTTGTTGTAAACCAACTTGGAATATTTATTGTCTTTCTTTATTTAGTGTTATGGTAAAATTATTTTTGGAAATAAAATGTCAGTTTAAGACAAACATTTATTGTCCTTTTGGCTGTTTTAAACTTTGCATTTCATTGTTAGAGGTGTGTTTTATTATCAGTGGCTTTTAGTTCAGTATTTAGGAGTGAATTTAATGGGTGAAATATAATTTAGAAAAGTGCAGTTACATTTACATGGTCATCAGCAAGTTGGCCATGAACAGCTAAATGCTCTCTGTCTAGTAATGTAAATTAGAAATGAAATGCATGTCCTGTGTTAATATCGGACCTTATGTCTGAATCATGATGCACTAATGTTGCAAATGCATGCGAATTCTTAACAGGGCTGGTATTATAACCAGTCCCTGAAACAGACTGTGAGACTGAAATTTTGTCTGTTGAAAAGCAGGCTTATATACTGTGGTCACCAGTGACGTGTTCTCTTTTCAGTTTTGTTATAAAAATCCAAACATCCACTGTCAGACATGGATATTATTTAGCATAAACCAAAATATATATATATCTCCAAAGGTCTTTCAAGTTGCAATAAACCATTCAACTGTTGTCATGTTTACTGCTTTGTAAAATTTGTAGCTCTTTGTGCAGTTGTCTTGTTTTTATACAAACATAAAAAGTAGATAATCTATATAAGTGTAAGATTACTTACTTCATGGATTGCTTAAATTAATTATTTATCTGCTCAGTTTTTGCCTTACTTGTGGATCAGCAACATGGATCCATTGGGCGCTCGCTCTCAGTTTGTGGAAGTACAGACTCTTCCTAGCTGGGATGAATATGACATGGACCCTGAGGAAAATAAAGAAGTCCAAGAAGAGGCTAATGACCTGACTAACTACATAAACATTCCTGTCTCTCCATTCCCATTAAGAAAGGATCTTAACAAGAAGATTATTCTGTTGTAAGTCTTCACTGCACAGACATCTCAATTTTATTTATACCTGATTATTGAATATTAAAACCTCGACTAAATGAAAATATCAAAAAAGTATTGATTTTATTTATTAGATTTATCTGTTTATTCAGTCTCAATATTAAAGATGTATAAAATTAAGGACGTAGCCATGGATTTTGGACAACTGTATGCGTTTGACTTTGTGGGTATGGTTTGGGGGGGCTATTTCAAGACACCATGTAAGTGCTAGTTTGTGTATATGTGTGGTTTGTAATACAATGGCCTGAAATGGTTATATAAGCTCATATATAAGCAATGTATTTATTTTAAAGTAAAGCTTTAGTTGCTAGATCATAATCAGAAAGAGCTGCGTGTATAGACACAACATAAAAGTAACAAGTAGCAAGCATGCTTTAATTTAGGTAATTATTGATTTGTTAATTTCATAAGGTGAATAGTTGTAATACTTATTTTAACACATTATTCTCTGGGTATCTGGCACAAAAATTGTTAGCAGTCATGTAAGTTATGAAATGAGGTTTTTGTGGACTAACCTTGTTTTTGCAGCCATCTCCTAGATGCTTGATTGGAATAAGATTTGGGAAATTTAGAAGACAAGTCAATATGAAAATAAATGAATATAATATATGTGCAGCCCAAAACACAAATGCTCAAAATATATGCCAAGATTAAGTGCAAATAAATATTTAAAAATAAAACATAAATATGCCTATTTTTTGCATAATAAAAATCACTAGAAAGTAAATAATTGTACTTGCTTTATTTTTTTGAAATGCAGCAAAGGCGACGTGGCACTTTTAAACTGCACTGCTGTGGTTAATACTAGTAATGAGATGCTGACAGACAAGAACCCTGTGTCTGACAGCATCCACAGACACGCTGGCCCTGAGCTCAGGGAGGAATTACTCAAACTGAAAGGTAGGTGGTGCTGTTGATTAGTGGAAAAAGTAAATTCAGCCGTGCTGTTTATTTGTGTGCTCATTTGCTACAGTGAAGATTTTTCTCAGTGCATTTGGTAACGCATAATAAAATTTTTTTTTATTATTTACATTAATCTGTTCTCATAAGCTCATGCCTGTATTCTCACAGGTTGTCGAACAGGGGAGGCGAAAATGACAGAGGGCTTTAGTTTGGCTGCACGTTTTGTCATTCATACAGTTGGACCCAAATATAAAGCCAAGTATCGAACAGCTGCTGAAAGTTCTTTATACAGCTGCTATAGAAACATCATGCAGCTTGCCAAGTAAGTCTCTCCCATCTCAGTAGATTTAACTGGCTCAACATGTATATCCTGTGATTAGACAGAAGTCTTTACTGCAGGAGTAATTTAAATAGACCATTTGTACTATGCAATAAGCTTATTCATAACACAATTCCGATCTCAAAATTATTTATCCAAGTGACTTGGCACTACATCAAAATTTAAAAACAACCATGAAAAAGAGGAAACGCCTTAAAAAGGCAATACAATTAACCTTTCTATTACTAATAAAATATTCTTAGGTTGGCTTTCTATTACTAAGCTTGTACTTTTGCTTAACCTCTTTCCTCTCAGACTGCCACAGTCTAAATAGTAAAGTTAGACCCAATTAACACCTTATTTCAGCCTTACTACAGTAGTTGGGATAATATGCACTATATTTAGCATTTCTGAGCATTTTTCCGCCTCATCTCTGGATGAGTACATGAATTAAGGTAATAATACTGTTGCACCCTTTATTTTATTTTTAAGAACAACATTGTATTTGTAAACATTGTTTACTTATTTTTTTTAGTCTACCATTTAGTCCTGTGTGAACACCCCATCTCACAACTTCAACCTTTACTCAAGACTGAATCTAATCAACTTTCTGTGTACTTACTGTTTTGTTTTTTCCAAAAGTCTTTTGAATCTTTTAATAACAGGTATTCATAGACAATTGATCCATGACCCTACGCATGCAAATGTAGGGTCAATAAATTGTACAATTTGGATTAAACCTTATTGAAAGTGTGACTGATGATTTTGATTTATTGAGCCTCAATTAGGCAAATGCATGCCTTTTTAATGCCACCCCGGTCTGCTTCTGTGTAGACAACTGAATCATCTTAATAGAGTAATACATTTAGCACAATTTATAAATGCAAACAATTGTGAGCAAACCTATACAGTTTTTTTTTCTTTTTGTCTCAGGGAACACGCTTTGGCTTCTGTGGGTATATGTGTGGTCAGTACTGCAAAGAGGAGGTATCCCTATGAAGATGCTACTCACATAGCCCTGCGTAAATCACTTTTATTCTTTACCACCAATAATTTCTGTTTTGTGTAATACGACATAACCGCTTCTACAACTGGCCTGTATACACTAATTGGATAGAAAAGTATTAAGACATCTGCAGGAGGTTTGGGATTACCTGCTTTACATAGGCCCCTTCTTTGCAGGTCTAACAGCTTCCAGTCATTTGTAAATACTTTCTATGAAGTTTTAAAATATGTCCATGGGAATTTCGCTTGTTTATGCAGAAAAGTGTTTAACATTAGACTCATTTGTTGGATGAGAGAACCTGACCCGCATTACTCTAGGATATCACAAAAATGTTTAATAGGGTTAAGGTCAGGGCTCAGAGCTAGTCAAGTTCTTCCACACTAAACTCAGCCAATTATGCCGTTATGGAACTTAAAAAATGCATGGCTAGCGGTTTGATTGTACACTATATATTTTAAAATTTCATGAATAAATTGCAACTTACCAACCATCACTCATGCACATGCTGTTGGTGTTTAATAAAAGAGTATGTTAAAAAGGTGAACTATAAAATCATTCAAATATGTGTGAGGCTTTTTATTCATAAATAAATGGTTACTTCCTCTTACATCATTAAGTTAGTGCTTTAATGTGGCAATTGTCAGATATGCATATACACTGTTAAAAGAATGTGAACATATGTGGCCCAGCCACCTCTAAGTGTAGGCTGAGTGATCCTATCTTGATGTGCCCCCTATGCTTTTTCGGACTTAAGGCTGTCCACTTGTAGTCCACTCACCTACAATATGTTACTACTAGGTCTAAAGAAGGATAACAATGGCAGTCTAATTTGACCTTTTTTTTTTTTTTTTTTTTTTAATGTAAACATGACAAGTACTTCAACATTAATCATGCTGTTTGGTTTTTGGCAACATAAATGCAACAACTATAAATGCATAATCATATTTACTCCGGATACTCAGATTTTATTTTACATTTCAATGACATCCTGTTACAGAAATTGAAAATACTGAATTTCCTGACCTACTGTGAAATGGAAATTGAGGCTGTCCTGCTGTTAAACTCCAATTTTTCTATCTTTTCACAGGGACTGTTCGCAGGTTTCTGGAGAATCATGGGGAAAGCATAGAATCTGTGGTGTTTGCTGTATCAGATGCTGAAGAGGTTCATTCGACTTTGTATCAGTCATTGAATTTTAGCACTTAGCTACTCCCTTATGTACTATAATTATTTTCAGATTGTGCTAATTGTATTTCAAGCTTTTCTGTGCTGTATTAATGTAAAACAAATTAAAATATTTAATAGTTTAATTAACCATTTACAAAAAACAGATTTTTGGTAAGAATTGAAACTCTGTCATGGCGGCACGGTGGCTTAGTGGTTAGCACGTTCGCCTCTCAGCGCTAGGGATTCCCGGTTCGAATTCCCATCTGGGTGGAGTTTCCATGTTCTCCCCGTGTCTGCGTGGGTTTCCTCCGGGTTCTCCGGTTTCCTCCCACAGTCCAAAAACATGGATCAAGTCAATTGAATTCCCCAAAAAAAATTGCCCCATATAGAGTGTGTCTGTGTGAGTGAGTGTGTACCCAGCGATGGATTGGCGCCCTGTCCTGGGTGTGTCTGCCCGGCGCCCGGGACGTCTAATAGAGGAAAAAAGCGGGAGATAATGAATGAAACTCTGTCCAGAGTTTGCTTTCTTTTGCATTGTGATTGCTTCAGCTTTAAATGTCAGTTAATTTAAGCTCTGGTTATTGTTTCTGGGTGGCATGTACAGGAAAGTGTGTACAGGAAATTATTACCATTATATTACCCACGCTCAAAGAGGGAAGAGCGAGCCAGCCTGCCTTTACTACCTGCAGACATCGGGAATGCAGAGGGTGAACCGGTGGTGCCTGAAAGACAGATCCGCATTACTGAGAAACCTGGCAGCCTAGAAGGTGAGTGATCATGAACCTTCTATTTGCCATCTGCCAGTGTGCGTAAACCATGGTCATACATAACTGAAAAGGTGAATTTAAACAAATAGTATTGTGATAAAGCAACTTATATGATGGCTCCAGCCATTGACCACTAAACATGGCCTATCAACTAGTTTTTTTTTATTTTTGTTTATAATTTTCAGTTCACATTTTAGCAATGCAATAGTCAAATTCATTGTTTCAAGTTATTGTTCAAGTATATATTTATTTTTATTATTATTTTTTTTTTTTAAAAATGAGGACTCCTCAGTAATCTGCTGTCTTTTCAGAGACATCTGCTTTTTGTATACAGAAAAGAACAGCAAGCCTGGAGTCTATCTCCGTAATGAATCAAGTCATGCTTATGGTTAGAGTAATGCAGATTGAACCAAGTGTGTTTCCAATTTTTTTTTTCTCTTCATAGTGTTTAGTGGCATCCTCAGGATGTCTGCTGGTCATTCATACCATTCTTGAGCCAACTAATCTGGACTATTTAAACTGGTTTGCACCTTCAAGGTTTTGTTCAATAGTGTGATGTGGACTTGTATGTTGAATGGCTTTCCTGCTTCATAATCACATGAACACATGGTTGTGTTTGTTATTATGAGTTTGGACCACTATATTTGAAGGCCAAGTTTATTTTTTTTTGTTTGTTTGTTTTTGTTTTTTTTTTTTGTTTTTTTTTTGAGTGGAGATCATGTGAACTGTAGTCCAGCTGTGTCGAGGTGATCACCCCTCTTTTGAGTTATGGATCCAGGTCAAACAAACAATGGATTAACTGCCTCCAGGGTAAATAAATACGCACTTGTCTCCCTGCCTATGACTCATCTCTCTCTTTCAGGAAATGGGATTGCTATTTCTAACATTTTGTTAGAATTTCTTTATTTTAGATGGAAACATACTATTCCATCCCCCAAACGGGAATAAATAGGCTTAATATGGACAGTCATCAGAATAAAAATTACACTGTAATTGTTATCACTTTTGTGCAGTTGTATCAAGTCATTCTCTACTCATTCAGATTTGATTGAGCTTCAAAATGGCAAAGCAGCCCAGTTATGAAGCTGGATAAAAGTAATTAAGTCTCTGCTGTGTCACAGGCTACAGATGAATTTTAAAATTTATGAATTTTAATGACCACAGCCTCAGTACAATGGCTACATGACTTTGTGTCCTTGAAAAGTGTAGAGTGCATATGAATGTATCTAAGTAGAAGCTGTTCACACACTTCACAATGACAAGGTCATTGTAGTGGAAGTGTGGAGTGTTCATCTATTCCTTTGTGTGTTCTAGATGAGTCTGGGGATGAATCTGAAGACTCAGACCTGGGACTAGTGGGTAATCATGCCTTCGCAAAGATGGAGGGTGATGTGGATAAGCAGCGACGGCTAATTCTTCAGGGCCAGGTTTCTGAAGCAGCCCAGCACATTCAACACCAGAGGAAGTAAGAGCTTCCTTTGTGATACAGAACCTACATACCACAAGCCCTTCAAGTAATTCAGACAAGTTTCAAGTTTCTAACAAATGCCTGCCCCATAGGAATAACATTACTGAGGGGATTTTGCAGGGATTTTTATACTGAGTGCACTTGTACCTTCTAGGTCTGAAATTGTATTATATTTTTGGAAGTACTGTTTTTTTAAAGACTAATGGCTATTAACTGGAAACCTACCAACAAAAATTTACTCAATTTAATATCAAAGTTATAGATCTGCATGCTTCATGGCTTGTAAGAGCAGCACCACTGGTCTGTGGGACTAGGTTTTGAATAAAAATTGGAATGTTGGAAAAACCCTTCTGAAAGGGTACCAGGTGGTGGGACTGTGAGGTGTGATAAATGTAATTTGACCTTTTACTATTTTTTTTAATGGACAGAAAGGACATCAAACTGATGTTTAATATTATGAAAAAAGTACTATCTAATGTAGCAACACAAATATTGCTTTATTACACAAATCTCAAAATTAATTTACAACCAAAATAGTATGCAAAAATAAGGTTTCTCTCCTATTTATTTTGCAGCTATAACCGCTGGTTGTGCAAAGCTCGAGCAGAGGATCTCTCGGACATAGCAGCCCTTAAGGCTCTCTATCAGACAGGTTTGCTTAAATATTTAGTTTTTTTTAATTAGTGAGTGGCTGTATGATCACATTTTGGAATCAAGATCACATAAATATCCCCCTTTTCACTATTTAGTTAGTATTTGTGTATGTACATAAACAGTATTTGTACTTCTGTTTAAATGTCAACTGCATTTCATTGGACCTGTACTCTGCACAAGAATAATAAAGTTAAATCTAATCTAATGTAAACCTTGACAGGAATTTAAATATCCTATAATTAAAGTGACACAGAATATAGACTTAATAATAATTTTAGTGATTTTAAAGCTGGTTTTTCTTCTTACATAATCACGTAGAGAAAGCATATCACCCACACCATTGATTTGCTAAACCTAGCAACAGTGTCTTATACAGAAATAACTAACTGCTTAATGCCGTGATTGACTAATTGGAATTGTGCATAACAAAAACGATATAATTAGATGCTGTAGCACATATTAGGTGTGTGTGTACACATACATGCACATGCGGGTGCAGGATCTTCTCTCCACATGTGTTTGCTAACTGGGCAGGAAGCCTCAGTTCCAGCTCATTGAGCACAGCAGCGGGGATTCTGTAATCCGTTTCTCTCGCTTCACAATTTCAGGATCAAAAATAGTCACCAAAGTAATGGCTGCTTTGCTGATGTTTTAGATCATCCCTTTGTTGTTTGGGTCAGGTAGTGTCAAAGCGCAGTGTGGTGAGCTACCCTGCCGACAGCCCTTTGCCATTGTGCACAATACACAGCATGTGAAAAGCCCATTTATTGGGGGTTGAAGAACTAACCACTCATTGTAAAAATAAATTTAATTTTGACAAGCAGCTTATGGCGCCAATAGTAATTACCATGCATTCCTTTTTTTTTTTCCTGGCATGACCTGTTCTTCACCTTTTTCATTTGTAACCAAAAGAGGGCACACTAACTGTATTGATTACATCAGTGGTAACTACATCTGGAGTGATGTAGTCCAGACAGCACAAACTAATTCAATACAGCAGTACAAATTATAAATCCAAAAAAGGAGCAACTGAAAAGGATTATTAAAATATGTGAATTTGTTAAAACAAGCTCTGTAATGTTTGTCTTTGGGAGTTTGAAAGTTCCATCCTTGTTTTTATATTTACATCTCATAAACTTTTGTTTTGCAGGTGTTGATCTGTGTGGGAGAACAGTAATGGTAGTTGTAGGCAGAAACATACCAGTTACACTTATTGATTTGGAGAAGGTAAATAACAAACATTTTGTTTTTATAATATGCAGTTTCACTATTAATACCAGAGCAAAAACACTTAATCCATTTCTCTTCTCAAACTTCATAGGCCTTATTATATTTCATCCATGTCATGGACCATATAACTGTGAAGGAATATGTGATTGTGTATTTCCACACGCTTACTGGTGAACATAATCACCTTGACACTGACTTCCTGAAGAAGCTTTATGACATTGTGGATGCCAAGTAAGGCAGTTAACTTTTCATTTTTTAATTAATTAATTTATTTATTTTTATATAAAAAGGAAAACAATTCACAGTTCTTAGGACATGTCAAATTAAATATTCATATTTACATGTTATCGTTTAGGTTCATAAACATATTTATTATGACTTTTTAATTCCCATACTTACTAGCTGTGGCAGTATTTTTAAGGTAATTGTGTTTAGTCAGTGTGCCTTTATTATGTCACGCCAAAGTTCTGCTCTATTCAGTTCTTGTTAGTTGTTTACAAGCCAAGTGTTCCGTAGGACTGAGAAGTGAAAAGAGAAGAAATATGGTGTTTTTCAGTTCAGTTTGGGGAAATTGGAAGGGGAGTTTGGATTGGGGAAATGACTTTTTTTTTTTTTTTTTTTTTTTTTTTTTTTTTTTTTTTTTTTTTAAATAGAATTTATTTTTGTGTAAGAAGTGACCATGTCTGATTTACTATATTCAACACCATATCAACTGACTTCTCAGACAGGTTTTTACCTGCATGATTTAAGCAATATAAATAATGACAAGTATTAACTTGTGAATCCAGTGCTGTGGAAATTCATGATATTGCACTGTAACAGGTTTTGATTTATTGTGGCAGACTGATACTAGTGCAAGTCGAGTCTAGTTACATGCCCAGTAGAATTTTCTGTTCTGCATATGATTCTGATTTTATAAGCGGTTATAACTTGTCTTTAATAAGCAGGGCCTTGCAATAATACCACTTTGACTTTGATGTTTTCTCACTTTAATTTGATCATCTGTGGTTGGGGACATCTTGGTTCACTGTAGACAGTGAACCAAGTATTTGTTGAATGATAGTAGAAGAGGCGTGGAGGTCTCTCATGTGAGACTTGCATCCTGGCTCTGTTCTTAATGTTTTCTTCCAGAGAGTCAGTGGCCAGATCTCCTTTTTGGAGTTCTCATCCAACAAGTAAAAAAACCCTGAACATTCTGACTTTTTGAAGTCCCTAATGTCTACTGGAATAATTATATACATATACCTTTACTCATAAGCATGCATCATTTTGAGTAGTTTAACTGGTTGCAAAGTGCTCAGGGAAACATTTCAGACTGCTCCTTTAGGTGTGCTGTGACTATTAGGTGATGGACCTGAAAGCCAATGGAGTCACTGGATAACAGTCTAGCCTGAGAAGGAAGGAGTGTTGCATGTCCATTGTGAAATGATGATGGATGTGTTAGATTTGGAGCATAGTACAGATAATTTGTATCAGACTGTGTCCCTTGGACAGCACTGCAAGCTTTGGATGGAAGAGAAAACCCTCCACCAGCACTTGGCTTCTTCTGTAGAGAGCACAATGTTCTTGTCCTTGCAGTTATGCTTTTTTTGTTTTAGCAGTTTAACTTGCAGTTGAGTTTCCAATCCCTGTTACAGATGGATTATTGATTTATTGAGCTGTTGATTGATAACATGAATATATGTTCTCTGACTTTATATCCAGATTTCAAAAGAATCTAAGGGCTTTTTACTTCGTCCATCCTTCTTTTCGCTCCAAGGTAACCGATCAGTCCAGTTTCTATGTTTAAAATGACAAGCTTATAAAGGCTTTTCTAATCACACTTGCCAGACTTGTATTACATCTATGGTTGCTTCTTTTTATATTAATTCACCTGGAGATCATTTCCATCTGTTTAAAGTGCCTTGACAGTTGTCTATGTACATCTTGTTTTATTTATATATATATATATATATATATATATACTGCTCTAATTCCACTATATAATGACCTCTAGAAGAGTAAAGTTTACATTTACTAGTGTTTATCTTTTTAATTTAAGGTTTAATATTAGCTATTGGTGATGCTGCTTTACAAAAAAATAATATATCAAATAGAAATCTTTTTATTTTAACACTTTTTCAGGTGTCCACATGGTTCTTCACAACATTTAATGTGCCAGGAATGAAAGAAAAGGTTCATCACATCGACAGCCTGCAGCAACTTTTCACCTGCATCTTACCTGAACAGATCGACATACCCCCCTTTGTAGTGGAGTACGACACAAGAGTAAGCATTCTTCAACCATGTTTGTAATTCAGCTACATTAGAAAGACTTCTTACATCAGTCTTAATTAACTTCTGAGATCCAAAAACATTAGAGCTGAAAATTGTTTATAATTTCTAATAATAGAATCTAATAGATTCTAATATGCAAACTCCAACATTGCAATACCTAATATGAAAATTGAAAACCGGACTTGTGAGCTGCAGGCATTCCTTCATAGGAAATGTCTGTATTTAAGATTCATGCTTATTTTATTTTAGCCTCCTAATTTTGTGGTCACTGAACCTTCTGTTGACTTTGAGGTATTCTTTGGCTTGCCTCGCTATAAGATCACATTAAGGTTCAGTTTGAACTTCACGTGTAAGGCCGTCACGTGTTTTTAATTGGGCTCATAAATTCATGTTGTACATTTTACAATATAAAATTATCTCAAAACAACTTTACAGTTGTCTAATTCTGAAATGAGGAGTATGGCCATCTTTGTCAGATATAATACTCATATCTGGCATTTGTACCTAAGAAATCAGTTTTTGTTAATTTATATAACAATACTTTCAATTAAAATTAATTTACAGTGGCCACTTACTGGTCAAAGTTGACAACGTATGGAATCCAGACAGAGCTCTGTTAGGTTATCATTGCTGGGCCTTTAATCCAGGCTCTTAACCCTTAGTTGCATAGATCATATCAGGTCATGTCTTATGCAAGTTGTTCTGAATAGACTTGTCTCTGAAAGAGTCCAAATGAAAAGCTGATTTGACTAATGATCAGGTGGGGCAAATGCATTCTTTGGCAAGAAATATTTCACATGTAACAGGTTTTATCACGCAGAATTATGTAATTCTGATTTAATCAACTGTGATGATTATCAATGCCAGTGAGGATGATTGTTCTGTCAGGAAAGTTTTGAGATTCTAAATAAAAGTGTCTGCATCTGCAAAAAATGGACACATTGCAGTTGTGGTTGGATCATTTAGCTGGAACATGATCCAACATGAGCATCCAAATCCACACACAATCATTCTGTGGCCACAGAATCATGGTTTTGACATGGATATACAAGTACCCTGCTTTAGTCCTCTTAGTCAGAAAACACGAGCACTACCACTTTTATAAGCATGTAATTTCAATATGGTATGATAACGATATGAGGTATGGTTTTAATAAATGTAATAATGCTTTTGTTTCTTCAGCTAATATTTGCTTTCTTAGCAATGAAGTAATTAAGAAGTAAACACTTATTTAAATGCAAAGTCTTTTAGAAAACCTATTGGTAGATGTTGCATAAGAGACTTTTTGCTTTATCCACATTTGTATGCCAGATGTATTTTTCTTGGAAGATTTTTGTTCCTTGTTAAAACTTCATCATGTAGAGCTTTGAAAGGGCAGTTAAAATAATTTTTCTGCAAATACTTATTAAATAGCGAAACCAAATACAAAACACATTATACTCTTCTGGAAGGTTTTTCCCACATTAGTAAATGCAAATTGATAAACATGATAAGTCACAGTAATGTACCACATTCTTTGAAACCCAACATAAGTATAATAAAACCAGTAGGAGCAGTATGGGCAACCCATACAAGATTCCAGTTCATAATATTGTTTAGTAATGTATAAATCATGTCTATGACATTATACAAATTATTTTCAAAATTTTAGTTTAGAAAAAGTATTATATTGGTATAATGAGGGATTTCTAAAAGATAAACAGTGTTTGTGTTTTTATAATGTATGCGCACACAAGCAGATATTGATCAGACACTCTTAAACAACCTTTGTAATACTAAAGACAAATTGTTTTTTTTTTGTTTTCTTTTTCTTTCCATTAAAAGTATTAGGAAATTAAATCAAAATTAAAAAGGTTTTAACAGAAAAGCTAGTTAATTATAAATTTATATACATTATTTAACTTCCACTATACACACTTCCTTAAAGTCCTAATTCTTTGTCATGTGTGGCATACAGTATATCCAATTTGATACTTTTACAGTAAAAAAAAGTCATCAATGTTGCCTGTTAAAATGTTTGAAATCTCCTTTTCTGAAATCAGAGCCTGGAAGCAGTGTGCTGAATTGTCTTGTTAATATATATATATTTTTATTTAAATCCCCCCCCCTTCTCTTTCCTTCACATGCACTATTTTTCTCACACTATACTCTCTGCAGTATGGCTAGTGCCACTGGTTTGCAACACATACCCAAACCATTATAGATCCACCACATTGCTTAACAACAAGGTGTTCTTTTTAATGAATGCAATTCTTCTTTTTCTCTAAATATTTTTTTTATTGTGGCAATAAAGCTGTATTTTGACTCTGAACATCAGTTTCCTAATACCATTCTGCAACACTTTGCTAACATTGCTTAAGCTTAACATTGCTATGTTATGCTTAAACAACATATAAGTAAATAATTTGACATTTTATATTTGCAACATAACTTCAGAAATACACCCAAGGTCATTTAAAACACTTTGTTCTCTTTGAGCCTATATTTTTAACCTTAAAACTGACCGTGTGACTCAATAATCACATTAAATTGAAAACTTGGCCTTAAATAGAAAAACACCACATTTTCCTATAGGCTAGTTTATTCCAAACATTTCCAGGTAGTTAGACTTGACATGGACATCAAAACAATTATGGAGCTGTTATTCATATCCTGGACTTTAATAGTATTTGGTCTGTCCTGTGGCATGGCTTACTGTTGACTTTAGCAAAGACCCAAGAAATGTTAGACTGCATTAATGAGGGGGCATTTCTTTTTGCCAGTTCTAGATTTGTAAGAACATGTAGCAGGCCAGGTTCTGCAATTGTTAAAATACCATCTGTGAGCAGACTGACAATAGGCATTCCAATATCTATTTTATGCCATTTAAACAAACTGAATTAAAAGCCCTTGACTGATACAGGAGCAGCAGCCAAAATTTGATGCCTCCATCAAATATTGGTTACATTATTTATGCGATTCTTCTGTTGTATTACTGTCTATCAGTGTGCTGCTGGGTTTAGGCTTTAGAAATTATTTTGGGTTTACTTTTTTTTCAGGTTTTTCCTTTTAATGTTCTCTGGTTATTTACCGGTTTTAGTTAGATTACATTTCACCTGTTATTTATTAAAGAACCTCTTTACAAAATTGCTGTTAAGTATACTCTTGACATGTATACACAGACATTTATCAAATGAAAATAACTCTGAGCTTCTAAAATGTGCAAATAAAATGGCTGTAGATAATTGTTTCCTGCTGTCTGCTAAATTATTTGATTATTATCTATATTTGATCCCCTTGCTTCTAAGAATGTATCATGTCATGTTTGGTTAAGCACAGTAGCATATGTGAGTGAATAGTTGCATGTAACTTAACCCTTGTCTGATAGCGTCAGCAGTTGGATCTTGCAAGCACTTATTTTACTTTGGTCGCTGCTATCCAGGACTACTTGTGTTTTTTTTTTTTGTTTTTTTTTGTTTTTTTCTCTTTTGCTTTCAGCGATGGATTGGCGCCCTGTCCTGGGTCTATCTGCCCAGCGTCCGAGATGTTCTCCCCTGGATGAGCATGGGGAACCCCACCGCGACCCTAATAGAGGATAAAGCGGGAGATAATGAATGAATGAATGATTTTACTTTTTAGATTATTTAACTGAGTGCACAGGTTCAATTGGTTATGAACATATCTGAATAATTGGTGTGTTTAAGACTTTAGGGTGTGGTGTTGAATGTGACTCAATCTTTTTTTTCCTCATAGCCATGAGCAGTTACTCAGGGGTAGCAGAGCACAGCTTTACTTCAAATTCAATACTGTGGACATCATGCTTCTTCCATATGTGAGCTTAATTTCTGAAGACCACAGAATGAAATATATATATATATATATATAGATAGATATAGATATAGTGTGTGTGTGTATATGTATGTAATGATGTGCTCCCTTTATACTTGATTCTGTGGTGGTCAAATGGCTTTGAACTTGGTTTAATCTAAAAAAAATGCATTTCTACAATCAGGCAGTAGTAAAGTTTAAAGCTACTGAAGATGTTAATAATCCACCTGGAAGAGGACTTGTATCTGTGTAATTTACAAAGAATCTTCAGCTAAGAAAATTGCAGACAGTAGTTAGCCTTTGGGGTCAAATGGTCTCCTTAACTATATACATTACTTGGAATTGTTTGAGAGAATTGCCAGTCAAATAACTCTATGGTCATCATCCAACAAACTCAGGCACTTGTACTTTACCAGATGTTGTGGGGACTAAAGCTAAGAGGAACCTCATCATAATGAAACCTAAGCATTATAAAAGAACATATAATGTGGCAAACATACAAAGTTAAGATTTGATGGACCTTTTTCTGTGTATTACTACTGACCATGTTTCTGGTGGATAATATAGCAGAATGTATTATTCAGAGTGATTGTCTAATATGATTATTTGAGTAAAACTTTGCCTAGAAAAGTTTCTGGGCAAGTTTGCTACATTTACATTAAATGACTAAATGATTTTGTCATTTAGCAGATTCTTTTATCCAAAGCGACTTACAAATGCTGTTACTAGTTAATTTATTGTCCTGCTAACTAGTATGTTTTCTTTTTTTTTTTTTTTTTTAGATTAATGGTCCATACTACACCTCACCTTCAGCAAGTCTGTGAAGTAAATTCTGCAGGGATGGTTTTTTCGAAAGCATCATCAATATGCTTATGTTGGTGAGCTCACAACTTCACCTGGATTTGGTATGTAAATGCAGATGAGAAGGCGTGCCTCCACACAACGGGTGATGCATGTGAAGTTTTCTGACTGAAAACCTTAAAGGATAATCTGAACTGTGATGAAGATTTCATTGTGCTGCTGATGTTCATGCTGGTTTACAGTACTAAGCAGACTCCAGCACTGTGTCTGGGCATATGCCTGTATGTATGATTGCATTACAGAAAGGAAATATTTTAAATGCACCCTACATTAATTATTCAATGCCAAGTATTTAGGAGCACTTTTTATGTGTGTTTAATGTTCACTAACAAAACAATCAGTCTGCACCACTAACAAAAACAGTCCTTTTTTTAATTGACACATTTTAAAGGGGTATTTGCCAATTTTCTTTAAGAACTTGGCCTACAATTCAGTATGAGTTTAGATTCTAAACAATCACACATCTTTGCCTTAAGTAAATGAACTCAAAATAACGTCACTGTCATCTGATGTACATAAGTATTTTTATATCCTCCACATGATTACTGAATGATCATATAGCGCCTCAAAACTTTGAGTAAATCATCTATTTTACTGACGTTCTTTTAATGGTTGTTTTTGTTAATTATTGGATAATCATTCCCTTCCATTTTGTCCCTTTTTGGTTCATTTTTGTGTTGTATTTTGTAAAGCATACAAATCAGTATGTACAGCTATCTTGACAAATATAATTGTTTTTGAGGTCTTTACTTTGTTTCTAATTCTACTACTAAAGACAATGATAAACCATAATCTCACTTTAACCCCTTAAGCCATGTTTAGCTCTAACCCAACTGTTCAAATTATTGTAGCTAAAGGTAAATTATGAATCCGTATATAGAGCAACAATATGTCAAATCAATGATTAAGCAATTGTACAGCAGTTTTGAATCTCACCTCAAATAGTGCCTTTTGAAGAAAAAAGAGGAGGTACTACACTAATTAAAGGACTAGTACTTAAGTTGGCTTAACTCAAATTGTTTTAAAAAATTCATGACTTGTCTGGCCACCTTTATAAAAGTGTTTTCTTGTTCCTAAAATGTGAAATTTATTAAAATCTGTACTATACTATGAAGATCGTGTTGAATTCTCTCCACAAACTACATTTTCCATGAAATGTTGCTCTTAAATTTAATGCATTAATTTCCAAATGTAAGGTCATTTTTGAATATTGTAATTTAATTTTAAATAAATATAAGACACAAATAAAGAACCAAACCATGTATTATGTGTTCTGTCATATTTTAACTTTCTAAAATCTAACAATCAGTTCACAAATTGGTGACATAGCTAGTAGCCAAATACTTTGTATTTCAAGAGTAAAGCATTTGTCAGAGATCTTGAAGGAACCTACAGAAAGGACATTCTGGCAACTGTAAAGCATGACGAAGGAGTCTTAACCAAACAAGTTTGGAGTTGCCATGGATTTTGAAAAGGGATTAGAAATAAACTGGTATGTCCTCTATGAATAAATTACCAGTACAAGATTTAGGGCATTTCTGAACTTGTGGGACCACATGTCCACGCTTGCACCCAAAATGTCCAGTGCAATTATTTAAAACCAAAATGGGCATTTCTGCCATTTGTAATATCACACCTTAATCATGTATGAAAAAGCATATTTTTATTATTTATTGGTATTGTTTTAGTCCATTGTTTAAAAAATGTTAATGTAATTTTAACAAAACAGAGAAGGAAAATATCTAGGTGCAACAGGGTAGGAAAACAGCAGGATTAACTCCCCTTTTTCCACCCAGCCCCAAAGTGCATGCTGAAGATAATGAATCATTCACAGGCTTCTCCATGTGTCTGAGTGGGATTAGCAGAGGTAAAAAGCTATTGTGAATTTAAAACACCTGGCCAGAATTAATCCAGCTCTTTTGCCATTTAGAGGCAGCATCAAAAGTGTCTAAAGCCTTAAACAAAACATTAGTCCAGGGTAGAAGGTCTCACAAAACATGGAACATATGGACCTAGCACCTCTGCACCGCTGGTATCCTAGATTAACCCTGCAACATAGAAATCAATTGTGGACAGAGATTAAAATGGAAAGTTAATTTAAATAAATACTTAATGGAATTTGTGCATTTTATGGAAAGCCGAAGTAGTGTATTCTAGGACAACTAAATTTATATTTATTATTATATCAGGGTCACATGTTAAGCTGTTGTAGGAAACGAAAAATGTACTTCATCATACCATTTTGTGATTTAATTTTATATGAATCAATATATGTGGTGTGTAGTGCCATTATCTCACAGCAAGAAGTTTCAATTAATAGCAGAACAGTAGAGATCCTCGTGTGGACAAATTGCCCCTGTAGTGTGCGAGTCACTGTGTGCCCAGCGAAGGAGTTGCACCCTGTCCTGGGTGTTTCTACCCAACGTCTGAAATGTTTTTTCCTGTGGACAACTCGAAAAGTAAAAGAAAAAAAAACATGCTAGGTAAACAGCCAACTTTTTGCAGATCGACCCATCAAATATCCACATGCTGCTTTACACAACACACACTTTTTGAGAAAAAACATTTGATGAAATGCAATTAATAATTTCTGGATAAAAACTAATTAGTACAGTAACTGAGTTTTTTTTTGTTATTTTATTTTTTTTACTTTAGTTGCTTTTTTAACTTTTACTTTAATTATTACATATCTTACAACTCTTACAACTTTTTATCCTATTTTTAGGAGGTGAATTGAGTACTTTCTGGTAACAAAAGCTAGTAGCTAAGTAAAATTTACAGGATGTTTGAAAAACGAAAATATTGTAAACCACAAAAACAGTTTCATTAGTTAAAAGAGAAAACTAATGAGCAAAGAGCTTTAATTTCCATATTAGTTCCTTACTTAAGACAAAAGGTTAATAGCTGTACATTTACTTAAGTACTAAATTTGTTTACTATATTAGCTTTTTGTAAAAGCTAATAATAAATTTCTGTTTGATGCTAATTTATACTTCCACTTCACTACATTTCAAATAGAAAGTCTGTTTTGCAATTAGTTATTAGCAATTAGTAGGTTTTTCTATAAACTTTATAAAATCTTGAAATTTAATTAATATCTCAAGATTAGGGGAAAACTACCTCAAAGCTTAAACAGATTTTTGTATAAGAGCTCTGTAAATATTTTTTCTTTCCTTTTCCCTCTCATGACCCATCAGGTTGAGTTTATTTCCCTGTCTCTAAAATAGTTTAAACTAGTTTTACAGTTAGCATCTACACCATGTGTATGCATCATATTACAATTAATAACATATGTACGCACCTGTACGCAATATGTATGCTTAAGTGGTAATCATCTTATGTTGTCGTAAGTAATAAAACAGTTGTCAAAGAGATTAAATGAACACTTCTACAATAAGTAGGATTTTTTTTATGTTTACTTTTTTACATTGCCATATTTCTTGTTATTACCAATAGTAGTGGAATTACAGTAACATTTCCAACACTGGTCCTTATAAAAGAATCTGTATACGAGCCAAAGCTGTTAGAAAATCATCAAAACCAGACAGAGTTCACAGTTTCAGCTGTAAGACATCCAATTTCATACAATTACTAAAATAAAATTTTACATTATAAAGATATCACAATGCACTTTTACAAAAATTCAAGGCCTCAACAAGCATAAATTATTGGTAGTAGTATCTACTGCAATAGACCTCGGTTCCACAACTAAACTTATTTCAACAAGAGGCAGATAACAATAAAAAAAATATATATATATATATATATATATTCATTCATTCATTATCTTCCGCATTATCCTATATTAGGATTGCGGGGGGGTTCCCCATGCCCATCCAGAGGAGAACGTTTTGGGCGCTGGGCAGACACACCCAGGACAGGGCGCCAATCCATCGCTGGGCACACACTCACCCACACTCTCACGCACACATACACACTCTATATGGGGCAATTTGGAGAACTCAATTGACTTGATCCATGTTTTTGGACTGCGGGAGGAAACCGGAGAACCCGGAGGAAAGCCACGCGAACACGGGGAGAACATGGAAACTCCACCCAGATGGGGATTCGAACCAGGGAATCCCTAGCGCTGAGAGGCAAACGTGCTAATCACTAAGCCACCATGCCGCCCTTATATATGAATTAATACAGAAGTTAGATAAGTAAGACAAGGCTGCTTATGCATTCTTCCTTTGTCTGTGTGGGTTCCCTTCAGGAGTTTCAGTTTCCTCCCAAAGTTCAAATAAATACTAGCAAGGTAACTGGCAAGACAAAATTGCCCCAGGTGTGAATGTTTGCGGAAATGTGTCTGTGTGTCAGCACAGCAATATATTAGCATTCTCTTAGCGTGCTTCCCCACATTTCACCTTTTAAACACTGGGATTCACTCCAGCAACCCCATGACCCTGAACAGGAAAAGTGGAAGATGGATGAATGAAATGTCAAACAGCTTTATATAATATATTTTTGTATTTGTATTTTTATACACAAAAACCCAAAACTGATAATAGTTATATAGTTAAAATATAATATAATAATATATAACACTCAAGATATTTCACTTACTGTAATGACGCTTACCATTGTATTGTCTATTTTTCATTGCTGCTGCTCCAGTAAGTATGGCTGTATAGGTTATAAATTTGTATTTGTGCAACAAAGTGCATTTGTTTTCATATTGCCATTGAATAACATTTGTGCTGTATTCGAGACCGTGAATTACAACAACAAGGTGTTGTATAATTGTTGACTGCAACGTGTTTTTATGCATTTTTTTTACTTCATTCAGTCATGCTTGTGTTGCAGCATGGTCCTAGAGGAATGTTTTTTTTTTTTCACTACATACTTTTATGCAGATAAAATAAATAGTTGACAACTCTAGAGGCCTCTAAAAGGATTGTGTGTTGTATAAAATTGAGATCTGATTATTTTCACTAAAACACTGAGTATGTAATCATAGGATGGAGAAAAGTGAACATTTAGACAACTTTCTTACCATTTAATGTAAAAATGTTTCTTTTTATTTCCCATTAAAATTTATTTCTGAAACTATGGACCTTACATGGCAACATTTCCTGGAGTAAATTTGAAAATGTACATATGGTCATGTGTAAAGCATCATGCTGATCATGCTGTAATAGCCCCTAATAGAGGCTAGAATTGAAGACAAGTTTAAGTTATTTCTGGTTCAAGACATGTGTTAAAGAACCTGATTTTCTGAGCATTAATACATTTCATCCGCAAATGTTTGCAAGTAAGAATCTTAATATTGATCAAGTAATCTTAGTGTGTCACTGTACATGTGAAAGTGTTTATCTGTTAACCCTGAATCACTATGCTACTCAATGCACCAACACCAGTGAAGTGTGCAAAAAAGCAGACCAGAGCAGCAAAGAGCCCTGAATTGTATTTTTCTCAAAACCTTGCACAATTTTAATATTCACCATGCCCCCACCCCGGACACTTTTCTCTGTTTCAGCCACATAAACATCTGCCACCCTACATACACCTGTTTCTCAGGACCTTGAGCTCCTATAAATGGCAATTTTTTTTAGAGATGTTGATGAAGTCAGTTACTGTTTGAGCAACTTTATTTCCTGGAAGGGAAGAATAGTTTGCTTAAGCTGTTGGGTTTCTCAGACTATTGAAGTACAGGGCTTAGTTTGGCTTCTCTTGATTCCTGTCGCACTGTGAAAACCTTGTTTCAGACTTAAATGTCCCGTAACTTAAGCATTATGCTGCACACTTTGTTCTAGTGAAAGCATTTTTTTGGTATGGGTTCCATTGGAAAACATGACCTATGAACTTCTTGAACCATTTTGGACACATTCTTTCTATTATGTTTCAGTTTCTTTGGGTAGATTACAGATAAGTCTTTGGCTACAATGAGCACATTAGTTCTTTGTCAGCAGAATTTTACAGTAATTTGTAACTTGCATTTCAAGGTAGATTTGGCTATGATACTGTCACAAGCTGGTAAATTCTTACTGACCTATAAGATGATAATGTTGATGTTTTATAAAGAGATCATTTTAACACAGATTTCTTGTTTTTTTTCCTACATTCAATCATCAATAGTTTTTATAAACACTTAATTTGTGTTTTCATATACTAAAATACAATAACTTAGGTAATTCTTAAGTTGCAGTAAAATGTATTCTTTTAAATATTTGTTTTATTGTAAGAAAAAATAAAAACAATTGCATGATGCAATTTGGTAAAGTGTATAATACTTATACAATTTAAATGAGATAATCAGCCAGGTTGTCTGAAATAAGCATAATTAATTTCATTGGTATTTTATCAAAATAATTCAGTTATGATGTGTTATAATACAGACTAACATAAAAGAAAAAAGGCTATTTATAAAATCTGTTAAACAGTCTGTTATGTAAATGAGCAAAACCAAATACTAGTGATCTCTAAAGACTAATTTACAGCACTCCCACTGTGAACTGCACTTAATGGCCAAAGACTTTATTAACCCTCCATATATCCAGACACTGAAAGATGTATAGGTTAATTACTAATATCTCTGTTGTGACTCAACTGTAAGTTAAAAAGCAAATCTCCGATATGTGTTGATGAACTGGTCGAGATAAGTGAATAGTGTTAAAAACCTCCCCAATTATTATATTAATTATTGATAAATTAATTGTTTTTTTTTTAAACCTTTCCTCCACACATTTTTTAAAAACATGAGGAACAGAAAAAAGCTAAGCTGAGGTAATGTGCCTCAATATGAGTTGTAACAGTTTCTGCAAACAGAAACCAAATTGAGACATTGACATCATCAACCCCAAGAGCACAGGAAGTAAAGAAATATATAATTTGCTACTGTTGACTTTATAGATCTCAAGGAAAATATGAATGAATTATGTGCTAAACATTTCAGTGTTGCATTGAACTCAGCATCTATCCTAGTCCACATTCCACTGTGCCTTTCATTGCTATTGTCTCTATTTTTTCAGCAATATTCCAGAAAGAGAGCTTTGCAACACACTATTCTGGCACACTATAGCAATCTCATAGGCCGAAACCTCTGAATGACCTGCTATTCAGGCTAGTGAACCTAATGACCGCCAAATACAAAATTAAACCCAAAGCCAAACACTCTAAATATGTTTTCATTTGCTTACTTTCTTGCCATCTGTTTTTTGTACATTTTGAATGAATGATATTTTCCCATAACACAATAGCATTAAGTTTTGGTAGCCACTGTGTTGTATAGAATTTTTATTTCTCCATAAAACGACAATTTTACAGCTGTTAAACATGTTGTATGGATACATGTTGAAGGCAGTTGGAGCACCTGGTTGCAATGAGTGTGGCAGAAGTTTCCAAATTCTGGTAGAAGTTGAATCAACCTTTATACCTTTCGCAATATAATTTGACACAAAATGATAGGCTGGTGAATTTGTTTAAAATAAAGACTTAAAGGGAAGGATCATAGCTGTGGCTACAGCATGGACCTCAGAAACACTTCTGTTAGTTTTGAGAACAGGGATTCCTGTCAACCAATGACTAAATTAAACCTAGTGATTAGATTACCAATTAGTAATACTCTGACATTTGACCAAAACTAACAAAACAGTCAACCTCTAAGAAACATTTAAGGGGTGTTAAGCAGTAAAATAATAGAATCTTTTATTACTCCTGTTACACTAACTTCTGTTTTTAAAGACTATTTAAAAAGGTCACCACTGAAGTCTATATTTACAAAGTAGAGCAGTAAAAGGCTATGAAAATAACTATTCTTAATTACCAAGTTCAATCGCAAAACAATTTTTATACACAAAAAATACTACATATTACAAACCATATTACCAAATATTCTGATTCTCGCTGTAAAGAATTCTGTGAACTTACTCTGTAAATTAATGAAATTCTAGTTGGTTTATGAATTTAAAATGTTAGCAAAGCAGCAAAGACATAAAAGGCGTTTCAAAATTATATATTATCTATTATCCGTTTAAAGAGGCTTTACCTGACAGACAAGTGTAAAATTATTTTTGTTCAGTAAGAAAATAAATATTTCTTATGAATATCACGACTACTTTAGTTGCCCTGACAATAAATTAATTGTAACATTTTTAATCACGATTAATTGCAAAAAACATCAAATCCATAGTTTACTACATAGCAAACTGATAAAAATAAATAAATAAAAAAAATAAAAAAAAAAGTGTTGAATGAGATTAACAAAACACGTTTCCAATAATTTTAAAGTAAACTATATATTACAAAAGATACCAGATATATACTGAAATTTAGGATAAAAGGTCATGGAAATCAATGACGAGACAACATCTGGGGTTCAATACTTTATTACTTTATTTTTTTTTTCCTCTTTATAAACATTTCCTGATATTTAACTCCATCCAAAGGAAAATTAAAGTGAGGTAAAAGTGCTGAAAATAAAATGGCATAAATCTTAATGAACCACAAAACACCAAGATGACAAAAGCTCTTTTTCAAAGGAATATATAGTGACATTTTCCACGTCATGGCCTTTTAAACTCACAATCATTGGCATTGTTATAAGAAAAAAAAAAAAAAAAAAAAACAGCAAATTTTACAACTTCTCCTGCAATCTAGCAAAGGACATTGTAAAAGCCCTCTGGCATCAGCGTAACTCGTACTTAAGACAAGCGTTCAAACCTGAGGTCCACCAATCTGCCAGGAAAACACACTAATA
This sequence comes from Corydoras sp. C115, assembly GCA_019802505.1. Lineage (NCBI taxonomy): Eukaryota > Metazoa > Chordata > Actinopteri > Siluriformes > Callichthyidae > Corydoras > Corydoras sp. C115. The sequence continues at coordinate 1,693,252 of JAFMOC010000076.1, read as the reverse complement.
CAGATGCTTTAAAGACACAGTGCAACAGTACAAGCAAAGCTCAAACAACTTTGTTCACAGAAAGACAGTAAAAAGAATGTTCAAATAGGAAATTTCTGGAATTACAGCAGGGAAAAAAAAAATCTGAATGAACAAAATGCTTTTGCAATAAACAAAAAAGGTATTCATTTTTTCATATCCCATACACTGAGCCTGTAAACAAAAAGGTACCCAGTCAAGTCAATCATCTCTAGCCTTATCTGGGTGATGGTCACACAGACCAGATAAAATATACACATGCCTTCCAAAAAGGAACTAGTCAAGAGTATGCTTAAGAGAGATTAAGGTTACTGTAGGGCCAACATCTACACATTACATCAGTGGTGTCTGAATGAAACAAGCCTATTTCTCAAGATCATATACAAGTTGTTACATTGCAGGCACTTTTATTACAGAATATGGAATTGGGACCATGAATTTTAGATACAATCACAAAACAGACTGCATATAATTAAATGTTAAATAAATGAAAAGTAACACTGAAATAAATGTAATGTCTCAAAATGGAACAGATTTGGGTAAATAGTCAAACAGCAGTCCTTTAATACATACCCCTCTTCCGATCTCAGAATACCATGTACTGCCAAATCCTATTCAGTATACAGGAGGATTTATCAAACAAAGTGCACCTATAGATTAAGGCCTTTAAGGCCATTAGTTACATCTAGTCAGTTCCTTACTTTATTATTATAGTTGGGTAACATTTAAATAAATTAGTTTTAAAATGTTTTATGGAATGCCCAGAAAACCTGGGTATTGCAACAGACCAGTTCGTGTGTATGTGTGGTGGTGGTGGTGGGGGGGGTACTTCAAGTACATGGCCAAGAACAAATCAAAAAAAGTTAATGCCAAGGGTTTATTCTAGCAGTTCATAACTGCATTAGCACTTCCTCTAAATTAACTCATCTGGCCTTGTCACTAAACACATGTACTTGAAATATCACTCAGAACATTTAACTACAAACAAAAATAAGTTGAGATCCAGAATATGCATATTTCTCCCATTCAAGCAATGCAACAAATGAACAAATGTCAACACGGGTAAAATTCACCCATCGAATCTACATCCAATGGCATCTTCCTTTACCCAGCTAACAAATTTATTAATACCTTTAACATCTTGAATAGACACCAGATCAAGGCCTTTAATAGTTTCGTCAGTACGGGTCCACAGTCTAACTTGCCATTTCAATAACCTGTATATACATCTGGGGGGGGGGGGGGGGGGGGGGACGAAAACAAAGTTCAACATGTTCTGACCCAGAGGTGTAACCCCAGTCTATAAAGGCTAATATGACCCAGCCCTCCCCTCTCCAAAGTCTGTGTGCAAAGCAGATAAGAGGTTAAACATGGCCCTCTAGGTTATCTAGTGTTTGTATGCATGTGTGTACAAGTTTGCAAAGGCTGGCTGTTCAGAGGGAACAGTAAAAGTAGACTTCATTATTTAATTTGAGGTGTCGACCATTAAAGGGGTCCGCAGCAAATCTTTACACATTTTCATTGAAAAAGAACCAGCAAAAGTTGTTATTTTTGAAGCAAGCATGAAACCCTTGTCAGATTTATACCAGGACCATGAACATCAGGGTCAAACACCAGAATTGGAGACCACCTAAAGTTGTTTCTGTGAATGGGGCCCTGCTGCAATGACCAGAAAAGGGTTTGCTGCGTGTCTGAAGGTTAGGGAAGAGAAACCGAAGCACATGTAAGGTGTTCGTCACAGTGGAACCCCTGCCCTCCTCCCTTAAGAATGGACATATTCTGCCCTGTGCCTGTCAGGATAATTTTAGAGCAGTATGACACCGGTTTGGACTCTTATTACACACCAGTGCAGAGCCTGCAAAGGATCAGGACAGACTCAAGAGAAGTGGACACACAACACCTTATCCATTTAAGGAATGGATTTTATATATATATATATATATATATATATATATATATATATATATATATATATATATATATATATATATATATATATATATATATAAATGTTTTTTTTTTTTTTACACACAAAAAAAATGTAATTCTAAAGTAAGAGCACAAAATTCCCACTCAGCAAAAACTGACCAGTCCTCTTACTGAACACAACCTCCCATTATCCCTTTGTACCAGAGAACAGCTTGTAAGGCTTATAAAAATGATACCTGCAACATGCTGAGTACTGTGAAAAAAGGAAAGTTCTAATGAACTTGCCAGGACATGGTGGAATTCACGTTACCAGTGAAACGCACGACTGAACAAGTTTACAGATGGCAGATATAGATGGATTTCCTCACAACACTAAAAATGTTTTTACATTAACGTTTTGTAAAGAATGCCTAAACTCGAAGCACTTCATGGGCTGAATGCTGTTCCAACACTTACCCCATTATTAGCTTTCTTTATCTCACTAGAACTATGATTATGGTTAGCTGAGGAACACAAAGTTAAAATGCTCATCAAGCTGAAACTCCCATGGATAATACTAGCTCAGAGTGGTGAAAAGAAAGAAAGAAACGGGGAAAAGGAGAGGAAAGGAGAAAAGAGAAGAAGAAAAAAAAAAAAAAAAAAAAAAAAAAAAAACACAACTCATTGCACATCTTGCAGTATAAGCCTGTGCCATCACCCGAAATATATTTTAATTTTTTTGGTTTTATATACAATTTTAAGGGTTTTTTAATTACTTTTTTGCATTTCTTAACCACAAGTAGTAGCAACACTGTCCCCCAATAAACTGCTCTTACCAAAATAGACCTAAGTATTTTAACTGCTACATTATAGAGGCATTAATGAACAATAAAAAAATTCAGTTGGCAAAAAGTCAGTTCCTCAGAATAAGGACACAAATAGAACAAAGGACAAGTCAAGAAATGTTCGCAGAATATTTCAATACACAACCAAAGCAACAGAAACCATCACTTTGGCTCAAAAGGTCTCGACACTGACAATTATGGTGTGTTTCCCCCCTCCCAAAAAAAATGAAAAAGAAGAGAGAGAGAGGGGAAAAAAAGCAAAGAAATAGAGGGGGAAAAATATATTGTCATTTTAAATATCCTTTACACCCACACTGGGGGAAATAGCATATCTGGTCTATTTTCTCCTTCATTAATAAGCATCTTTAGTTTGGGGTTTCATTTACATTGCAGCCATGTTGGAATGGACTGGTTACAAGGAGCCACATAGTTACTGAAGTTTAGGTCTCTGACATAAGGTGCAGGCTGGTAATAACAGGTCACACTGGATGCATCCGGTATGGCATTCTGTTCTGCGAGCACCCTGAAAGCTGTGAAAGATATAAGGTCGAGCGTCTGTTTCCTCTCATGGTTCATGAGGCAGACCGTGCTCTCGTTCACCACCCGTCGCAGGATCAAAAGGTAGTCATACTTGCTCTTTTCCTCACCCACAAAGTGACTCTGCAGGTAGGCTTCGAGTTTCCTCTGCTGCTCGCCAATGTCGGGAAAGTCGATGAAAAACCGAGAGCACATATAGCGCTCCAGCGCTTTGAACTCCTCCTCATCTATGGGCCTGAAGTCTCGAACCAGCAGGTTACAGTATTTCAGCAAGCCACCCCCACGAATCTCCTCCGGTCTTTTAGTGGCGATCAACTTGTTCTTGAGGTGGTCTAGAGCCTCAGGAAAGTCACCGTACACACTCTCTGCTACCACATTGGGATGGACATACTTAGACATGGCCTTTATTGAGTCATCATAAAAAGATAGCACAGAATCCAAAATGATGTGGAAGGAGTCCACGCTGAACTCAAACTGCCTGCGGATCGAGTCTACGAACTTGAACTCCACGTTACGCCCATAGTTGTTGGACAGGGAAATGAGAGACCAGCGGTCCTGTCCTGTGTACACTTTGACGAGTTTCTGCACATAGGCCTCCTTCAGGGTCATGTGTGTGATCTTCTCCTTGTTTACCCCTTCAGGCAGAAAATCCAACAAAGTGCCCAGTACCACATCTTTGATGAGCTGGAAATCTGCTTCCTGAGGAAGATTAATCCTGAAGATTATGTCCAGATCTTTGTAGCTCCAACCAATGTCCTTGACCAGAACATGACTGGCTGTGGAGCCATTCAAGCGGATGTCTTTGACTTTAATATCCCTTTGCTCCAGCTGGTTGCGCACCATCTTCACAATGTCCTTCAGCCGGACCTCCAGCGTGGGAAAGTTGCCCCGGCCATGGACTGGCACTGGCTCACACAAAACCTCGTTCAGTCGATCCACCTGCTCCCAGGAGAGCACACTGTAGGCCTTACTCTCGCTGCTGGATGAGGCCTCCGACATGTCCGTCATGGTAGTGGTTTCCTCAGAGAAACTGAAATAAAAGTAGAGGTCATTTACCAAGAGTCCACACCTACCATTAAGCCAGTCCCACAGACTGACTAGGTCATAGAATTTTCTGCCATATTAATATTGTGTTGATCCCTGTTCACATAGCAAATAGCCATCAGCCCTGTGATTAACGTGACAACTATGTAGTCTCGCCAGCAGCTGAAATAGTTCAACCAAACATAAGAAGCTCCAAAGTATTGAGTCAACAAGCTGAGGATTCCGCAGTGGTGATAACATATCGAAAGGTATTAGGATGAACAGAAATCGCTTGGACAGCGTACAGCACTTAAAGGAGATAAACATGTAAACTTTGGAACTGAGCGACGCAATGAGAAAAAGAATATGATCTCTACTCCCCCCCCCCACACACCACACACACACACACACACACACACACACACACACACACACACACACACAACCCCCACCAGCGATTTCCAGAAAGGCCAAGCAGCTTGTGCGAACAATTCACAACCCGACAGCCACTATCCGTTCACAAAACTGCTCTTTACTTTTAAGTTCCCCCAGCCCACGTACTGTACATCAGCGGAAAACTAAATTACTTAGGAAACTAAAAGGAACCACAGCGCAAAAAAAAAAACAGTGGTTTGCTGAAACGTGCTTTCCGAGGACGTTCGAACTAAATGTACAGCTCCACTCCTCCAGCTTCCAATCCAACTTCTACCAACTGCAAAAACGCAGAGAGCGAACGTTTCTTTGCGCCGTGGATGGAAACACATATGGAAGCCAAAAACAGCTGTTAACAGATGATCCTCTAGTCGTTTCAGCTGGAGCGCCACTGCGCAACGGCAACTTCAGAGACGCCACGTGATTTGGCTTTTAATAAACGAGAAGTTCAACAAATCTAGTGCGACTTGCTGCAATTGAGCGAGTCGACGTAAATCAGGGCAACATTTAACGCCGAAACTTAAAGTAATGCTAATTTGACAGACAGCGCAAACGCCACGCTCCGAACAGACGCCAACGTGAAATACGAAGATCCAACCTGGTATGAACTGCGAATCCTCTCGAAGCAGCCAGCGACTTAGAAGGACAGGACAGGGCAGGGATGTTAAAGAAAGTTTAGTACAGACTGCTCCATCCACTCACTGCGCTGTGACCGACAGTTCCAAAAGTTCCAACGCTCCAAACTCTCACAGCGCTTCTGCGAGGACCCAGCGCGCTGCACCGCCTTCTTATAGGCCGAAATGCTCACTGGGTAAAAACACAAGCCTATCCGCTCCACCTTCCTCCAGAGCGCACTAAATGTTCCAAACGCGTTCCCACTACGCACTCCGACAGGACCGCGCGTCGCCTTTATTTTTTATATAATTACCTGCGCTGTTTTAATTTAAACATCATCCGATCCCACTGCCTCCATCCCCCCGAGCCCCAAGATTAACGCGCTGTGATTGGCTAAGCTGCCCGTTAAGCACTCGCGTAGTAGCTGTGCTTCATTTGAACGGTAGGTAGTGATGGCCTCGTGCTGCATCTCTGTACTGTTTACATCTGAAAACCCCAGCATTCCAAACGCCCGAGCAGCCTGAGGACCACTCACACCGTATGCTGCAAAGGCTTAAACGCACGCTGGATTCAGCAGCACACTATTAGGATACATGCCATATTCAGTTTGGTAAAAGAAATGAATGATCTACCCCTATACATGTCCACATCACAGTTTCACACAGGTTGTTTATCATTTAAAGCTGTAGCATTGCTTTTTAGTTAAAGTTATCCATCCGTCCATCCGTTATCTCCCGCTTTATCCTATATTAGGGTCGGAGGGGGGGGGGAATGGTTCCACATGCCCATCCAGGGGAGAACCTTTCAGGCGCTGGGCAGATACACCCAGGGCAGGACGCTGGGCACACACTCACTCACACAGACATACTCTATATGGAGAAATTTGGAGAACTCAATTGACTTGATCCATGTTTTTGGACTGTGGGAGGAAACCGGAGAACGCGGAGGAAACCCACACGGACATGGGGAGAACATGGAAACTCCACCCAGATGGGGATTCAAACCGGGAATCCCTAGCGCTGAGAGGCGAATGTGCTAACCACTAAGCCACCGTGCCGCCCACCCGCCATATTAAGTTTGGTAAAGAGAAATGAATGATCTACCCCTATACATCTATACATGTCCACATCACAGTTTCACACAGGTTGTTTATCATTTAAAGCTGTAGCATTGCTTTTTAGTTAAAGTTATCCATCCGTCCATCCATTATCTGCCACTTACTTTATCCTATATTAGGGTTGCGGGGGGGGGGGGGGGGGGGGTTCCCCATGCCCATCCAGGGGAGAACGTTGCGGGCGCGGGGCAGATAGACCCAGGACAGGACGCCTGTCCATCCATCGCTGGGCACACACTCACTCACACATACACACTCTATATGGGGCAATTTGGAGAACTCAATTGACTTGATCCATGTTTTTGGACTGTGGGAGGAAACCGGAGAACCCGGAGGAAACCCACGCGGACACGGGGAGAACATGAAAACTCCACCCAGATAGGGATTCAAACCGGGAATCCCTGGCGCTGAAAGGCGAACATGCTAACCACTAAGCCACTGTGCCGCCCACCCGCCATGTTCAGTTTGGTAAAGAGAAATGAATGATCTACCCCTATAAATGTCCACATCACAGTTTCACACAGGTTGTTTATCATTTAAAGCTGTAGCATTGCTTTTTAGTTAAAGTTATCCATCCATCCATCCATCCATCCATTATCTGTTGCTTTATCCTATGTTAGGGTTACGGGGGGGGGGGGGGGGGGGTGGTTCCCCATGCCCATCCAGAGGAGGACGTTTCGGGCGCCGGGCAGATACACCCAGGACAGGGCGCCTGTCCATCTATCGCTGTGCACACACTCACGCACACATACACACTCTATATGGGGCAATTTGGAGAACTCAATTGACTTGATACTTGATTGTATTTAAATTTGTATTTAAATGTACGCTTAGGACAGGGCACCAATGCATTGCTGGGCAACAGTACAAAGCAGTATTTTAAAATTACATTAAATAGTTAATATATTTCCTTGAATTTAACACAGTTATTAGTTTATTTAATTGGGATTATGAACCAAAATCCACATTTAAACAACTTGAAGAACTTCTGACCTAAATATTACATTTAAAGGAAGAGACTGCTTATAATTCAGTAAGTAACAAGATACTTTTTGGAATATTGGGAAATAAAACAGGATAACATGGATTGTCAGATCTTGCACAAACATGCAGTCCAAGTGCACATTGTTATTACAACAAAAGGGGGAATGTCCTAATGCTCACAAATTGTAAATTGTTGTATTGGGATGATTTAATTTTAAATAATTTGTGTGATTTTCAATTAACAAAATGAAAAACACAATTAGTAATTGTCTTTAGTTCAGACTGAATTTGATTGAATCATTCTATATAAGCCTCACAAGTACTAATAAAACACAAGAGGTAAATTGTCTTCTTAGATTTTTAACATAAAATTAACTGATATTATGGCATAAGGTAAATCTACTGTCAAATAAAGCTTGTCACAATAGTGACAAGAATAGTGACTTATCCTGTGGGGAAACCTTCTTGCACATAGACAACCATTTAACATTACAAAACCTTGTGTGGTGAATAAGGGCGATGGACTTGGATTATGAAATTAAGAAATATGATAATAATCTGAGAGTGTCTTGTAAAACACATTTGTCTTTTGCAATATATAAAGTAGGTTGAGTATGGGATTAAAGAGCCAGTTTCAGCAGTTATTAAATAAACATCTTGTTGAATTTTACAGTTGAATTTGATTATGAAATACTGAAGTAAAGAAGAACTCTAAAGAATAGGAAGTGCTGACTACAGTCTGTGTGATTAACAGAATGAAATAAGGAATCTCCCCCATCTTTCTGATCTCTAGTGCAGGTTGATCTGACTCATCCAGAGAGTGTAGTTTTTACTGTTCATTGTACTTTTGCATTACGAAGGGTAAACCCAAAGACATAGCTTCAGCAAGTTACTCTGGGTTACTTTTTTGTCAGTATTTCCTACAACGTCAAAACGGCACAGTGGTGATTAGCGCTTCCTCCTTACAGAAAAAAGCTCCCAGGTTTAAATACTACATTCCGAAGCCATGCTGATAGGTACAAACTAAACTAAAAAACTAAGATAAACTAAATTAAAGTAAACTCTAAGATTAATGACAATTAGAGTTTTTCATAGTTCATGTCTGTATCACTGTATTTGTTTAGGGAATTAATATGTGTAGAATTGCTTAGAATTTGCTGCTAAACCCTAAAAGAATTAGTGACTGTGAGTGACTAAGGCAGCTATGACAGATTACAAAAAGTTTTGTAATCTGATTGCATGCTTCTTGAACTTGAAGGTGCATGATTGCATTTTCTTGAAGAGTAGGTTGATGCCCAGCATTAAAAAAAAACAAACTCTAAATGCAGAAGAAACAGAAAATGTTCTAAATGTGTATCTAAGCATACTGAGACATTTAGACTCTTAAACATTACCCTGTGCCTCGTTTACCATCAGACTTTAGAAAGCTAAATGTATGTACACTTTTTAAATGTCTTTTTTCTTCTAAAACTCAAGTTATATAAAGCACCATCGGTCTTGTTAGAATCCGTTTACTGGGGAATATGCCTTGATATTGATCTGTGTGTGTGAGAGAAATATCAAAGTTAAGTTAACAGACTCATGTGTTGGATCAATATGTTTATTAAGATTATATCTCTACATTTTAACCTTCAGTTTCAGCAGCAGCAAGTGGCAGTAACAATGAGCTATCTAAGGTAAGTTTATAGCACTTTTTATAATTATTGTATGAGTTTAAAGACATCCTATAGGGTGTCATGAATAAACTGGTAAGTTTCTTAGTATCTACTAGACACAGCGCTGACATGCCTAAATCACATCTATTGGCAGTTTACAAAAATGATTCACATAACGAAGCCACCGAACATACCAAACCACAAACTGTCTTAATATAACCAGTAGTACTGTTCTAATTCTGATTGGTTAATTCATGTCTAATGTGTATAAAACTTTAATCAAAGGTTTCACTTTACATGGAGGAGGAACTGGCGGAAATCATCATAACCAAACAAACACTACTATATTCAACATAGAAGCGAAAGGCTCTCCTGTAATCATGACATCTGTGTGTAAATAAAAAACATCTGTGACCAGCATTTATACAAGATTGTGAATAAATGTGCTAAACTAGTCAAGCCAGATGGTGAGGGATGGCTGTCTGTCAGGAAGCAAGAATAATGTCGAAAAAGAACGTAATAAACATGAGCGTAGGTGTATGACAACATCCGCTCATTTCCAGTCATACAAATACATATGCAAACAGTGTTGACATATCACATCTTCTTTTAAAGCGTCATTAATTTTTTTCAGACTCACAACTAATTAGCAATCCAATGTATTATTAATGTGTAAAATAAGATCATCTCATCATTTCACATGATCAGCTTAAGGAAAGATTCTTATTTTTTAAGTGTGACCAACCTAAGGACTTTAATTCCTGGGATGTAGCAGCAGCAGAGCTTGTCACTGAGTAGAAGTGAGTCACTATCTTTGCAACGGATGGTTAACCAGCAACCATTAACACATTAAACACACTCTAGAGGACACACACACACACACACACACACACACGCCATTAGAACATTAAACACTTCACTACATTTATAGATGTCCACGCAATTGACACTCCCCCTGCACTTTCCTACTTATGACTCACTATGACATATTCATTTAACCACCATGACATACATAGCATAGCATATGTGCATATTGTAAAACTTAGTCTTTAGATTTGTAAAACTTTAGCCTAAAATTTTTAATTCTTTATCATTTTAAAATAAGATTAAAAAGATTTAAAAAAGATTTTAAATAATTTAATTGTATGAAACAGTTGGTTTAGGTAAATAGCTAATCTCCTAGCATAGCAATTGTAAAGTTTCAAATAAAACCCTTTAGTACATTGATTTGTTAAGTGAAAATATAAAAAAGTTTAACAGTTTGAAACTGCAAATGAACCTTTTTATGGGCTTGTAAAAAGCTTTGGGTTTAACTTAAAGATTCCTCAAAGTACTTAAGCATTTAAATACATTTTAATTTAAAACACCTCTAAAATGCTGCCCTCCGGCACCAAAATTATTTGAATCATGTGCATATACAAGTCTTAACAGTGGCAGCAGCAGCATGGTTGGGGTTTCCAAAAAATCCAAAGGGATTTTTGGTCATTCAGTCTATATCTATGAATCTCTCACTCTCTCACTATAAGGTGCCAAATACTTTGCCATGCCACTACATCCATCATCTGCTATATACAAATACAGACCACTGGGATTTGTATGCACTAATTTAAAAAAAAAAAAAATCCAGTGAGTGGCAGTTGTATGGACCAAAATACCTTGTTGATGTGAAAGGTCTGAGGAGATTTTTTTTTATTGTCTATCTCATCACTTTCACTTACTGTGACTTAAAGATGGACAAGTAGAATTCAAATTTTGAAAAAGAAAGTCCAACAAGATGAGCAGATGCCAAATACTTTGCCATGGCACCCCATCGATCTGCTATATGCCAGACTTCAAAGTGTAAATTATTTTGGAAACCAAAGGTCACCTTGAATAAGCTTGGATAGAGTGGGAAAAAAGTTAATGAACATTTTAACATGATCTGTGTACTGTCATTTGGAGAGTTCTGTTTATTGACCCACCTGGTTCACAGTGACATTGGCAGCAGTCTGTTGTGTAAATTTACATTGTGCCAGTTCCGCCTTTTTATCTGTCCCTGTTAGGTTTCAGTTCTCTTAGTTTTCACTTAACTCAGTCTTTTGTGCTGACCTAGAGACATAATCTGACCCAAAATTTGTCTGGTTCTTTTAACACAAAAAATATGGTACATGCAGTGAAAAATGTTGAATATGCAAATTTTATCATTATATTATGTATTTTTTATATAACATACATTTTATTGTCGTAATTTGAAACACATCTTATATTTTCTTAGTAAATTTAAATTATAATTTTTTCAATGTAAAAATGTAATGTAATATTACATTAAATGTAATATTAAAATAAAAATAATAATTTACTCTAATTCACCATGATGTTATTTTATACTAATTATATACTATAGCAATATCAAAATATTTGTTTTATTTACATTAATCTTTAAATTACTATAGCTTAACAGACAAATTGTAGATTTATATCGATATTCAGTGGAATCTCTACATATGTTATGTCTTTTTAGACTGTAATTTCTTCACTTAAGAAATCACGCATCTGTGAACCAGTATATAGTCTCAAATTACATGATGGATTCATTCTCTTAAACAGTTGTGTACCTGTATCTTTTATTTTATTTAGTTTTTTACAGAAGGCCTTCTTACAGTGGTAATGTCACCATGATAGGAAAGCTATGAAAATGAATCTATAATTTAACATCAGTGTTGTATTTCATCTAAAAGACATTTTCTTGACCCTTAAAACATGGAGATGCACTGCAACCCAAAAAAATACTTTACTAAAATATATAATGGGTTCCAGTTTTGCTAATGTAATTACAATGTTTTATTAAATAACAGTGAATCCCTGGAAGCAAATGCAGCAACACAGAAACTTACTTAAAGAGCAAGTCAATATTTGATCACCAGTAAGCTTTTAGACTTTCCATACTGAACAGAGTTGATTAAATACAGACATTCTCATTATTTGTGGTACATGTAATGTGGCATATTGTCTGTTGCAATGTGTTCATCAATTACACCCACTTAAACATAAATACGGTTTTGCAGTATTAATAGTATGTCATGTGAGAAGGCTGTCAAGAGAATGTGGCAAAGGGGGTGGTTAGTGAAGGTTGTAATATGAGAGAATAATCAGGGTGGAGAATTTTTGGGGTTAATTAGTGGTAACTTCTCAATATTTTTACCTTTCTGAACCAGTCCCATGTCCCTGTGTGCCTCAGTCACTGCAGTATGAGATCACTGGCTCAACAACCCTTCATTTAACTTTCATTTCTGCATATAGCATGTCAACAAGACATCCTATTTTTTTCCAGGAAGTTTTTTTGGACCTTAAAAGCTGCATACAAATACAAACAACATAAAAAATTGTGGCATTTAGTCCACTGTGAAACCAGGTCATTTATCTGGTTAGCCAAAGTACAACCTGTCCAGGATTCCAGAGGGTTTTCTTATGTACAGGATTAAGAATGCCAGAAACACCAATATGTGAGATGGATATTCAAACCATAAAGCATTTTAGTACGGCTGAAGTATGCCACTGAAGTGATTTTATGTGTGTTATTCACTCGCCTGACTTCAGTGTGTCTTAAGAATGATTATAACATAGTAAACATAGACATGCATTTACAGACTGTCTTCAAATGACTGCACCATGTGGACCTGATAAGCTACATCCACCACACACTTGTTACTTACTATACATCTTTTTTGATATCTGTGCACATTCTAGAACTTGTGTGCATTTCAACGGACCTTTCATACTTTCATACTATAGAAAATTGGAAAAATGGTGATATATTTTATTACGGAAATAATTTTTTTAAGTAAAGAAAAAAGGGAAACTCAAATAAAAATATCCCAATCTTTTTTTTTTTGCTGTAAGGTGACTTTTAAAAACAGTTTACTATGTCACCCAGGTAATATTTCTATATAATTAAATTATATTAATTTAAAAAAAATCTACTTTTTATTAGGTCTTTAATATGCAGGATCATTTCAGTGTCCCATGGAGTGAATTCTTTAAATATTTATATATAATATGTATATGGCATAACCTATGTAAATGACCTCCAGTGGTATATGCAGCATCTGTCATAGAGTTTTAATTTGGTCTGATCTCACAGCTACACCCAGCTGAATTTGTGCTTTTGGCAGGTTTTAAATATAGTAAAGGCTTTTACTAGAGACATGGAAACATAGATGCACATCAATACGGAACGAAGGAAAGCACCTCTGTTGTTTTTGGTGATTTTGCTGGTTTAAACAGGCTTTAGACTTTACCACTATGTTTACCAGTCTTACTAAAAATGGGAATTAGATTCAGTCCAGTGGTCAGAGCAATGCCAGCATGCCTTTGCTGCTGACAAAGTGGCTTCTAAAAAAGTGCCTTGTTGCATTCACAAGATTTCCCTCTTCCAATTTTTTGGTTGTAGATTAATTTCAGAATTTCAAGAGTCCAGGGAAGCCAGTGTTAAAGTGTCAGAGTGAAAATCCCCAATATTTTATATCATTTCACAACTTGGTGAGAAAACTCAAGTATAAATACAGCATAAATGTGTCTGTCGCTAAGTGGTTGGTCCTCTCCCTCTTCTACATGTTCAGAAACGCTGGCTCCCAGGCTTACACTGTGATATGGTTTAGGCTTTTAAATATTAGCTATTTAATATACAGCACAACCCGACGCCAGCACGCACATAATGAATAATAATGATTAAGTGCTGTTTTAGTACATTCATTTGAAAACTTGCTTTCTGGTTTGCAGCCTGAAAGCTGGTATTTAAATTCAGGGGTTGGACTTGATTAATGCATTAGCGTATCAATAGCAGCACACCGCAGGGGAGCGGGGGATTGACGCGCACATGTGCACAGCGTAAAAGTACGCAGCTTTAGCCAAAGTAATGTTAAAAAGATCTAGTCATGGCCAAAAGTTTTGAGAATGACACAAATATTATATTTTCACATGATCTGCTGCCCTCTGGTTTTTATGTGTGTTTGTCAGATGTTTTTATCACATACAGAAATATAACTGCAATCATATTATGAGTAACAAAAGCTTTTATTGACAGTTAGAATGAGTTAATGCAGCAAGTCAATATTTGCAGTGTTGACCCTTCTTCTTCAGGACCTCTGAAATTCTCCCTGGCATGCTCTCAATCAACTTCTGGACCAAATGCTGACTGATAGCAGTCCATTCTTGCACAATCAATGCTTGCATTTTGTCAGAATGTGTAGGTTTTTGTTTGTCCACCCGTCTCTTGATGATTGACCACAAGTTTTCAATGGGATTAAGATCTGGGGAGTTTCCAGGCCATGGACCCAAAATCTCTATGTTTTGTTCCCTGAGCCATGTAGTTATCACCTTTGCTTTATGGCAAGGTGCTCCATCATGCTGGAAAAGGCATTGTTGATCACCAAACTGCTCTTGGATGGTTGGGAGAAGATACTCTCGGAGGACATTCTGGTATCATTCTTTATTAATGGCTGTGTTTTTAGGCAAGACTGTGAGAGAGCCGATTCCCTTGGCTGCGGAGCAACCCCACACATGAATGGTTTCAGGATGCTTTACAGTTGGCATGAGACAAGACTGGTGGTAGCGCTCACCTCATCTTCTCCGAATAAGCTGTTTTCCAGATGTCCCAAACAATCGGAAAGGGGATTCATCAGAGAAAATGACTTTACCCCAGTCCTCAGCAGTCCACTCCCTGTACCTTTTGCAGAATATCAGTCTGTCCCTGATGTTTTTTCCGGAGAGAAGTGGCTTCTTTGCTGCCCTCCTTGAGACCAGGCCTTGCTCCAAGAGTCTCCGCCTCACTCACACCTGCCTGCTGCCATTCCTGGGCAAGCTCTGCACTGCTGGTAGCCCGATCCCGCAGCTGAAACACTTTTAAGAGATGGTCCTGGTGCTTGCTGGTCTTTCTTGGGTGCCCTGGAGCCTTTTTGGCAACAATGGAACCTCTCTCCTTGAAGTTCTTGATGATGTTAGCTGGTCCTTTTAAGGCAGGGCTGCAATGAAGTTGAAATGTGTTTTGGGGATAAAGTTCATTTTCTAGGCAAATATTGACTTTGCAATTAATTGCTGTTAAGATGATCACTCTTTATAACATTCTGGAGTATATGCCATTATATAAATTGCCATTATAAAAACCTAAGCAGTAGACTTTGTAAAAATAATATTTGTATCATTCTCAACTTTTGGCCATGACTGTAATTTCTCAAGGACAAATAAGCTAAATTGTAATGATGACTCTAAAAAGTGATCTAAATGTGTCTATCTTTACTGCATCAAATAAATAAGCTAAGTTTAAGGGCCACATTCTGGTCTAATATAACAACTGCAGATAAAAAAGATCTTGATCCCCAAACTTTTATTAACTTTTAAATAACTTTTATTCAGTTTAACACAACCCCCTGTACAATTCCTTTGTGGACCATATTGTAATACATGTTAAAGAGACACCTACACACTACACCTACATGCACTTATGTGACATTTCATTCTAAATTGGTCCCCTCCCTCACTGCAGCTATAAAAGTTTCCTATCTGTGTAAAGACTTTCTATAATAATTTGGAATGGTTTTGTGGAACATTTTTCACATTTTTTAAAAATTCAAAACGTATGTTGCATGAGAGAGAATTTGACTTGCAATCTCTATTCCAGTTGAGCCCACAGGTATCTAATGGGGCTGTGACCGGTGCTCTGTGTGAGCCAGACAAGTTCTTTCACTTTAAACTCATCCAAACATGCATTTTTAAACCATGGTTTGTGCACTGGGGCACTGCAACAGAAAAGGGCTTTCCCACACATTTAGCATACAATGCTTCTATACACTATTGGCAATGGGACTGAATAAAACATCTGAATTAAATGATAAAGAGGATTGTTTCTATACTTCTGTTTATATTGTTCATGTGCAACTTGTGTGATAATCATTCATGGCATTTGAGCACAGGGATTAAATATGTTAAGGTCACAATGAACATATGAATAAACATATTAAACCATGAGGTAGATGGGCTACAGGTGCAAAGGCCATGCTTGATATATTCTTGAGTCAAGAACAAAAAGTTGGGCCTGCACTAATCACAGTCTTACCAAAACTGAACATTTTAAGACTATAAAATGCAGCCTAGTCTAATGAAGCTGGTTTACTGTGGCAAACAGATGGCAGGGTCTGGAATTTGGCATCAGCAGAGTGAATTAATGGATCCCCCACCTGCCATGTGTCAACAGACCAGGCTAGAAAATGTGGTGTTTTGATGTGTGAAATGTTTTGTTGGTACATTTTAGGCGTGTTAATACCAGTCGATCAGTCAATCAGAGTACAGTTGCTAACCACGTGTATCCCTTCATGGTCACATTTTATCATCTTTAAATAGCTACATTTTATGTTAAAGCACAATACTACAATGCAAGTCATCACACAGAATTTATGCAAAAGGTTAACTATTGAACATAAACAAATTGTTGTAGCATTCATAGAACAAGAAACAGGCTGTCTTGAGCATGCCATGGTAATTAAGCATTTTATTGTACAAGATTGTACAAGAATAATTTTTCAGAGAAAATATTTACACAGGTGGCTTAGTGGTTAGCATGTTCGCCTCTCAGCAGTAGGGTTTCCCGGTTCTAATCCCAATCTGGGTGGAGATTCCATGTTTCCACGTGGGTTTCCTCCCACAGTCCAAAAACATGGATCAAGTTAATTGAATTCTCCAAATTGCCCCATATAGAGTGTGTCTGTGTAAGTGAGTGTGTGCCCAGCGATAGATTGGCGCCCTGTCCTGGGTGTATCTGCCCAGCGCCCGAAACGTTCTCCCCTGGATGGGCATAGGGAACACCCCCGCGAATCTAGTACAGGATAAAGCGGAAGATAATGGATGGATGGATGTTTACACAGAAACATTATGTGAAATTATGTATTCAATTGAATTTTTTTTTTTAACGGACAGTAAAGGTTTTCAGTGTTGTCACTTCCAATTATATTTTTGAGCTATAAATAAAATTAGGAATTGATTATTACAACAAGTTTACCACCAGATAACATCGCTTTTTACATTTGTATTATACTTTTAAAATTTTGGAATAGAGCAAATTAACTTTTAGATTTAAAAACTTTCAATTTTAACTTTTTTTGCTTATTATTAATACAAGATTTAAGCTGCTCAACAGTGATCATCTTTATCTGATTCTTCTCCTCATGGTGCACCACATGTTTTCGATAGAAGACAAAAGCTGTACTTTTGGCAAATCAGTCAAGGCATGCTGTTGTTGTTTGTGCAAAATAAGGCCTGGCATTGTCATGTTGAGATAGACATGGAGACAGTAGAGCTTAAGGACAACACCACTTCAAAAACATCAACATGTAATCCTTTACATCAGCTGTATCTTCACATAAGTGCAGATCATATTTGTCATGTAGAATCCACAAAACAAACATGGACGCTTGCATAATTCAGTTTGTATCTCTTCATGCAGCAGTAAAAATGACAATAGCACCTGAGGCTCAGTGGTCACCCAGATTTTCACCCTTGGCCTAATTTTCACAGTTTTTCTTTTTTAAACAAATATTCTCATTATGAATACAAAAGCAGACCTTAATTCTTTGCAGTAATGCACTGAGGAACACGTTTTTGAACCGACCGAAAACTTGCTCACAAATGTTTGGCACAAAGTCGTAAACCACAACCGTTTCTGCTTGCAAAGACTAAGCCTTTGGTGGATGACTCTTTCGTACACAATCTTGATGACTTCACCTGTTATCAGTTAAACCGCTAATTGTGAAACTTCAAGTTAGCCTCTGTCTTAATATTTTTTGTTAAGAAAATTATAGACATCAATTTCAATGTCTTAGTATTTAAATTCTTTATTAAGAACATGGGAAATCACAGGTTCACATGAATAAAAATATTAGAGTATAAGACTTCATTGTATGTTTAAGATGTTGACAACTTTCACCACAGCTAATACTGAGTTCAAATATAGTTCACAAAGAATTTGAGCAATTTAAGGTGATGCCATTTTATAGTAACAAAAGAAAACTTGAATGTAGGTTCATAATTGTTATGCTGTAATTTACTATCCATTGAGTCTGATTTAAATTTTTCCATTGATGATATAGTTAAAGTAATTAATAATTGGAATATCTACATCTTGAAAAGAAATGAGCACAGTACTACAACAAATATGAGATCGATTTAAAAAGCCAGGTTTACCTGAGCTGATAAATTTCTACAAATGTTGGAAAAAGATAATAAAATACTGAATAAAATACCTTCAATTCACTTCCAACTCTGTAGATTTTAACACTGATTTTTTTATGGGAGGTGTCTTAAAGTAAACTGCCAAGATCACAGCCACCCTCATAACTCACAGAAATGGAAGACTTTGTTCTTGAAGAATGTTCCAGGATCCAACCACAAGCCACTTAAGATGTGTATAACAGGATTTCAAGTAAAATTAAAACAGTTCTGAAAGTCAAGGGTGGTACGTTCTTGTTAATATAGTGTAAACAACTGCAAACACAAAGTACACCATCAGCTCAAATGTAATATATAGCATGTACCTGCATTCTCCTCTCAATTACTGGCACGCGTGGTGAAAGTCTGTACAAATGATTAAAAAAATAAAAATGTTGAATCTTATCTGTTTAAGATTAAATAATTTACAACGTTTATATCAACATTTCATCAAACATACTTGTTATACAGCATCAGTCACAAATTTAGACGCTCCTTTTTTTTTTGCTGTTTATTGTCTATTGTACGAGTTCCACTTACCATAAAAATGGATTTTGTAGTTCTACAATAAGACTGTATTCCATCTGTTTGTGTACTACAGTACATACTGTGTTTGTCCTCTTTACTCTGTTCTCTAAGCAATAATACCAGAGCAGGTAATATTTAGTTGGTGCATTATTCCTATCCTAGAAGTGTCACCGAGGTGTTTCAATGAAAATACAGCAGCACCGCTGCACAAAAAACCCTCACAATATCAGTGTCACTGCAGAACTGATGATAAACTATACACCACCCAAATTATACCTGTTCTGTGATGGTTGAGAACAGATAATGAATTTTTGAGAACAAAAATAAATAAATACTTACTTAACTTTACTTAAAAAAAAAAAAAAACTACAAAGTTAATCTATATGGTTAGTGGATGAAATAGACAATGGAGCAAGAAGTTGTAGCAAAACTGTATTAAAAAAATCTTAACAAGATGACGTGCCACATTTATTGGCACGTCATTTAACTCTTTATAGCATGTTATAATATTATAACTGAATCAGGTTTCTCCATGTTTAGTGTATATTATCCTGACCAATCACAAAGTCAATCAATCAATTACATAAGATTTTACAAGGGGTCACAAAGTAACAGTGTCCTAGTTGTTTTGTCCATCCGTACATTATCTCTACATGGGGCAAGTTGAAGAATTCAATTGACTTGATCCATGTTTTTGGATTGTGGGAGGAAACCGGAGAACCCGGAGGAAACCCACGCGGACACGTGGAGAACATGGAAACTCCACCCAGATTGGGATTCGAACCGAGAATACCACTGTGCCGCCCTAGTTGTTTTGAAAAAAGAATACAATTAAAATAAGGTAATGGATTTGGACCAACCTACACTAAACTAAGAGCATTAATTAACATTCCATCAACCTGTACTACAGTATAATGAACTTACTATAATTAAATCTTTCCCATCTTCTAGATCACAAACATAAGTGCTTAAATTTAGTGGATCTATATTCTACAGATAAACCAGAACTGACCTTTTGGCAACAAAAAAAATCAAGGTAGGCTGTGCATAAAATGCAAGTAAGTACCAAAGAACCTCCGGTCCAATGTTGAGCATGTGATGTCATGGAGCTGTTTGACCTCTAATGGTCCAGGTAACCTAAATTTGTTTAAGGCAACATCAATGCCATGAAATACATAGTGAAGAGGCAACCTCTTTCATCAGACTAAAGGTTGTTAATGGATCTTGTATCAATGTTTTAAAACACATGTCCAGATAAACAATTTTCACTAAACTAAAAGTTCCATCATGATAGTCATCATCAAACAAAAAAAATGCCTTTTTCATTTTAGCTGCGTGTGTACATCTTGAAAAAATACAACATGCCTCCAGGAGGACCCTAGTACAATACAGTGCAGACAAGATCTGGCAAAATTTCATAGAAGTATGGCTTCAAATTCTGTTCTGTATTTTTTTTTTCTTATTACATAAAAGCTCCATTTTATTGGTAAAAAGAGTTCTCCAGACTAAATATACTTTGATTACAAGCCGACCCCCGTCAAATTGTTCATATTTTTACTCTGTGTTTCCTTAGTGTAAATAATTTATTATAATATGTATATAAATGGCATTTGCCCAGTAATGATATAATTTCATATTTACAACAGCAAGATCAACACTGTAAATGTTTCATTATATTCATTTTACTTTTATAATATCTTTATTTGTAGCACATTTTAAACATATTTACAGTACTTTTTGTTCAATAAAAATACAAATACAGAACACAGCTCTCAAAATCCTCACAGCAACTTACAGTGCTCACAATGACCTGGACCACCAAAAGAAGAGAATATAACAAAGTGTTACTTTTTTCACATAAGGTGGAAGGAGCATGTTAAACCTATGGGGTATTACTGAGCTGCTGATCCTGTCACCTAAAACCAATTCTGGTTAAAAAAAAAAAAAAAAAAAAAAGTATATATCTATTTATAAAGGGTACTAAAAAATGAAATATCCATCAATAGCCAGGTCAACTATTGATCTGCATTGTAAACACTTCATTTTCCCTACTTGGAGAGACCTAGCAATGGGCACTAAAGGTCATTGTATACATATGTAAATGTAAAACATTTTTGAGACAAGAGCCTGTTGAACTGCTTGAATCTATTTTAAAGTATTCTGATTTACAGATTGGAATGGAAAAGCAATTCAAAATGCTCTAAATTTAATGAAACCTGTGACTCCAGTCATATAACGACAAAAAAAAAACTTTCAGTCAGAATAATCTCTGTGCAGTTCAAAAATGCATTTGCAAAAATCAGACATAGTAATTAATAAAAACTTTAAAAGTTACCCATGATAAACTGTTAAAAACATTTCAACAAAATAAAATGTTGAAAACATTTCAACAAAATTATACTGTGAAAAACAAAATGAAAAACAACAAAAAGTCATTATAAGAACAAAATAGATGGCCATTCTTTCTCCTGGACAGTAATACAAATAAACTTTATGAACATGTGGTCTGGCAAAACCAATACTAATGTGGTAGGTCTGACCACAGAGTGGTGCGACTGGAACCAGAACAAACAACCTCTTACTTTCAAGAAGCTGAGCAGCTGACAACAAACAGAGAGCATGTCCAAGTCAATTGAAAAGGTAGTGAATATAAAGGAGGATAAAACATTTTCATTTTTTAGAAAAAAGACTCAAGCAATGTGCATGTCTAATCCTGGAAACAGCGTATGACTAATATCAGCAAACAAATATCTATTCTTGGTAAATTTGATCAACTTATAATTACAAATCGAGAATTGATCAGATTTCAGATTTGGACCAGAAATTGTACAAGTGTGATGGAGACTGAGAGCGGACTAACAATGCACACACACACACATACGCGCCCGCACTTACACTCGTACTTTAAGCATGTAAGAGAGTAGCCGCCAAAATCTCAGGGTGCCTCTGGCCTATATATTCCCTTCAGGAGAGAGCAGGAGATTTTTTTACTTTAACCAGCTGCAGCCTCCTCTAGCTCCAGGATCATGAGTTTACACCGTCATGAGAGTCAAATAGGGAGCAGTTCATTTTACTGCAGCAAATACATGTTATTAGCAACCACTACCCAATAGAGATCAGGTCCTGTAAAATCCTTTATTCACAGATGGAATGCACCTTTCATATGTTTGTTTCTTAACGTGTCACACAACAATGATGCCACGTTGTTCATGGAGCTGTGGTATTCCATCCACAATATTGCCATGAACACAATGTGGATTCTGAAAAATGTAGAGATAAGGATGAGCAGAGTCTCAGGGAATGTCCTGGTCCCCTCTGATTGGCAGTAAAAACCCAGAGTCCAGTCAAGGAGGTGCTCGAGTGGAAAAGGCTTTTCAAACTTCCAGATTCAGGAAGGTTGCAGTTTTTCGGTTGAGGAGGCTTCTACAGAAAGTGAGGAGCAATGAGAAAATACGGCATCACCTCCATCACTATGCAGAACTTCCAGGCAGGGTGATGTTACCCAGGTGTAGAACAGGCAATGGATGAGCTTCTGTATTAAACACCCAGTTCTCCAAAGGCAACAAGTCATCACTGGAAAACAGCAGGTACAAATACCTGTGGCACAGACAGAACAGTTAGACCTGGTCTTACTCTGCTTGCACGTTTTAATTCAGACAAAACTGTTTAAGAACTAACTGCAGTGCTACAACATCATCAGTAGGTGGCACTGATGTTCAATGAGGCCAAGAGATAAGATAGATATCAGTTTAGAAAGATTTAGTTTCTTATTTCTCCTTATATCATGACTATGAGAATATGCAAAGCCCTAATACAGTTGCGGCAGCACCCACACTGAAAATGCTTCTTGTACTAAATGAAAAGTCCCAGCTGTTAAAGTTACAGAAATTCCTAAATGTGTTATGTATTATAAACATCATTGGGTTCAGTGCATATGATGTAAACAAGAAGTTCTCTGGGACAAGATGGTTAAAATATGAATATTTATACACACTCCTACATGCACATGTATTTATTTTGGCAAGACAAATAAAAAAATAAAAAAAAAGAATCGCATGAGCTAATGATCAATGCAAAATTTCATAACTTAAAAAATCTAGTATTTAGCATTAAACTGTTCTTAAACACGTAGCATTAAACACGTCACATGGGCTTCATACATAACTCTGAAAATAACTCCTGTATAGTTCTTATTACTCATCTCTGATTCACTTAAAAATCATATAATAATATACCTCATTAGAGTTTTTTATTTAGTCATACATTTTCTACACTAAAGGCGAGGGAAAGTGGTTGTCTGTTCATTGCAAAGCGGAAACAATTCAATTCAAATCAATCCACCATAACAGCCACCCATCACAATAATGCCTACTTGAGAGTCTCAGCCAAGAAGAAGCTCTGTTGGACATCATCGTAGGTGGGGTTGGAGGAATAGACATCTTTGACCCCAGAGAATCCACCACTGACTCTGCAGTATTTATCTATAGCCTGTAGAAGAAAATGAAAATGCACAATTTTAGAGAAAAGCCACACAAGCTGCTATTTAAGAATCAAAACAATTCTTTCATCAAACTTTTCTGCTTAAGGCATCTAAAAAAAAGAGTACATGATGCATGCAGCAGCTTGTCCCAAATAGTTCTTGTTATTTTCCATATCCATCTGTTCCCTGTTTCTCCCTTAGAATTCAATTATCCTTGGTTACACCACTTTCACTTGTGCCTAACAAACACAGGGTTAAAGAGATGAAGAAGGCAGGCCATCTGTGTCCATAAAGCCCAGACGTGCTGTGGCTGTTTACCTGAAACTTCGCTACATCACACAGCTGCTCTCTCTTATGCTCATTTAACAGAGAATTAAGACAACAACTGGGTACTGCTCACTTCGATCATAATAGTTTAACACGGACTTCCAGCAGCTACTGCAACATCTGCAAAATTGTGCTGTGATCATACACTGTGCTCATCTTCCTTCACGACTGCATTGTGTAAAAGATAGATTCCAGGTACTAATCATTTATTAGACATCAAAAGCTTTGACTGGTTTGAGGTCTTACCTACCTGGGAACTAATTACACTTCAGTATCATTGCCACTAATTCAATCTAACCGTATTATAATTATTCCCAGTTAAGACTTCTAATACATTTAAACAAGTACATGCTTTCTAATTTGAAACAACAGTTTCCAAAATGCTGTGTTTTATTTAGTCTGATTGTTTTTGATTCTCTATGGGGGGGCCTCAAACTTACCTTTGGGATGAACTGGAATATTGTGTGCCTTTTTGTCGAATGTTAGTAAAACTAGTTAATTTTTATGCAAAAGTATATAAATTATACTTTTGCATAAAAATTAACTAGTTTTACTAACATTTGACAAAAAGGCACACAATATTCCAGTTCATCCCAAAGGTAAGTAAGGTAATAATTCCAGAATTTTTCTGAAAGCTGGCAAGAAGAAGAAACATCTACAAAGAAAATTTAGGTTCCATGAAATGGATTTTTTTCCCTAAATGGTCATGAATTGCAGTGTAAACTACATTGAAACGTATAAGAAGTTTTTAGAAGAAAGAAGACTTTTTTGTATTTTGTACTAGATTTTTTTGAGTGGGCACTAAACATTGACTATAAAAAATGGAGTCTGCCAGCACAAAGATACCACAATTTATATAGTTCTAACAATTATAGATTGCAGTAAAATGTATTTAGCTACAAAAGAATGAGAAAAATGTTCATATTGACTTCAAACTCTTCCAGCTGTTTAAGAGAGTGTATAGTACTATGCACATACACACACACACTGAGGATAACACCCACCCACGCAAGCACAACACACCATTTGTCTCTGGTTCTCTCTCACGCATACAGTGTGCACTGCAGAAACAAGCATGCGCAAACACAAAAAAAAAAAAAAAAAAAAAAAAAAAAAACCACATTAAACACCGTATACATTTAAAATTACTGTAAAGTCTGACATTTGATAGACGGCCAGTTCACTTCCATTTATATAATATATCAAAAATGACAATTCATAAAAACTAATTCAGAGAGTTAGTAGAGCTGGAGTTAAACTCTTTGACATTTGATAACTCAAGTCTCCTTTAGGAAGTCCCTATTATTATTTTTTTTTAAAGACTATCATTACTCTTTTCCTTGGTTATTATTTGAATGACTCCCATTAAAAATATCTAAAATTTCATACAAAAATATTACCCTGGGGCTGTTTATGACCGCACAAAATGACATTAGCTGAGCACCTTTTGACTTTCACATAAATATAATTTAAAATTAGTAAGGAAAAGGCAGACACTTGGACATTCAGTAGTAGTAATAGTCTAGAATGTAGTATGCACTTGCTCAATTACACCCCTCCCTTTACATTTTTAATATTAAAAAATGGAATTTTTTTTTTTTAAAACCTGTGGGTGTCGACCTCATTTCTGGCTTGTATGACTCAACATGAATACGTGCACATAAACACACACACACACACACACACCTTACAACCACTTGCTCACCAACACCTCTCACTTTCTTGCAACTCCTTAGTCCTTCAACATGCATTTGCCACTCACCTGCCATTTACCACTCAACACTTGCCCACAAATCCACTTACCACTTGCTTGCCCTATGCTCACAATGCTGCTCATTCCCCTGTCATCCATTTACATCCTCACATGGACACAAAGGTAACTGAGAATCTCATAACTCCTCACTTTTAGGATTTGAGAAGTTTAAATAAACCTCCATTTATCACCAGGTCATTACACAACAGTTCTAAAAGATCAAAACTTTAATATGGTGCACCTTGTTCCTTTTAATCAACTGAAAATTGTACACAACAAAAATAGTTTCATATCAGGTGATCTGAGAAGTGCAGGACATGCGATGTTAAGGTTCAGGATTATAATAGAAAAATATTAGGCAAGAAAACACACCTGAGAACTTTGTGTCCTTTAAGTGCTACATTCTTGTTCCACCACTTCTGTGACCACCTCTCCTATGTGTCAGTTAATAAACTGACAGAATTCTATTCATCCAGATAATTAAATGTTCTGGAGTCTTATTTACATTTGGTAATGAATTAATGAAGAATAAATCCATATATATGTGAATATAGCATTGAATTGATAGGACATAAGAAGTTAGCCTGCATATCTCTATTAAACTGAGAATATTGTGAAATGTCAGATAATACAACATAAAAGGACAGGCATCATATTTGAACTCACAGTTCTATCAGCCTGAAGCAGATTTGCAGCACTATAGTAAGGGGGCAAATGGTACTGACCTGAGCTGCCTCCCAGCCCCACTGCCGATATTTGGGGTCATGTGTGAATCTCCACATATACCAGTAGGTCTCGATGACTTCTGGCCGAAGGATGTAATATTTTTCATTCTGTCTCACAGCAACTGCCTCCAGTCCACTATCAAACTTAAAAGCCTCTGGACCGAGTTTCAGAACTAAAGATAAAAATGACAGGTAAAAAATGTAAAAGGTAAAAATGTAAAACTAACAACATTGACGTGATCAGAGTATCAGCCAAAAAAAATTGAATTTATCTATTATTTACAACAATAATACAGTACTGAATCCCACAACTTTTGATTTTCCCTCACCAACCTGTACGATCGTAGCTCTCATGGCAGGTGTGTGCAATTTCGGCTCCTAGCTGCAGGTAGTGACCTGCTTTGTCTCCTGGTGAACCATCAGCCCCTAAGGCCAACATGCCTCCTGCAAAGCATGTCAGATGACCCATCTTGCGCTCCAGATGACCATTCTTCCACTCGCCAATAAAGGTGAGGCCTCCATTGGATTTGCGGATAAGGTGACGCTCAATAGCCTTTGGCAATAAGACAGTGGTCAGCTAAAAAAAAATGCAGTTGGTTTTAAACACAAAATATTTCAACAGTTCTCACCTCGATAGCATCATCATAGGTTCTGCGAGCCTCCATGTCTGTTTTATCAGACATGAGCCAAGCTTTCAAGAGATATTCATAGAAACTGTCCCCAAGGCCTCCCACTGATGTATGGTCTGTAAACAAATGAAAAAATAATGTTGAATAAACATGTTTTTATCAAAGCACAATAAGACTAAAGGTTACTAAGTGATTGCATTTGGACTGAAATTTGACAAAGATCTTTGCAGTTGGGAAAGAGAGAGAAAAAAAAGAACACACAAACACAATGAAATTACAGATACTTATTTTTAACTGAAATTATCCCTGGAAAAGGAGTAGCTTTAGGCTTAAGGCTGACTTCTTTTTAAGTAAACAAGAGAACACTAGTAAAAGATTATTTAGAGTTAACAGCTACCCTTATTATAATTAATCAAGGCACGCATGTGCAGGGAGGTTAATTTGTCAGCAGAAACGGACTGACAAACACCTAATTACTCACAAATGTTTTTGCTGGGGGCATGTCATGCACTAATGCAATGAGTCCCCACCCCGACAGATGGGGTTGTATGAGTAATGAAAAATTTGAATTGTTCTTTAATGAGCTTAGAAAAGCTAATTTTAAAATAAATAATTGGGCTAAAACAAACAAAAGCATTAAAAGAGTGAAGGAAAACAATACTAAAAATGTTGTAAAGGAAAATAATAAATAACAATTACTTTACACTGCGAAGGCCAATGGCAAAACTCTGATGATGAAACAATTTACCAAGACTGAAGTTTTTTTATTTATAGTTGACACTCAGGAGACAGATAATTACAGCCCACTCAACAAAAGGTTATTGGCTAAAGGACTCCATAGTGGCAGATCTTAAATAGTCTGATTGATAGTCCTGTGACTTTACAGTTCCTACTGTTGATAAAGAAATGCTGTTTTAGTTCAGGAGATCTAAATAAAATATGAAGAATGTGTGTGTGGGGGGGGGGGGGATAAGCATTTAGATAAAGACAAAAAAGGGATATGATGGGGATATAATATGATGAAAATGGTCAGGCACAGAGGTCTTTGACAAATAATTAGAAGAATATCAATGAAAGAAATTGACTTGTAATATGATGAATGTAACATAAAACATGTAATATGATGTTTTTTTTTCTTTTTTTTTCCTTTTTTTACAAAACCACAACGGTGAGAAGATTAAATTGATGTAAAAAGAAGACACTATGTATGAGGGAAGAAACAAGAAACAATAAAAGATGAAGAAGAAAAATTTAAACAAGAGCAGAGTGTGAAAGAATGACAAAAAAAAGAAGGTAAGGCCTAGTGACAGAAGGAGAGGAGGTCAAGCCTCTTGAGAATGAGACAACAAAGTAAGGTAAAAGGGGAGGACAATGATATAGTAACAATAATATGGGAGGACTGCTAACCTACACAGCCATGACATGAAACCAATTCCACAAGGGATAAGAATGACCACACAGAGAAACAAGAGGACAAGCAGTTAACCATACAGATCTTTGCACAACAGTTCTAAAAGTAATGCATCATTTTAATGAAACTAGTAAAAGTCAAAGTAAAAACTATAAACAAGTTAAAAGACAACCATATGAAATCTGACATTTTCAGTGCTGACCAGGGCCACTTTTATATGTGGTGCCAATTGTCTGAGACAATGCAACTTGATCTGTCTGAACAAACAGATTGTAAGTCAAGCATCATTACAGTGACTTAATCAGAGACCTGAGTTAGTGGTTAGATTATTATATGAACAGGACTGTTGCAAAATGTGTAGTTTTGTGAAACAATCCTTCTCAACATTGATAAAAATAATCATGAATCAAGCAGCCATCAGAGAGCTATATAAAATATTCCATCAAGCTACTGAAGGGAATCATTCTGTTAAAGATTATTATTCCATTATATGGAATTGAACTACACAGAATTGGCCAGCAACTTGATAAAATAAAGACTTCAAAGACAGGATGTTCAATGTAGATCTTTCACACAAAAGTACACCTGAACATGTATACAACAGACCGGGGCCACATCTCTCTGGTCCATATATACATACATACATTATCTTCCGCTTTATCCTCTATTAGGGTCGCTGGGGGGATGGGGGGGTTCCCCATGCCCATCCAGGGGAGAATGTTTCAGGCGCTGGGCAGATGCGCCACCCAGGACAGGGCGCCAATCTATCGCTGGGCACACACTCACTCACACAGACATACACACTCTATATGGGGAAATTTGGAGAACTCAATTGACTTGATCCATGTTTTTGGACTGTGGGAGGAAACCGGAGAATCCGGAGGAAACCCACGCGGACACGGGGAGAACATAGAAACTCCACCCAGATGGGGATTCGAACCCGGAATCCCTAGCGCTGAGAGGCGAACGTGCTAACCACTAAGCCACCGTGCCGCCCCTGGCCCATATAATGTCAATAAAAATGTAGAAATCAAATGAAAATAAGTGTACAGCAGACATTTACTGTTATTTCATTTGTAACACATGTACATGTAAATTTCAATATAAGAGTCACCTTTTAAATTGCATCATACATGGTGTTTGCTCTTATTGTAAATTAAATTTATTTCTCATAACTGTAGTGTGGTTGTGTTGCCTGAATGGCATATGGCCCCTTAAGAAAATAAAATGCCCAGTTCTGGCCTATGGTGTTCATACCTCAGTAAAATGTAAAGCTAGAAGAATATAATGAATATACATTCAGCACTTGCATTTCCATAAAATGGATATCAGAAGAATATTATGCACTTATTCATATTCATTGGAAATTAGTATATTTACACACTGTGGCATATAACAACCATCATGACTGGTACATTAGACTAAAATTATGATAAGTAATTAGTAAATAATTAATAAGTAAATAAAAAACAAAGATGTTTAGACTGTTCAACATGCTATCTGAAATTTTGAGCAATTTTGCAGGAATAGAAAAGGATTAAGACATCTCAGTGTTAAAAAAAATGAAAACTGTAAAGCCACAAACCCTCCTAATAACACAGTGGCTCTAAAGCTGGAAGGATCATGTGCCAGGAAGGTGTTTTAGAACTTTAATGTTATTTTTTGTCCTAAAGACCTTTTGTCTTATAAAACATGCTATCAGCAGTCATATATCAACTTATAACAGGTTTAAAATGGTGCATAGGTCTGTTATATATATACACACACACACACTCACTGGCCACTTTATTAGGTACACCTGTCCAACTGCTCGTTAACACTTAATTTCTAATCAGCCAATCACATGGCGGCAACTCAGTGCATTTAGGCATGTAGACATGGTCAAGACAATCTCCTGCAGTTCAAACCGAGCATCAGTATGGGGAAGAAAGGTTTGAGTGCCTTTGAACGTGGAATGGTTGTGGTGCCTGAAGGGCTGGTCTGAGTATTTCAGAAACTGCTGATCTACTGGGATTTTCACGCACAACCATCTCTAGGGTTTACAGAGAATGGTCCGAAAAAGAAAAAACATCCAGCTGTTAGAAAGGCAACAGTGACTCAAATAGCCACCCGTTACAACCAAGGTAGGCAGAAGAGCATCTCTGAACGCACAGTACATCGAACTTTGAGGCAGATGGGCTACAGCAGCAGAAGACCACACCGGGTGCCACTCCTTTCAGCTAGGAACAGGAAACTGAGGCTACAATTTGCACAAGCTCATCGAAATTGGACAATAGAAGATTGGAAAAACGTTGCCTGGTCTGATGAGTCGATTTCTGCTGCGACATTCGGATGGTAGGGTCAGAATTTGGCGTTAACAACATGAAAGCATGGATCCATCCTGCCTTGTATCAACGGTTCAGGCTGGTGGTGGTGGTGTCATGGTGTGGGGAATATTTTCTTGGCACTCTTTGGGCCCCTTGGTACCAATTGAGCATCGTTGCAACGCCACAGCCTACCTGAGTATTGTTGCTGACCATGTCCATCCCTTTATGACCACAATGTACCCAAAATCTGATGGCTACTTTCAGCAGGATAATGCGCCATGTCATAAAGCTGGAATCATCTCAGTTTCTTGAACATGACAATGAGTTCACTGTACTCAAATGGCCTCCACAGTCACCAGATCTCAATCCAATAGAGCATCTTTGGGATGTGATGGAACGGGGGATTCGCATCATGGATGTGCAGCCGACAAATCTGCGGCAACTGTGTGATGCCATCATGTAAATATGGACCAAACTCTCTGAGGAATGCTTCCAGCACCTTGTTGAATCTATGCCACGAAAAATTGAGGCAGTTCGGAAGGCAAAAGGGGGTCCAACCCGTTACTAGAATGGTGTACCTAATAAAGTGGCTGGTGAGTGAGTGTGTGTGTGTGTATATATATATATATATATATATATATATATATATATATATATATATATATATATATATATATATATATATATATATATATATATATATATATACACACATACATACACACCTTGGATGGAATAGAGAATAGATTTTAAACAAGCAAACAAATGATCAAGCACTACTATGCACAAACCATTTTTGGTGTGTAACAAATCTAGTTCCACTCTGCTGATGAGTGCTTCAAATTAGTGAACTAACATTGGTGTGCCTGTAATAATGATTCATTAGTTAGGTGTCACTGGGTATAGATATAACAAAGTATTTGGGTAATAAGGTACATAAAAAAATTAATAGGAAATAATTTGTATATTGAAACATTTTACATAACAAGCATACAGTACCAGTCAAAATTTCAGACACGCCTCCTTTTTGCTCCACTTATTGTCCATTTTATCAGTTATGATTACTTTAAAGATGGATATCTATACTTATAGTTCTACAACTACAGACTGTATGCATGTAACATTATGCATATTGAGTTTGCTGGGAACAAGAACAGGTTTTAGTTCATCAAGAGTTGATTAAAAGTAAATGTTAACGAATATGTTCAGCATTTGAATTTTGTGCAGTTATCTTGCAATAGACTGATAATACAGGGTGGATTTGTCTTGAAAATACACATTTGTGGCAGACTAGTCACTAGTCACTTAGTATAAAGTATTGTATTAAACAAAACATTTACTAAGAATTTCATAACTGTGCCAAAAGCAAAATGCTTAATAAAAAAAATGCATAATGCTTTGCACAAATTAACTCCCTAACTCACTCAATATTTTATTTAGTTTATTTCTTGCTGATTTGTTATTATGAATACTGTCTGTCTAGGGGACATACTTTAAAAAAGGTGAATGCTACTTACGTTGTCCCCAGCGGCCTGTGCGAGGGTTCAGGTAGTTTGGATAGAGACCATTAGGTCTGTCCATTTTAGCCAGCAGTTTACGAATGTGCATGACCTGATATGAAACGCAAAACATGAAGAGTTTTTGATGATTTTAAGCACTTACAATCATACGCATCATAAACTCAATCCAACAAACCTTTTGATAGAAGACCGGGTTCCCAGTCAGATATGTGAGGTGCACAAACTCCATATGCAGTGTTCCAAACTCAGCCAGGATGCTGCTGCCAGCTGAAGCCCAGCCCCAGTTACGGCCCACACCACTAGAAGAACAGGAAATGAAGAAAAAAAGTATTATACATCCAGTATCATCAACGCTCAACAATTAAACAGCTGAGACTATTCAAAAGAAGCGGTTTGGATTATTAAAAAAAAAAAAAAAAAAAAAAAAAAAAAAAAAAAAAAAAAAAAAGCACTGCTTAATGACCTGGCAAATACGGATGTTTGAGGACACTTCTCTGTCTTAATTGGAGGTACATGCATATTAACAAGCTGGATGCAGTCACGGTGAATACAATAATTTACGGTATTTTTTTATAATGGTTATAAGTTTGCATATACAGTGTAATATCAGGCTCCATTAGATTTTTTTATCCCCAAGAAGCCTAAAGGGCATTTCATTGTGTTAAATGGAATAATTGTGCATTTATTATACTCCATGTGACTGCAATTATAAACTGAAGCTACAGAGGGAGTTTGGAAGAAAATATCACCCCAGACAAATGAGAAAATGTATGTTGATCTAAAATGGATAAAGAAATTAACCCACCTTTTGAGGTTGACCATGGCCCAGGGAATGCCTGTGGGGGTGTTAAAGGCAGGAATCAGCTTCTCCGCTAATTGAACAGCTTTTACCTTAAAAACCTAGCAAAGAGACAGAATAAACATTCCATTAAAAACCATAATGAGTAAATGGCAGAGAGCAGAAACAGCAGAAAGCCGTTTTAAAGGACGACTCTCCATTTAGTTTTATTCTTCTACTCAATGCTTTTTGTCTCAATCTCTGAGCTGTTTAAATGTTTTAGTTAAAGTACACCACATCGACTGTGAAGAATGGTGGAGATAGACTTGTACATTGTAGAAATTAGAGGGCGTCACAGAGAAAGACTTAAGAAATACTGAAGCAAAAATCTCAAAACATCCTTAAAGATATTATGTACCAAGTCTTAGTTGTATAAGCAACTCTTTATTTTCACAAAAAATCAATGTGAAATAAAATGAATGGACAAAAAGTCCAAATGCAAGATGGGTATGGATAAAAAAAAAGTATTTGGGTAATAAGGTACATGAATAAAATTAATAGCGCATAATTTGTATATTGCAACAATTTAAAGCATACAGTAACAGTCCAAATTTTAGGCACGCCTCCTTTTTGTTCAACTTATTGTCTATTTTATAAGTTCCAATTACTTTAAAGATGGATTTCTATGTTTTTAGTTCTACAACTACAGACTGTCTGTGTACTACAGTACATACTGTGTTAGTCTCCTTTACTCTGTTCTCTAATGGTCAGGCCCCCAATAGTACGACCACAGAGCAGGTATTATTTGGTTTGTGCATTATTCCTATCCCAGCAGTGTCACTGAGGTGTTTAAATGAAACACCAGCAGCACTGCTGCACTAAAACCCCCTCACCGCATCAGTGTCACTGCAGAATTGACAAACACCACACCACCCAAATTATACCTGTTCTGTAATGCTCCTAACCAGAGAGCAAAGAACCAACAGGGGACTAACCAAAAATAAAAAAAAAAGAAAAAAAAACAAATATACTACAGTCTATAATTGTAAAACTACAAAGTCCATATATATATGGTATATGGCATCTATGGTGTCCAACCTATATATGTGGACTGACTACGACAAATAAAATGTTTTAAATCAGGACTGTTATGACAGTTAATAGCATTACACATGTTGCTCTGAATGTAATAATGTGCGTATACATCAGTGCAGTGTAGAATTGGACCAGCAATGCTTTTGAGTTGAGGCAGGCAAAACAAGCATTGCTGGGCCTTGTTTATCACTGCAATGCAGTGCCTGTCCCCTTTGAAGTCTTGATAAGACTCTGCTCTGCTGACTGTGGAGCCATGTATTTCCAGTGGTGACAGTGGGGGAGCATTTCATCCTAAAATCTAGGTTTATCTCCAGTTTTTAACAGGTCTTCTAAGAGCATACTGATCCTAAAAATCTCCAAACTTGTAAGGAGACTATTAAAAATTAGTGACTTGATTCAAAAACATGAAATGCATAAAAATGGTAATAACATTTACATTTAGGAGGAGCTTTTATCCAACGTGACTTACAAATGAGAGAACAGCACAAGTCCGTAGTTAAGGAGGAACCTGCAACACTGTAGAATTATCAACCTGATCATTATCCAATCTGGCTTCCACTTCTAGCTTTACCCTATACTTTTAAAAAGCATAGCAAGTGCCTCTGTGTTTTGAGTTGTTTCTTAAAATTACCAAATGTCTCAGTATTTTTATTATTACTTATTGAACTTAGTATATTGTTTAAATATACTGCAATTAAGTTAAATCAATCATGTTTACATTGAATAATTTTTTACCACTTTACTAAATCTGATAGTACAAAAATAAATCTGTGTGCAAAAAATCCTAAGATGAATAAATCCACCATTAAGGTATTTAATCTTCAAACGCACAAAGTCATATCACTTAACCTATGTTGTAGCTGCAGTAACGCGATTTAGCATTTTTGTAGGTAGAGCACCAACAGTGACAACTCAATTTCCTTAGGTGAGTTCAACAGCATCAAGACTGTGGGACTTGACAGATTGCTGGACCCTTTATTAGGAGATTTGATTCCAACTGAGAGCTCTCCGGTCAGTTAATGACTTTAGTTGTTAATTACAGTCAAGGGTTGAGCACAGCATGGAGTTACTGAGAGGTGTTGCTTTAGCCCATTACTCATCTCTCACAATTTATTCAACTTCAGAAAAACGCTAACACAAAAGGACAGTACAGAAGTGGCACCAAAGGAAAAAAAAAGATGACAAAAGGTGGACTAGAAAATGAGGAGTAAAGGAGAAGGAGCAGAAGGGGTAAACACCATCCATCATGTCGACAGAGGTCAAGTTGGAGCAGGCTGACAGGCTGTAAAGGGTTCTGGTAGAGACAGAGGTATACTAGACAGTCAGAATAACAAAAAGCCTGTTTTTGTTAATCTTTAATCTCCATCTTCTCTGCTGTGTTCACAGGCTTGTCCTTTCATCAGATACTGCCAAGAATATCTCTTAACAGCACAGCTCATTTCTATCATATCCACTCGCCACTTTATTGACTCTTCATCTTTCAAATTCCTCTGACTAAATGATGAATGGTTAAGGTATATCCTAGAAACAGAGTGTTTTCCTAAAGAGAGGCTGGCTTGAGTCAGACCTGCACTCGGCACACAAATGCACTCTGCAGAAGCTTCATTAATTAATACCTACTGTCAAAATCTAGACAGCTAAATCTACACCGGAAAAATGTTTTTCAGACACCCTGTGACAACTGTAAGTTATTCTTTGTTTTTAACAAAAGTGAATTTCATTGTAGTTGAGCCGTGAAGAGTGATAACTATCAAACAATACAATACAACTGACTGAAAACCATGACAATTATGTAGATATACATAGTCACGCATGTTTAAAATATTTAACAAGGATGAGTGCTTAGTTCAAACTCAAGTCCCTGTTATAAGAGGAGAACCTGCCACTCTAGAGCCTTCTATCTGTATTTTCTCCTGGGCTACAGGGACACACAAAAACATAGAAGCAGATGTGGAAAGCCCAGCATGCAGGTGGAACTGATTTGAACACCTCCCTATAGGTAGCTAATGAAAGATAAGAGGAGTAAACAGGCATAAGGGTTAATTAAATTGGGCATAGGAGAGGGCCTCTTATTTCCCCGGAGAGTGTTTTCCTTATTCCTTATAAATATTCTGTTCCACTGGGCATCTCTCAGCACTTTGTTTGCAAAGACAGATATACATACACCACAACTTCATGTACATGAATATTCACAGAGTTCTGCAGAAATCGATTTTAAGGACTTATCAGAGAGACACTGAAAAGCAAATCCAAGGACTCTTTAGTGAGCCTGAAGGTACACTCTGTTCTGGAGGCTCATTGGGTGTAGTACTCCGACATGCTTATCAACTAGCAACTAAAAGTTTGAGGGGGGAAAAGAATTTTTATGGTAGTAGAATTTATGCATTATAGACTTCACTCTGCCTCATTAAACATTAAAGGTCTTGTACTTAAGCACTGTGTGTGAAAGAGTGAGAAATCCTACCTCTTGTCCAGACAGGTAGTATGCAGCCAACAGTCCTCCAATGAAGCGTATATTGACCTCAAACACAGACACTTCTGCATTCTGTGGGAACAGAAGACAACAATTAATCAGAAAAGTATGTTCACAGCAGAGGGTTAAACAACTACAGTGTTTTTGCCCCAAAAAATAAAAAATACTTTAATAATTTAACTTGTGAAGTGATGCTCAGAGGTGTCAAGGTTTCCTGCTAATGGCTCATTTTCCTGCTGATCTATAAATTCGTATATCTAAAGGCGCAATTAATTAAAGAACAAAATGTGGAAATGGAGTCCCAAAAAAAAAAAAAAAACACAATTACAAATAAAACCTTGGAAATGCTCTTAATACAAACATTCTTTTTAAAAATATACAAATTGCTTTCTAATATAGTGTGATGGACTTAAAACTACATACACAATGCAAAAGAAGGTGTATAACAATTATTACATAATTGCATAACCACAATTATAGTTAATCTCAGTAAGTTTTGCTGACAGCAAATTTGCTGTAGTACAACTTTATTTTTTTAAACTCTCATATTATATAGATTCTTATAATTTTATATACACCTTGAATGCTTTATAACTTTAAAATTTTCAAAAAAAAAAAATCTAATTAGTTAATTCATGATAGCCAATTGCTTATTTTTCCTTTAACAACATAGTGTGTTAACATTGTTTCACTATTATTTTATGTACTGCATTAATAAAACAGGAAAACATACAATTAACTCTTTAATGGCAATTATATTTAGGACTAGGGCAACACATCAAACTATGTTAACGTAATCGATTACGTTAAATACATTAACTTGCATATCTTGCGTCGACGGTTCAACAAAATGGCAGCACCCTTCCAAAAAGATGGATTTATCCGTAGCGCAAGTGGTATGTGTGCATCTAAAGTGTGGGAGCATGTCACACAGAAACACAACAATGTGGTGCTCTGTCAGATTTGCAAAGTGGTGATGGCTTTTCACAACAGTACAACTGTTATTCACGAGCATTTAAAGCACAAATATCCACACCGGGATGACGTCCACATGGCAACAAAAAAGCGACATGGGTTCGGTTTACTTCTTTTTTTTTTTTTTTTTTTTTTTTAAATCTTAGTATATTATTCTAATACTTTTAACACATTTAATGCGTTTCCAGTAATCAAAGTGCATTACTAACCGTTTCTTCGTCATCCTGTGTAGATACATGAAGCTTTTCTTAATACCGCTCATGTACCATGTTTTCATATCACATTCAGGTGTGAATGTGAATACAAGTTGAGTGTCCACACTTGTATATAGTCAACAAAAATACAAATAATCAAAATATATAGTCCATAAAGTGTCAGCATGTTGAAAGTAAACTTTTTGGGCAAAAGTTTTTTTTAAATCAATTATTATAAGACATTTCAGTAATACCGAAAGACTAAATTTGAAATATTCCACCATCATGTGCTATATATATAAATATAAAATAAAATACTTGTATTATTGAATTTCATGGGGCTGAGATTTTATCTTTGATAAAGCATTTTTGTGTTTCAATAGTGCCCTTATGAGCACTATGTTTGATTAAAGAAAAAAATTCAACATTAAAAGGTTTTTTTTTGGAGAAGGTATTTTACAGTTTTTTAGATTAATCGAAAAAAAGAATTGTTAGATTAATTGATAGAAAGTTAATCGTTAGGTGAAGCTCAATTTATGACAATAAATGTTAAACAATTCCAAACATGAATACTGCTTGACTGTAGATGAATAAGCATAAAAAGCAGCACCATATAACTAATGGAATCTTCTTACCCTGTTGTGATAGTTGTACCTCATAATATGCTCCTGTTTTATTCAGAAGATGAGCAATCAAGATCATTATTTTTAAAAAAAAATAGATGGCTCTAGATCACTGCTGCACCTCTGAATCCACTGCCTTAATCTGCTTCCCACTACAGGTAGCCATGGTGCAATTTACAGCAGGACACATTTGAAATTCCTATAAATCACCACTTCAGTTTGTTTTCTTTCTCCTCAAACCCCCAAAACACAATTTTCTTATGTAAAAACTGTGTTTTAAAGATGATAAACACATCAAAGGCTTTTAAATATTTGTATTGAAAATATTTTTACTTTATGTAAAAAAAAAAAAAAAAAAGATCAATTATCCTGGTCTTAACTGGTTAACTCCTGTGAGATGAGTTTAAGATTATTTTAAGAATTAAAAAAAGATTCTTAAGATAAAAAAAAAACATTTTACACCTGCATTATTGTATTATGAGAAGAGTTGCAAATAAAACAAAAAACATTTGCAAGCATTGGAAGAAAAATATTTTTGCCATTTCAGGGGGAACAAAATGAAAAATAAAAATGTTAATAAGAAACAGCCTTCTTGGCAGCTCAAGAAGGAAGAGTCTGAAGCTTGGTCCTCACAAGGATTTTTGCCTTAAAAAAAAAAACAACCACCTTAGTCAAATCCGTTTGCTCTTTAAAGGATTAGGCTTAGAACAATGTAAAGCTGCTTTGTGGCAATGTGCTATTAGAAAAAGCAAATATAAATAAATAAACTTGAACTTTTTGAAAGTACTAAAAAAA
This sequence comes from Corydoras sp. C115, assembly GCA_019802505.1. Taxonomy (NCBI): domain Eukaryota; kingdom Metazoa; phylum Chordata; class Actinopteri; order Siluriformes; family Callichthyidae; genus Corydoras; species Corydoras sp. C115. The sequence continues at coordinate 1,654,275 of JAFMOC010000076.1, read as the reverse complement.
TATAACAAAAAAAAAAAACTTTATCTAATACATTACATCATTGGAGGATTTCAGACTTAACGGAAGACATCTTGGTAGGCTGGCTTTCTAGATTCTGGACAGGTTATAGACGTACAAAACTACTACTAGTCAATTACTGGACAAACTTGTTGTTAATGAATAATGGATTTTAATAATGTTAATGGAACACTCTTACTCCAGATACTAACATTTGAAATGATCTGTTATTTTTACTTTTCTCACAGTAACCTGTGTGTGGATAATTTTGCAATAAACAAATCACCCATCACCAACAGCCACTAACCACCTTCTGGCAAATAAGATTTCTTGCAAAGGCTGCAAATGCATGGGTGTTCTTTTACATAATCTTAACACTTTATATGAGACAAGATTTTTATTGTACATGCAAATATTGACTTAAGTTTGTACTTTTTTGTAAATTAGCTTCGCCAAAGCAAAGTTGATTAGAAACATAAAGCCCAGAGAGCAAGCATTTGTTCTAAGCTTCGGTTTAGAAACTAACAAAGCTGCCCTCCCTCTTTTGATTTGAATCAATTCAAAACAAGTCAGCTGTCTCAATTATAGTAGTAGAGCAAATTGAAAAGAAGTTCATAAGCATAGTGTTAAAACAAAAACCAGACCGGTATAGGACAGTGAGTGTCAATCATTATTAACACATGAATTTATAATCAATAATAACTGGTCCACTGTAAGCAACTGTGACTGAAATTTTAGCTGGGTCAGGCAGATAGGTTTTTTTTAAATTTAGCTTTTGCTTTAATCAACAATGATTAATTCTAAAGCCAGGCAGCCTCAATCAATCACCTCAAGCCTACCACAGATAGAATCAGAGAAGACATAGGCGAGAGAAGGAAGAAAAAAAAAAAAAAAAACATCTGCATGCAAACACAACCTCATAAATCAGCCTTCAGCTCAAGAAACATGACTTGCAAACAATAGCACATTCCCTAAATAAGCAAGATCAGCTCTTTCAGGCTTCTCATAATCCAAAGATCAATAGAGGTTATTAGCTTTTTATTCTAAACATCAATAACAACTGGTACAGGCACCACCAACTGAAACGCTAAAGATGAACTCATTTACATTCATAAGTGTAACACAAGGGATTAACAGTAATTACACACCAAGTTGCAAAGCTGCTATTAGAATTATAAAAGCATGTTCATGTTCTTAATTTTAAGTTTGAACAAGCAGGACATGTTTCGAGATCAGGACAAAAGACCGAGATCTGTCCAAGGTTGTCACTTTCTTGAAAACCAAAAGAAATAAAACAAAACCTTTCTTCAGAGACCTCACTTGTCCATAGGGCAGACAATAATCCGAAAATGTCTTTTCACCAGACGTGCAACAAATCAAGAAGCACATTTTTAAAAATGCTTGCTGAAGTACACATCACTCAAACACCTGGTCGTAACTATTATGACATACACTGACTTTCCAAAAGTTGCTGATTTGACTTTGATGTCATAGTCTGTGGTCGTTTCACTTGATCATGTTCAGACTCTGTAACCTCAGATCAATACGAAAGAGTCCAAAGGGACTTTAATATAATCATTCCAATCAGGTGGTTGCCAGTACACCCTGAAACATGCACACCCTCCGTGCTTTAAGAAACCTTTAAAAGTGCCTTAAAAGCATTTGGATTTTTCTTCACCTTCAAACAGAAAAACATCTAAAGGTTCTTTAAGGATCTTATTGTTTAAACAGTGCTGATGCATTAAAACTCTGATGTAAACATAATTTACAAAAAACATGCTTTCTGCTTCAGTGGATGCATGGATGACTGTGGCTGTTTGCTTTATACTCCTGTTTAAAAAAAGACGTGCAAGAAATGGACAAACCTACTGACGTGCATGGATTTTTAAATGATTTTGCTCAAAATCTACATCTGTCAGATAGCATGAACCATACAAGACCATGTAGCTTCTCTTTTTTTCTTTAAAATATAAATCTTCCCGACCCTTTTTCTTTCAGCTTATTTAAGGCTCTTCATTGCATTAGGTAGTACCACCAGCCCACATTGTTTCCATGGTGCTCATCCTGTATCCTGGATACCACCATGTGCCATGCTTACTGCCCTCGTACTACACTTAAGTCCGTGTGGTGCCAAAATACACTCACAGCATGTAAATGAGATCACTTTAAACACTGCCCAGATTTCCACACTTACTAGTTAGGGTCTGGGAACTAACATGGTGTGGAAATTGGCAGCTGTCACCTCAAGGCACAGTTAACAGCAAATTATTCATGGAAAGGCAACAGAACTGCGAACGGAATTGTCTCCGGTGCACCTAACTATAAAATATTTAACATGCAATGTGTGTAAAAATGTGACCCTGCATTTAACCACTTACCACGCTAAAGTCCAGGTTTTGTTCAATCCATTTCTGGGCATCTTTAAACTCATCATGAAGTCCCATGATGTACAGTGTGTCCAGGGCATCAACCACTGTGGCTCCCATCTGAGAATTGCCTGCGAACACAAAACACAAATCTGTGTGAGCAGAATACAATAATTTGGTTGTACAAAAACACAAAACCATATTTCAAAACTAAAGTGAACAATTTAATAATAATAAAAAAAAAAACAAGTCTATAAAAGAGAGGGAAAAAGAAAGAACTGTAACCACACTTAAATTTAGTCATTTAACAGATGCTTTTATCCAAAGCGACTTAAACAGTAAGAAAACCAGCTACACTGTAGAATTATCAAGCCTGATCGTTATCTGATCCTGCACCCCCACCCCCTTATTTTTATACAATGGGTATTTGTTAAAAATATCCGTCTTTAGTAGTTTTTTAAAAATGCCAAGTGACTCTGCCTTATGGACAGAGTTGGGAACACTTGCTTTTTAGTTGTTGTGTAATCATTTAAACAAGTCAGAACTTATTTAGTACATTTCACAAGGCCAGTCAAAACTCTTAAAAATTTGTAAAACGTATGTACAATATTTGTACAGCAATGTCAGGTCATTACTGAAAAATAAAACCTGAAGATTATTAAAAATACAGCTTATTTCATGTCTACTTACAAAGGAAACTAAAAATACTGAATATTGTCTAAAGTAATTCTACAGATATTAAATGTTTAGATCAGTCCCCTTAAACGATCTTGCTTTTAGATTTAAAAAGAGTAAAAACCATCATCCTGTCTCCTTTTTCTTTTTACATGAAGCCAAAAGCAGAAATATGTCATCCCAAGTTTAATATCACAGAGTATTTTAATGGTCAGGAATCAGAGACAGCTCTCCCAAGGTCGGCATCTAGTGTGATGTTATAACAGAAAAATCTTACTTTTACACCTATATAAGACTAGCTCCAGAACTTACTGAGAGACATTAGAGCAACACTTAATCACCCTGACATGGTTATTAAGATAAGCAGTGGTTGAATCATGTATTCCAGCAAGAAGACACATAATTACTATATATGACGGATTATAATAATGACATGAAACATCCAAAATAACAGTTAATCACAATTATCAGTCTAACAATTAATCAGAAGCTAAAATGACAGGGATCATGACTGGTCTAAATGAGATTTATGTGGTTATTGGTCAGACACTGTTGAGCTGCCGAACGACACTGTTGGCAAGTTGCTTGTTTCTCCCGCTCAGTCTCTAATTATGTGGAAACATCCCATAGTGCCATCATTACTGACAGAGGCTACAAATTGTTCTAAAAATAACCAAAACCAACAGCCCCTATGCCTTGATAACCCTCCCATCATGTGCAACAGTACCACAAAGCAGATCATTCTAATAAATTCCTGCCACATTGCCTTTATCATAAATGGGTCTTGATTCATTATTCATTTCATATACTCATTATTGTAATCACATCATCTTGAGTTGAGTTCCCCAGTACAAATGCTTCCCATCTTTCACCGACACCCTCAACATCTGTCCCTTTCATCTTTTTAGCTCAATTATCTCAAGGGTATCCATTTGCTTTCCTCAGTTCACCCATCATTCTACAAGTTGACCCCCTCGTCTGATCCATGTTTGAAATACAGCACCCATTCCTCAGATCAGCATTTACACAGATTAATGTAATAGAAGACAAATACTGCCTATAGAAAACAAACTGAAATTAACAAGGGTGTCTGGGGAATAACAAAAGCAGTTAATCGTACAGTCCTCAGACTCTCCTCGGTAGGTCCTCTGACAGGTTTATTAAATGTCTGCTTAAAAATGAACATGGCAACTATTGAAATGTTATAATCAAAACTTTACAGGCTCCATATATGGCAGTTAAATTTGCAGTTAAAGTAAAAGGATAATTTCTAATTACATTATCTGTATCATGCTCAAAGAATACTGCAAAACATGAAATATAACCAGACATTTCATCAAAGAACAGTGTGCTTTTGCATGGTGCTACATGCAACACACCTGCAAAATAAATTAATAATAGTTTAATAATAATAATAATAATAATAATAATAAATAATAATATAATATAATCTTGCACAGAGTTCAGGAAAGACCATATCAAGACAATTTATCCTGTGTATAATAAAACTCTTTAAAACACATTAAACTTTAGCTAATTACATCTTGGACATCATTAAGATTGAGCCTTTTGGGAAATGAATTAACTCCTTAAAGCCAATAAAATTTCCTGACAGCCTTGGCAATAAACTGCAACCTGAATTTAAGCTCTAGTGCCATAAACACTTGGCTATATAAAAATGTGCAGAATTAAGACCATTAACACTGATGTTTGGTGCAACTTGGGCTGCCCAGCTAGGTGCACAGCATGACCATAATAGTCCAATTATACGTTCCCAGGTGCGGTTGCACAGCCAAAATGCAATATGTTTCCAGCTGTGTGGTACCTTCATGCATTTAGAAGCTGTTTTAATCTGTTTAAGACAGTACCTTTTCCAAAACGAAATGCAAAGTCACTGAAGTGTACAACAGAAAACACAGTACAAAAAGTACAAGAGGAACAGACTACAAACAGACATTTGTTAATAATGTCCCATCTGATATTTTGCTTTTAACATTCTAGAGAACATCAAAAACATTTTTTATATATATATATATATATATATATATATATATATATATATATATATATATATATATATATATAAATAAAAGTGATTTACATGACACAAAACCGGTTTTACAATTCCAATTTTTCATTCATTCATTATCTTCCGCTTTTATCCTCTATTAGGGTCGCGGTGGGGTTCCCCATGCCCATCCAGGGGAGAACGTCTCGGGCGCTGGGCAGATAGACCCAGGACAGGGCGCCAATCCATCGCTGGGCACACACTCACTCACACAGACACACTCTATATGGGGCAATTTGATCCATGTTTTTGGACTGTGGGAGGAAACCGGAGAACCCGGAGGAAACCCACGCAGACACGGGGAGAACATGGAAACTCCACCCAGATGGGGATTCGAACAGTTCCAATTTATTTAAGAAATTTACATTACTAAAGTTTTTTTTTTTTTTATTTCACTGGCTAATGGCTAATCACTGGCTAATCTCCACTTGTAGATGTAAAATCAGTGACTATTACATTTGTATTAATCATTATAGAAATCATTCATTAAATGCTCATAGGGTGCTGCGTATGGGTTTTAGATGGCTGGGCATTTTGTGTTAGTGGATTATTCTCAGACCAGCAGTGACACTGGGATTTATAAAAAAGTCCATGATAACTGCTGCGGCTAATCCAGTCATACCCACACAACACATCTACACACCATCACCAACATAATATCAAGTTACTATAGTGCTGTGAATTTATCGCCCAAATAATACCTACTCTGTGGTGATCCTAAAAATAAAAGAACAGGTAATTATGCAGACAAACAGATAGATCTTCACTGAAATGTACAAATGGTTATATTATCTAGCTAAATAGTTTTAAAAAATGGTTAGTAAATGGCTAGTAAGTGTATAACAGGATTTTTCCTGTGGTGTTATTATTCTTTTTCTTTTTCCACAAGCAGTATGCTCTAAGCCTGTGGACAGTGCAGCATTTGCTACAGTATGTGCTAAACGTTCTAGGTTACAATCCCTTTGGCTGCAGTACTCCTATGATATATTGATGTGCAGCATATTAGTTATTTAGTTGCTGTAGCCGTTATTCTGACATGTTGCTGTGGTCAGCTCAAAACTGTGGTCAGTTTTCGCTTTGCAGCTACTCCAATCTCTTTGGTACTCTACTTCAAGTTTCCATTATTCCCTTTACTCAGTTTTTTCATTTTTATCTAACTTTCTTATACTTTGCTTCTTGAGCATAGCTTCTGTCACCAATGTCTCAGCTCTGTAAGAAAATGCTTTGTTGTTAATGGACCAAGAAGTAAAACATCTCAAAGTTTACTTAAAGTTAAGCAGGAGGAAAGAGTTTGTAAGAGAGCTTTTACTACTTTTGCAGAACAAGTTTTAAACAATTAAAATTTTAATTTTCTTTAAAATTACCAAATCAAAGCAATTTCATATTAAACATAATGAACAAAATATGCCAAACTATTACATGACCTTACAGCAACACGGTATAGAGCATGTGACTACTCATTTTGTGCTCTACATAGCATAGCACAATTATGGAAAAGAAAGTTTCAGATTATTATTTTATTTAAACTGGAGGATGTATATTTTTAGTATGTAGTTTAGTATTAAACCAAAAAAATCTGTAATCTTCATAATAAATCTTACAGGAAAAAAAAACTATAGAATATAGATTGGAAAAGCTAAAATGTTATTTTTTAGAATAATAATGCAGGGCATCTTAAAAGTAAGGAAACATTAACAAATATGGCTTGGCATGCAGTGATCCAGTTTAAAACGCAAGCTGTGGGAGAGGGAGAACCCATTAGGCCATGTTGCTTACTAGGCAGCCAATTTTAAAGTCACAATTTTAAATGGGATTTAGGTGTGTAACATCAAACTTGTGAATAATAACAAAAACACATTGGTGTGCTAATACGAATGTAACATTTCCTGAATGCCTTCAACAAAATAGCCTCTCATTTCATAATAAAAACTGCCAAATACTATGCAGGGTTCCCAAAAATAAAACAATCAAATGTGCAGCACATCTCCCTGAACCCCTTTGTTTTTCTATCTGTGTGGTCTTGTTTATTTCAAAGACAATAATTTATGTTTAAAATAGAATTCATCACTTTGTTTTAAAAAAAAAAAAGACTTCAAAATAAAATTAAAAGAAAATATTATAAGGAAAATTAGATGTGTCTTTTGTTCAATTGTCTAAAATTTCCTCCTAAATGTACCCTATGAACAGGTAACTACAGGTTTAACAAAGATAACCAACATAAATAAAGTTGCAGGTGGGGCTGGAACATATCCGAGAGATCAAGCAAACGGTAGGGAACCAGCCTGGACATGTAACGGTTACATCACAGGTCAGACACTCATACACAGAAACACACACACATTAGTGGGAGGGATATTTTAGTGTGTGTATGTGTTTTTCTTTATCAGTGAAAAAAGTGATAAAATGGGTAGTGAGAAATAGAATGTCAGTCTGTATGTGTTCATTTAAAAAGCAGGGTATTATCTATCATTTTGGGACAACTGCTCCTAATTAAACTACAAAATTTCTGCATAGTTGACAGTTATATTTTTCTGTGCAAAACAGTGTTATTTGCTGACAAACACACAGGTAGACATGGATTCATAGACAGTCATTAAAACTATAGGCTTTACTAACACTGAGAAATATCAAGACTTCTGTGCTGTGTGAACCACACCCTAAAAACCACTGAAGCTGCAGGTTACCATTAACAACTGTAAGGATAAACCATGCACTATAAATGTTACTTTCTAACAGTTTCCATGATAACCATAGCCTATTCACAGGTAATTATTCAAAACATTTTATTAAGTAATTAAAAAAAAAAAAAAAAAAAAAAAAAAAAAACCAGCCAGTGTTCCCAGATCATATAAAACACTTTTCTGGCCCGAGATCTACTTTTCCATTGGACAGGTCATCGAGATCTACCAGGGTTAATAATTTTTTTTGGCTTTTATATTGAAACCTGTTTACACACATCATGTTAGTATTAGGGGGGCACGTTGGCTTAATGGTTAGCACGGTCTCCTCTCAGCTCTAGGGATTCCAGGTTCGAGTCCCAATCTGTGTACACTTTCCATGTTCTTCCATGTCCACGTGGGTTTCCTCCAGGTTCTCCGTTTTTTTCCCCACAGTCCAAAAACATGGATCAAGTCGATTGAATTCTCCAAATTGCCCCATATAGAGTGTGTGTGAGTGTGTGCACAGTGATAGATTGCCCCCCCTGTCCTGGGTGTATCTGCCCAGCGCCTGAGACGCTTTCCCCTGGATCTGTCCTTCTGTTCCATTATTTATCAGCTTGAATGTCTTTAAAAGAATAAAATGAATGATATGTTTGAAAGTCTTTTGAATATCGATTTCATGTATTAAAATGTTATTAAACCATCAGTCTCTATATCACTCTATACTCCAAAAAGATGAATAAAAATGTATTTAAAAAAAAATACATATATACACATATATACACATACACACACACAAATATATATATATATATATATATATATATATATATATATATATATATATATATATATATATATATATATATATATATATATATATATATATCACATCACAACAAAGCTCCAATGCTGAGCAAAGATGCCTCAGGATTTTTAAGCAGTCAGGTACTCCACATCACTGAACTGGTCTGCATCTGTTTCTAATTAGAACTGCTTAATTCACAGCTTTCAGTGGGCTGTTTTAATTTCAGCATAAAATCTGAAATCTCCAAGTGTCCTAAAACCCCCATAATTATACACACATGAATTCATCTTGTAGTCATTTGCTAGGTTGCTTGAGCTTAGATTTTAGCTCGGACATGCCATGCATATGTACATGTCCTGTGAATATGTACAGTACAAGTTTTCCATTAGTAAATGAAGAAAACTCTGATAAGGGTTACAGCCATTTTCATGAGCCTTGTACATGAAATTTGTATTAAAATACAAAATTTGTATTAAACTACTGTACCTGATTAATTCTATTAATTCTTGTAAGAAGTCAAATTTTATGTTTTTCTAAGCACCAACACCAAAAGTAAAGTTTTTTCCCCCTATTAAATATTCAAATAAAGCAACATGCATTTCAACTCATTTGCCTCAACTAATGCCTCAGTTATACTTTATTGCTAATTACACTTTTAGTTTAAAATCTTGGATTTAGTCATGGGCATTTTATTATAAGCATTTAAAATTAACAGCCACTCTGAAAGATATACAGATATAGTTCTCCTAATTACATATGTTTAAGAACAAGCCTTTACTAAAATCACTGAACCAGCATGCGTCAACATTTTGTACCTCAAAACATAGAGCAGTACTGGTCAATTCTGTTGAGCACTCATTACAGCATGAGCAACACAGCAGGATTTATGCCGACAGACGCACATGCAATACAATTACTGAAAATGGGGGGGGACGACAAATCACATCTTATTAAGTAAATATTTACCACCCAGGGAATACAATTTTATTATCACTTTTATAAAGATTGCTGGGGTTGGGTGGCACTATATAAAACAAGCCACAAGATACTAGAAAAGAAGGAGGCAAATTATAACATGGAATCTTAAGGAAGACATCGAAGGCTTTAACATACATTTTTTTCTTATCCACCTACAGTTTCTGTTCCTGTCTTTTTATCTTTCTTCTATCATCTTCCAGCCCACTCAAGTGCCTCTTCAAAGGGGTAGTCATTCATTCTTTTGTATGCTAAATGATGTGTAGCTCTTCATAAAGCCATCAGTCATGCATGACACCCTGTCTTGTCCATAAGGGAACCAAATTATTTATAAATTTGTTGCCAATCATTTCACATCAAATTTTTATATAATCACAATTGTGTGCTCCTTTCACCACAATGCACCTGTAGTGCTGAGTGACAAAATGAGAGCAATTATAAAATCACTCTGTTGTTAGAATATTATATGTAGAAAACCCCAGGCAAATTTGTCACAGGTAAAAAAAAATTTAAATCACAAATCAAGTTCAATTGATAGGGAATAGAAGAAAGATGATCTAATGTTCATTACCCTTCATAAGACCAGCAGAGAGCAAGTATTATTTATCAATATGATTCTTACAGTGACAGACATGTCGATGTGTGTTGTGCTTGTATAAGTGCATCAACCTCTTTATCCACACAATGAGTACCCTATTAGACATATACGTTTTATTACACTACTTAACAGTCACAGGGAAGAGGAAGAAAAAAGAAAAAAAATCCATGTCATTGGCACTGCAATGTTAAAAAAATATCCACTACACAATTAACATCTTCTCTGAGGCGGTTACCTTAGGGGGTAACCATAAGAGATCAGAGTAAAGAGGACTAATAAAGCACATAGGAACAGATTGATTGCAGTTTGTAACCGTAATAGTAAAAAGTGCATCGATACGGTAAATTTCCATCCATCCATTCATCATCTTCCGCTTTATCCTATATTAGGGTCACGGGGGGGTTCCCCATGCCCAACCATGTGAGAATGTTTCGGGCACTGGGCAGATACACCCAGGACAGGGCGCCAATCTATCGCTGGGCACACACTCACACAAACATACACACTCTATGGGGTAATTTGGAGAACTCAATTGCCTCGATCTACGTTTTTGGACTGTGGGAGGAAACCGGAGAACCCGGAGGAAACCCACGCGGACACGGGGAGAACATGGAAACTCCACCCAGATGGGGATTCGAACCGGGAATCCCTAGTGCTGAGAGGCGAACGTGCTAACCACTAAGCCACCGTGCTGCCCTGATACGGTAAACTTAACTAATAAAATCAATAAAGGACTCATAAAACAAGAAGGTACTTCAAATAAACTCAAAGTAATTTTATCCACTTGGATGGACAGGAGGATGGATATATTTAAACATTTATTACTTATTTGTTTTAATTTCTTTAAATGTGTAGATAACTTCAACATCTTGTGAAAATTGGCTAAAGTCCCAGATGATGTAGTTTAGTAAGTGCAAGTTTAGCTTAAGGGCACATCAGCTTCTTACTAAATATTAACTAAATACAAATTAAAAAACAATAAGGGGGAAACCATATTGAAAGCTAGGGATATATGCAAGTTTCCCCCCTCACTGCATTCAAGTTATTTTTTTTGGGTCGGACTACTGCATTTCTAAACAAGCCATTCACAAACTAATATTTAAGAGTCTTTGAGTAAATATATGTTTTTACTGTAACTCCATCGATCTACAATGAAACAGTGTGTGTGAGCAGTCAAAGAACATGTATAAATTCAGTCTATAATCAAGTGCTTTATGTTTTATATCCACTATAAAATTGCAAGGATAAATTACTTAATTGCTTTCAATTCATGCTTTCTTAATAACACATTAACATCCTAACTGCCAATAAAAGTCAATTATCCCCCACTGTAAGCAATAATGCACAGGAAAGAGCTTTTATGAATAGGACCATCATATAAAATCATAATTGTAAACATGGCATGGGAAGTGTAAACATATTGGAGAATATTTTTCAAATGTTTAATATTGTAATGGGTTATTGATGTCAAAGACCCAGAATTACACCTACACATTCTTCTGAAATCACCTCCGGGAACACCCTTCAAACTGACCAGCATCAAAGCTTTTTTCTCTATTGCCTAAAATGTGAATGGGTATTTCCTTAAAATGTCTTGAAAGATGTGTACCTATGGTTACCATAGGAAAATATGCTAAACATTATTTACTCAAAGATGTGTCAAATAAGCAAATCTAGAAATAAAAATGCAGCAGGGCAGAGTGGTTTATAGAACCTTGCATGTTCCTCATTTTTCCCTTTTGTGCACGCTGATGCTGGGGAACTAATGGCTGGCTATAAAGGCACATAGGAGAGAGCCATCGATCCACAGTTCCCTGTAGTTCTAACAAACTGATTTACCCCCCCTCACTTTTGCACATGCACTCTCTTGTGATTCAAAATGTTGCTGAGGGCCAAGTGAGAAATGCTGACACATTGTACCCACTTGAATCCTCCCACCAGACAACCTTCCTGATTCTACACTCATGCTACTTAATTACACATGATCTCCCGCTGTGACGATTCCTATATTCTGGGTTTCCACCTGCTGCTCTACCTGTTAGTCATTCATTTACCCTGTACGCCTAAAGAAATTCTGTAATAATATAGCATTTTCAAAATATATTATAGATCAATTATATTGCAGTCAGAGTTTAATTCTCTAGTATGAGAATGAAACAAAATATTTCCTATTCAAACCAGATACTTCCTTATAAGCAATAGAGTGCATCTATTCTGCCCTGATTTGTGTTTGAGTTCAAAGTGGCATCTGTGTGTCCATTTAAAAGCATAAAATACTGCATTGTATGTCTATAACACTATTTAAGACTAGCTGTAGTATCATTTTTTGGTTTGATCACTTGGACAGAACACGGACAGTATATATATATTTTTTGTTGAACATTTATTAAGACTTTACATTATAAATTCCACTATAAGTTAGTCTGTATTTATTATCATTCCTTTTTCAGTTACAGTATTCCTAATTCTGTTACTGAAGAAATACATGCACATTTATATAAATTAGGACTGATCATTAGCTAACTCATGGACAGTTATTTAGGCAGTGGCATGTGAAATGCAGCAATATATAATATGTATATATAATAATTTGTATATACTATATACATCAGATTTCGTGCTCTTGGATGGAAATGCCAGATTTGTGGCTAAGAGACATGAATGAGAACAGTCAGATTAGAATTTCATGGGACTTTTTATTTGCATGTGCAGTGCACTGTCATTATCAGTCAGCTCTGGCAATGCAGCAACACAACTACTCAGACACATATCTCTTTGTGCAGTAGTGCCAGTCTAGCTTTTTCACCTTTTGAGCCTGATCATTTAAACTGCCAATTTGTTTGTTGTATTTTCAAAACAATGAAGAGCAAAATGAGCTATTAATGTGTCCAGCTGGCAGGTTTTAATACCCCAAAGATGGCTTTTTATGTTGTTGGTGACAAAGACAAAAAAAAATTGAAGAACTTAATGTAAATACAATTAGGGAACTATTAGTTCTTAAACTGAACCGAAATGTAGAATGTAGAATCTAAAATAATTGCAGAAAATCATATATTAAATTATTTGTTACCTTATTTACAAGCTGTACCTTATATACAAGCTGTTGTACCATAATAACAGCATCCAGGTGTTTTGGTTTCTACTGTATGAGCACATTAATTATTCAAACTCTTATCTGCAAACCATCAAAATAATTCAGAACTGCACACGAACAAAGAAAATTTACCAGTTTTCTAATTTTGAAACTACATAATGACATTCAGCCAGATCTTTTTAATCTAAGAAAAGAATACCATCATCTGTGCTATTGATTAAAAATTTCAAAAATATTTACCATCTTGCACTGAGAAAATGTGCAGATTATGAAGTGACTAGTGACTAGACTAATAGTGTGAATAAAAAAAAATTACAAAACTAAGACTTGTTTTTTGAGCTTGAGTTTTATATACTATATATATATATATATATATATATATATATATATATATATATATATATATATATATATATATATATATATATATATATATATATTTATTATTTCCAGCTTTGTATTGAAGAAAACTATGAAAGTAAATTTCACTCTTTCCAATCCCCTCCTTTCCCCTAAAATTAAGTGCTGCAACACACTGTGCCAAGCACATTTGATCACAGAAGTGCATTTTCTTACTTCTTGCTAAGATTCTGACTTATTTGTTGTACTATTAAACATGTAATATTTTGCCTTTCTTGTTGCCCAATACAATGTTGAGAGGATTTGCAGAAGTGTATTGGCATGTATCATTTACAGTTCTTACACAGTCACATGCCATGAAAAGCTATTTACATGCAAATGAAGGGCCAAATAACTAGATGCAGATGAAAAATACATGGAGCTTACTCACCGAATATATTTGTGGAATGTCCTTTCTTTGCTATGGGCTTGAGCTCATTGTGTCCCCAGCCATACTGTCTGTATCCCCCCCATGCATGCTTCATCATCTAGAAGACCAGACACAAAGAACAGCATTAGTAAATCTTAAGTGCAAAAGTCCATTACAATAAGGTGTTAACAATACAGGTTGCCAGACAGGTCCTAATCCCAGTAACCTATCCACTGTTGAGTTTGTAGACAAATTCTCATGCGCAGATTACATTTCATGCACTGGCAGCTCTCAGTTTAACAGAAAATATATTTTTTGTGTAATGTGCAGTTTCATAAAGCAAGAAAAATATGCACAGACATGTAAATCATCTGCATTCAGAGCTATCTTTTACTCAGCAGCCCTGGCTGTGATGATGATCATTTATGCTAAACTGTAACTGTCTAACCAATAAGCCAGACATATGCTTCTTCTTACACCTCCATACACATATGTGTGGAAGGATTTCTGGTAGGAATGGATAAGCTGACAGAGTGATTGTCAGGAATACCCTTCCTGACAATAGAGGTTGAGACCTCGAATGGATAGGACAACTGGGTAAAACTAATGATCCCATCAGTGAGTCTTTAGATGTACAAGAAAACTGGAGAGTCTGGGGATTTATTTATTTTTATTTTTTTAAATAAAAAAAGAAAACAAAAACAGTGAGGACATGCAGACTCACAAACGCTGCTGGAAATCAAACCTGGAACCTAATTGATAAGGAACACTGCACCACCATGCAACACAATACACTTCGGGACACAATGAGGACCGGAGATACCACATTTTATGCACAGAAAAATGTTTCGTTTAAAAATGATTGCTGTGGTCACACCACGTTCCTGTCTCTCCTGCAAACTCTATCCATGGCTTACATTAACCTCCATAAACATCCCTGCTGAATGTTTTAATGTGGCATGTTCAAAATCTGTATATCTACTTTAAATACTACTAAAAAAAAAATCAGACAAATCACAGGTGTGAATGAATATTAACAAAGCAAAGATGATTAGTAAACACTGTTCATACTGAACCCCTCTTACCTTATTAGTAAAAATGCAAAATAAAATGTGATTTAATGCACCAAAAGGGAACATAAAAAAAAAGGAATAAAAATACATCAGGGCACTGCAGTTTATTAAATAATTTACATATGTGCTTAGTTGGTCTTGAAGTCTTTTTATTATTCATTGTCTGTTTAAAAACAATATAGACTACCAGGATCTCCACACAGATGGGTACCAGTAATTTGACCGCTGTGGGCAAAAGTACAGCTTAGCACATTACAAAAATACTGTTCTCTGTTTAACATGACTAAACAGCACATTCATCTAACAAGGTAGAACTGCTATGGCAGCATTGAATACAGTATTTAAAAAAAAATAATTATAAAAAAATAAAAAAAATAAAACATTTTTTAAATATTGCAAAAAGGTTTCTGGGATGTGTTTAACTGCTCTCTTCCTCACATGCACACAAAGACCTTGATGGCCTACATCTAAGCAGACATGGTTTTATAGGAATGCAGGAAAGAACACAAAGTACAGCAGAGTAAATATGATTGCGCTCATGCACTTTATTGCCTGCAAGGGAATAAATTGTGTTATGTGATTTATAAATTGTTTTCTTGTATTTAAAGCCTATACTAATGTATATTTTGGGTTAAAATATTATTTCTAATAACACGCTAAAAATCAATCCATCCATTCATCTATATGACTAATATATAATTACAAAAACCACAACCACATAATTTTATTTTCTAACGGTTAAAGCAATATATTTTTTTGTACACACAGTAATTTTAAGTACAGGTAAAGGGTTCTTTATATATTTATTACATTTTTCTAAGCCACTTGTTCTAATTAGGGTCATAGAAATGTTGGAGCATATTTTAGAGGTCACTGAGTATAAAACAGTTACTAAACCATGGAATTATTAAAAAAAAAAAAAAAAAACACAAATAATAAAAAATATATTAAGGCTACAGCTGTCTTAAAAATGTAAATGAGTAAAACTTCCAGGTCCCTGGCCCTCCGTCTTCACTGCACTCCAGGTCTGTCTCCAACACTCTCCCTGTATTGTATGGTCCTAAGCAATACACAGCCCACCACATGTGCTCATCAATAGGTCTGGCTCAATTTGGTAATTTTGATTTGGGCAAAGAGGAATCTTGGCATTTGAAGCACTAGGTAGAAGCAGCTCCTGTTTTTACATAAATTAGGCCCTGTATACTACTTAATTCTCAAACTTGACCCTAAAGTGCTACCATACTACACATTTTATCATTTCCCCTTACTCAAAAACACATAAGGTGCTGTTTATTCAATTAAAATGTGTTAAAACAGGAAGAGAATCATAAGGTGTAGGGTCATGGACTTGCAAGGCCCAGCTTTGAAACTGTACAGCAGGTAGGAAGTTTTCAATATACTTCATGATTTGATTTAAAATGAAAAACTACAGAATTATATATTGATCTTTAATAATGTTTACAACATATTACACAAACAAACATGAGTCTTTATGATATCCTATTCCAAGAAGTTAGTCCATCCTTCACAGCTATCTCAGTTTTCACTCTTCTAAAAAGGCTTTACAGAAGATTTGAGTGTGTTTGGGGTCATTTATTTCCTTCCATACGATCAAGGTCAGACACCAATGTTGGACGACAGGGATACACTAACAAATCTACATTTCTTGCTTAAAATTGTTCAGTATGGTTCAGGTAAGGTATGTGCTAGCCAGATAGGATCTTCCATGCCACCGCGTCTAAAGAGGTGGTTGCTTTGTACACTTGGGTAAAGTGTTCTTCCCCTTAACTGTTCCGACCAAGTCAAAAGGACATGTTCAAAATGCATGGCTATACAATTCATTTCATACACTTGTTGCAATAAGATGAAATAAAACATTCATTATCTCCCGCTTTATCCTATATTAGGGTCACGGGGGGGTTCCCCATGCCCATCCAGGGGAGAACGTTTCGGGCGCTGGGCAGATAGACCCAGGACAGGGCGGCAATCCATCGCTGGGCACACACTCACACAGACACGCACGCATACACATTCTGTATGGGGCAATTTGGTGAACTCAATTGACTTGATCCATGTTTTTGGACTGTGGGAGGAAACCGGAGAACCCGGAGGAAACCCACGCAGACACGGGGAGAACATGGAAACTCCATTCGAACCGGGAATCCCTAGAGCTGAGAGGCGAACGTGCTAACCACTAAGCCACCGTACCGCCTGAAATAAAACATGTAAAGTAAATTCATTAATAAACGTGAGTCCATGAAGTATACATTTGAATACCCTTCTGTAAATAAAGTATGAGTGCACTTTCAATTCTTCTGGGTACCTGCTCAAATGAGATTATCAGGGCTTGAGATTAAAAGCACTGCAGCATAAACAACTGAGAGTACAACTGCAAAAAGCATCATCATGAACATCATCTCTATGCATATGTACATACAGTACTCATCTATAAATCACAAATAAAGCAGAGGTGTTTTATTTTACCATGTGTACATGTGGGAACAGTCCTTTTTACTTTGGTCTAAACAAGAACCTCTAATATTTTATAGATGTCAAAGTACTACTAGGCAGTAGTAGGCGTTCAGAGTAGATAACCTCAGTCAAATCATTATTTAAAAAAAAAAAAAAAAAAAAAAAAAAAAAAAAAAAGGATAATCCTATCAGCACATACTGCAAACTATTTGCTTTTCCATAATGCAATCTGCAGCCTAATAATAAATAGACTTTTGTCCAGCAGTCATTTTTTGCTCCCTTGATTTTCATAAGACCCCAGACTGACCACGTACAGTACATGGTCATCTATTAAGTGACCGAATAACAAAATTACAGTTCATGGAATATTAAATTCAGTGTATACACACACACGCGGTATTGATTTGGTGTAGTTGATTCTGACATTCACACAAACATATTTCAATATGCATCCTTACAATGAAATGTTTTCATACTGCAAAATTGAACATCCACACGTTCCCAAAACCTATTCAATTATAATGATGTAGTGAACACAAAAAACATTTTATTCTGGGGAAGAAATAAAAAAGTAAATGAATACATTGGCTTGACTCCGCGTGTTAAAGAAATCCAATAAGTTATTTTCATAAAACTACAGCTGCTGCAAAAAGTCTAAAACTGTCACTACTCATGCCATTTTGTAACAAACACCTCAAAACTTTGTAATAACTGCTTGAAGTCTTGAGGATGAGAACTGCCAACAGTCATTGGCTTTGCAGTCAACAGGCCTAAACACCACTATGCCTTTATGAGGCACTTGGAAAAAGTCGAGCACTCTGTAGCTTTACAAGATGCTTTTTGGAACACTGTCTCTTAAATTTTAGAGCCTGTAGCATGAGAAATTTCCAAGAACGGAAGTTATTGCTAAATTTCCTCCAGGATAAGTAAAAGTATTCCATCAATCCTTCTACTGAATAACTTTAACCAGACAGCAGCAACAACAATCATGCCGTGGACAAAATAAAGGTGATTTAATTCTGTAGAAGGAAAATTTGGCATAAAGTATACAGTGTATTTATGAAATCTGAGCACAAATCCAAAGACTATGGAGGCAATACAAACTTCAAAGCCGAGTTCATTCCACCTTTGAGGATGAAAGGAAACTACGAGGTGAGATAGTGAACTGGTAAGCTAGTAGTGAGATAGTAAATCTCAAAAGGACATGACATGTAACCTGAAGTAAGAGTTACTGCAGTCCACTGCAAAGGCACCCACATAACTTGCTGCAACACACCCATTTCCATGTTTTATTCAATCATGACTACAAGGGTGTGAGCAGACTGGCCCTGCATTATGAAGGTCACTTTCAGATTTCACACAACACACTATTCTCAGCCCTGCCTGTACTGTCAATTTTTACAGCTGGCTTATAAAAAAAAAATTAAAAAAAGGCCTCCGGAAACTTAATTATGAGTCACCTAAAACACATTTTTCCTCGAAAACATCGTTTACTGTAATGCTGGCAAAATAGTATTTAAAAGCATAAAGGCCATTTAAATACAAAAGACAAATCCCTTTAAAGCAAATCAGTTTGTCTAAAGTGCATCCTCAAGTAGGACATCTGCCAACTAACCAGAAGGATGAGCAAAGATAAAGGAAAGGAAACCATAAGAGTGTAAATGACATACAATACAGTTTCATTCCACACATATTCCAGAAAGTTAAAGCCTAAACCACACAAAAGACTGAAATCCATTCCACTTTATTTAAAAAGATGATTAATTTACAATACTGACCTATAGTTGGATATACAGGAAACCGTTTCAAACACATGCTAAATGTCTGTAATTAAAACGGTCTTAATACTTATAATTTGCAAACCGCACTCTATATATATATATATATATATATATATATATATATATATATATATATATATATATATATATATATATATATATATATATATATATATATATATATATATATATATATACACCAAAAGTTCAAATATTTAATACTGTTAAGATTTAATTAACGTTTTATATTGATAATTTCCAAGTTTCTTAAAACCACCTTTTTAAAAGACTCTAAGGGTTGCGTTTACGCGTTATACCTGTAGGGGGCAGCACTTAACTTAAGACAGGCCTTTGTACATGCGTGGCGACAAACACAATGTGTACAAACAAATTAAGATAATATGCAAGTGACACGCAATAATCTAATCCAATCCAATTAGTGTCATGGGCCTTTGGTACAAAGCTAGCTGATATGCTAAAACCATGCTAATGTACCCATTAACATCATTTCATCTATATCCCAAAGACAGATTTGATCTAAATAACCAAAATCAAATCAATTTTTGCAGTAAATTTTTTTTCTCATTCATTAAAAACAAATGTGTGGATGCCTTATTATTGTGATTGATAATGAAGCCATTGTTAAGAACTGATTTATATAAGGCACTCTGTTTTGTGCTTTATGTTGCTTGTCAGAAGACCATTTAATCACAACATTAAATGTTGTAAATTAAATAAAAGTTAGAATGGTTAAAAATGTTTTATTTTTTTTTGCTCTTTTTCAAATTACCATACTCTATGTGTTATCACATCAAGGATGTTTTTTTACCGCTTACACCTTTAAAAAGAATTCGTAATTGATTGGAGATCTGCCAAAGAAAGCTACCAAATTACAGCCTCATTGGTTTTGAACATTAAATAGATGATTCAAATTTAAGTTCAAAGAACTTATAATAGAAAAAAATTATATTAATTATATATATAAAAAATAAAAATATAAATATAGAGAGAAATTGCTTTAAAAAAAAATTCAAGATTTGACTGTTTAGTGACAAAATGACTGCATTTCCGTTTTAAATTCAGCAGGTTTTGTGATTACTTTCTTCCCACCAAATCAGATGCTATAATTCAAAATAGTAAATACTGCTCCTTACATGTCTGAACACCTTAAACTGCTGACCTAGGTAACTGCCACATAGATTCACTGCCACAACCTACTTTTATTACCTACAATATACAAAGTGTGGTAAGGCAACAGATAATTAGGCCAGTGGGTTTAAGTTTCTTATCCAGCCATATTTTCTGTGCACACATACACATTGTAATTGTGGTTAAGTGTCAAGTACTGAAGTTGAAAAACAGTACTGAACTGACATGAACAGCAATGGTATGGAACTACAAAAAGCCTTGCACTGTACAGAGAGGTTCAAAAGGGCACTGTTTTTCCGTGAACTTCTCATACAGTCAAATGTTTATCTACTTCACAATATACACAGATGAGTCAGAACAGTATAAACACTGGCGTAATGTACTGCAAGTCCTCCGCATGCCCTGACCTCGGGTTTGTCTAACAGAACATCGCCCACACTCCCTCCATTGGCTTGCCTCCTTTTCATAGTGCCTTTAGGTCTAATTAGTGAACAGACCACAGTCATCCTGATAAGATTGTATTGCTCCAAAATATACTTCAAGTGCATGTGCGTCCACCATAGGTGCTTTTATGAGGAGATAGAAGTTAGCCTGGGCAAACAAACAGATTTACACAAATATTTGGAGACATATGGTAAAATTAAATCCATACATGGATCAGTTTTAGCTTTTTTAAATAAAAATGTATAAATTAACCTAAATTGTATGAGACTGTACAACATGTCCATTGCCTTACATCACACATGCATTAGAACATCTATGATACTGATCCTAATTTAAGATTGGTTGTGCATGATACAGTAAATATATTTGAACTTGAATTAATATTTAACCTATAGGTGTTACTAGTTGTGAAGTGTTAAAGGCCATAACAGAGACAGAAAGGCAGGCAGAGACAGACACACGCACACACAGCACTGGGTCAGGGTTCCCTTGTGGGCAGCAGATGGCCCTGCTGTGAGGTTTTCACTGAGATACAGAGCTGGATGTAGTCCTAAAGGATGTACAGTTGTCTCTGTGTATGTGTGCATTTGTATTTAACGTACAAACGTGAAGGGCAGAGGTCTCTTCTGTAACCTACATAAAACTTAAAAGAATTTATTTATTATTATTCCTATTAATAAATTAATTCCTATTATTCCTACTAAAAAGTTATTTATTGTACAAGATCTACAACATATGTATAACAGACTAAAAACTTGCAGAAAAGTTGGGGCAGTTATTTAAAAAAAAAAAAAAAAAGCAGTGTGGTAACAAATGAGGTCAAGATGGAGTATAAAACAAAATTCACCAAATTCTCAGTCTATATAGGCACTTGTAGTTTACCACAGTGCGTAATGGTTATGGCAACCCAGTCGCAGTCTAGATTTAACTCTTATTGAAAATGTATGGAGCATCCTTGAAAGAACACTCAGTCAATGGAAACTTGAATAGTTCAAGTTCTTACAGCCCAAAGATAAATAAATACTTGTAAATAAAACCCAATTGCAAAAGGGCACAATAGTATCTTCAACTTACAAATGCTTAACAAGTATAATATAAAAAAAAATAATAATAATAAAAGTGATTTCGGTAAACCTGCGTCTGTCCTATTTTTGAGTGTTGCAGACATCAAGGTCTAAATGTTTAACTTAATTACAATTGCTAAATATAAAATTCAAATAAGAAATTGGTTAAAACAAAATCAAAAATGTTAATTTACTATGAACTATGTTCATCAATGTACTTTAAAATGTATGTAAAGTATAAAGCGCTTAACAAAAATGTCTTAAGCAGGTATACGGATCTTAACAGAAAAAGTAAAAGGTCAAAAATATTTTTTCAAAACCACCCCTATACTGTGTTAAATTACTTATCCTACATTAATTCTGCTTGTGAGGTATAAAATTTTGTAGAAAATAGGCAATTTATCCATAGAACAAAATTAATTAATTACCACTAATTAGTTTAGTAATTGCCAATTCTTAATTAATTCATGTGTTGTCATCGACGATGAACAATTGTGCAAAGTTTCAGCTTAATCAGATATGGGAAGTGGGTGAAATAGCATTTGAAAACTTTTTACCAGACACACAGACAAACAGATGAAGCTAATATAGGGGTGGTAAATACCGGTGTCTAAACTTGAAATGCAAATCACAGGAGAGAAAAAAATAAAAAATAAAAATCACATGATAATCATATACTAAACATATATATAAACATCAAATAACTAAAAGCATGAAGAGTAAAAGTAATTAAATAAATAAACCCAACCAAACTACATTTGTTCTTACCTCTCGGATTTTGTCCCTTTTTTCCTTAACATCAGGGTCTCCAGGGTCTCCATCATTGATGCCTACCAGTTTGGGCAGGGGCACTGGGGGCAGAGGCTTTGGCCCATCCTTCTTTTTCAAGTCATTTGCCAGTTTGGTCTTTTCTGTCTGAATTTCTGCTCTTAAGTCCTCTTTGGACTTGCTGAGTTTCTCCTTGGCTTCCTGGAGTGCACGTTCATGATCTGCCCTGATTTTATTGCGCAAGCTTTCTTCCTCCTCCCTACAAGGACACAAAGAAAGAATAACTAGGAATGAAATAAGGTTGACATTTTTGTACTTAATCAAAATGTTATAAAAAATGACAAGTTCT
This sequence comes from Corydoras sp. C115, assembly GCA_019802505.1. Taxonomy (NCBI): domain Eukaryota; kingdom Metazoa; phylum Chordata; class Actinopteri; order Siluriformes; family Callichthyidae; genus Corydoras; species Corydoras sp. C115. The sequence continues at coordinate 1,631,165 of JAFMOC010000076.1, read as the reverse complement.
TTTATGAAACACAAATCTGAAACCATCTTTAAAAACATGATTTAATAAAAGTTTTTTTTTCTTAACATGTGGAAAAAAAAAAGAAAAAAAAAAAAAAAAAAAAGGATGAGACAGTTCAATATTAAACAGGACAAGGACATTGTAAAAGAAGACATTGTTGAAGTCAGTTCCAATTATTTGAAGAACATTTTTTAAAGACATAGAGAAACTATCCAACAAGCCAAATTACTACCTGAGGGGACTTTTTAAAAAGAACACATGCATGCTTTTTTAATTCATGCAATTGAATTAATCAGCCAAGTATGTGGCAGCGGTGCAATGAAAACATCAGTAACATTCAAACACAGCTAATGTTACATTAACCAACAGAACAGGAGAAAATTTGTTGGCTGGAGTTGAACGGTCATGATTGTTTGTGCCAGATGGACTGATTTTAGTATTTTTTTTAGAACTAATGATCTGACATTTTAACTTATAAAAGGGGAGAAAAAAAAACAAAATCTGACAGAACATTTACAAGAACCAATCCCAGACTACACAAGACATCTAGTGTTAATGCTGTTTTAAAGGGATAAATGAGAGTGTTATGCCATAGCGCATGCTTTACCCTAAACACCTGTACGAAATCCCACTGTAGCCAAGCTGAACATTTTTGGCAGATGGAAGTTAAACATCTGGATAGTGTTTATCAAGGGAAATCACAGTTTCACAAATCAGTTTAACTGAACATGCTTAAAACACGTGGCATCGACTCGGAGCGGTGCTCAAACATGAAAGTACATGTGTTACAATAGCAAACAACTGTGAGCTGATACCAATTGGAACATCTCTCTATGCCACCCTTACATATCACGAAAGTGTATTGTTCTTTAAGCTTTTTTAGGTGGTCCAATTAGCACTGAATCAATTTTATTCAGCTCTCAGATAGAGCAGAATGCGATCAGAGTCTACATCACAGCTCACCTCCACAGATGCTTATTCTGAAACGTTTAGGTGAAAATGAAAAATTAAGTGCCTTGGTTAGCAAAGATAATTCTTGGTCAGTAAAGGTCACCAGAGAGAAACATTGTTCTCCTTTCTGTTTGGTTTTCCTTTGTTTGATGGCTCCATCCTCAGCATCCTGCAAATATAAATCTCCCTCTGCACATGCCCAAAGTACCTCATTTAAATATAGTCATTTGTCAGACAATTTTATCCAAAGCGAATTCCAAATGAAAGACCACCACAAGTCTGTTAGTTAAGGAGGAATTAGGTGAACTGCAGTTATTTTAAAACATGATCAGCCAATCTGGTTTCAATGCCCAAATCGGAGTACTGTCCTATAAATGCTTCCCATCTCTCTGGTAGATACCATTAGAGCACAGAACTCTGCACCATCCATTCCATCCTGCTTGCCGATTTTTTCACCCATCTACCAGATTCTCCATCACTTTGTATACTGAACCCCAAATATTTGAAATCATCCACCATCACCACCTTAAACTTTCTGCCACCCTCCTCTTCATTAATTTTATGACTGCTCATCTTCTTCATTCTCTTTCTATTCAAATTCACCCCTCTCCATCTCCCAAGGCTCTCATTAACTAGCTTTTTACTCTGGTTAATGACAGGCTTGAGAGATGAAGCTTATACTTCACTTCTGGCTGTAAAAAGAAGTGTGTTTAAAATAACCCATGTATGGACATGCATCAATGTTTATGCATCATAATATTAGCTGTTTATTTTGTGAAACAATATATTACTTTACAAATGTAATAAATGAACACATGATGACCAGGCATGCAATTATTATCTACCTTTAAAAAAAGCTATAGATTTATAATGCAAGTAACAAAAGGACTATAAATGTCTGCACTTTTTTTTTTCTAAAAACTCCTGTTCATTAGTAGACAGTTATTAGGGCTAACATGACAAAAAGGGAATCCAGTACAATAAATATAAAGAGTATACATCAGCCTGGTCTGATTTAAACAGCAAGGAGAGCAAAAATATTCAAATGCAAGGCATAAAAAAATCTGCCAATTAAAAAGTTTCTGTTCCACTGGATTCCTCTGATGTTTATATAGCACAATCATGAACACTTCCTTCCCAGAAACAGACCAGTTTATGAATTAATGAACTTTAAAAACCTATGTAATACTCATTATTAAATATTTTTTATTGTGAACTGGTAGAAATGAACCAAGTTGTATATAGTTCATTATAGTAAAGCTACATGTGAATAAAATAAACACACAAATTGTGTTTTAAATTTACTGTCAAGGAATTCCATAGTTTCTTCTAAATCATGGCATTATTGCACAATGTGACATGCATACTTCATGAGTCAGAATTCTACAGGCTGGTTTGAAACTCTCAAAGCAAACAATCCACAGCCTGTGAACAAACACGAAAAAGTTGCTCAATGTTTCTTTTAAATAATACACATTCAACTATAAGTTATCTGAAACATATTGCCTTCTCAGGTTTTACAACACAAGTGGGAGCAAAACACCACCAAAACAAAGTCATTCCAGTGATCGTGTAAAAGTTCCAAAATAGATAAATAATATACTGGAAAATAGGGTCTTACAGATAATGTGTGACATTAGCACTGATAACATGAAAACATCCACTTGGGCTGAATATCAAAAGGAGCAAACTATGATTTTTCAGGACAGAAAAATACTTGCACCTCTTATACATACTTACAGTTGAATAACTGGTTTGAGTTTAAACCGAATGTCATTTCCAACACTTTGATGATATAAATAACACCAGTATAAAAACAGCATCACCACATCCTTTTCCCCTTCAAAACAGAATTTCCGTATTGCAACAATTATTTAAATTAAATTAGTTTATAGCTGATGAGGATGCACAATTAACAGTGAATCAGCTGCTCTATTCACAGACAGGCTAATTTAATAGGAAGGTTAAGATTCAGAACATCTGATTTGTAGGTTTGTGTTATATATATATATATATATATATATATATATATATATATATATATATATATATATATATATATATATATATATATATATATAGCGCCCGAGACGTTCAGGATGGGCATGGGGAACCCCACCGCGACCCTAATAGAGGATAAAAGAGGATAAAGCGGGAGAGAATGAATGTGTGTGTGTGTGTATATATATATATATATATAAAAATAAAATATAAAAATATTTTATATATATATATATATAAAAATAAAATATATAACAGTTTTTAAATATAACATAAAAACTGTTTCAAAAACAGTATGCCTTTTACACATGTTGCACAAATATGTTTTTATTAGGGCTGACGCAATGCATCGAATATGTTGACATAATCGATTACGAAAATACGTCAATTTGCATAAATTGCATTGATGCGTCATCAAAATCGTGCCGCTCTACCACAAAGATGGATTTATTGAGAGCGCAGCAGCTAGAAAAAAAAAAACAATACTAACAATTTTTTTTTTTAAATACCCGAAGTGTGGGAGCACTTCACACAGAAACACAACAGCGTGGTACTCTGTCAGATTTGGAAAGTGGAGATGGCTTATCACAACAGTACAACTGCTATGCACAAGCATTTACAACACAAATATCCATGCCGGAATATTTGTGCAGCAAAACATTCACATGTGCCATGCACACCCTGTCCTGCAATAGTATGTTGACAACTTGCTGGCAACTTGTATATAAATACTGTTTTAAGTGAAAATATGGCCATATTTAAGAACAGGTACTAATAGAATGGGGTTGTACCATTTTCACTGTTGGATAACACAAAACTTTTACTGAAATAATAGAACAGAGAACTAATAAAAATACTGATCTAAAGTGCAATACTAGTACCTGCTTCACACGGTATATACAGGTTGGTCAGTTTTCATTCTATAAAGCAAACCAACAACTTAAACAAAGCATTTACAGATATATAAGCAACCAAAAGACCTAAAATTTTCATACATTAAACAATAAATTTATTGGATCACCACATACATTTATCCTTTTACTCAGTCACTTACACAATGAAAGTAATTAATTGGGGGGGAGGCATTTCTGGTGGTGCTTTATTTACATGTCATTTAATGAGCCTACATTAAATTTGATGACATTGAGCTTTAGTGATTAGCACCATTACTGCATTGTGGGTGGGCAAATGATCTAAAGTAATGAGTCCAATAACAGATCTACTAGAGCAGACACCCCGTGGTTTGCCTTTAATTTTCTTTAATTAGTCTTTTTTTGTTAAAGCCTTCTGCTGAGCAACTGTATAATCAATGATGGGCACGGCTCTTGTCAAACCCGCAATGACAAACATGCAGGCATCTGTCCGAACCAATTAGCTTGACAATTTAAAAAGCAGCTGTATTCATTGGCCAATATAAAATCAGTTACATTTAGCAGTGATTGAGTTCAATTGAATTTATTACATAGAAGTATATAGTAACAGAGCTTTCAATAAGGGAATTATGACCGTTACGTCGACGTTTGTCGTGTGAAACATGCAACCTGCATTTTAAAATCAAACTAATTCACATTTTAATTTGTTTAAAAAATAAATAAATAAGACCACGCATGTTGTTAAATGGCCTTTGCTCTGTAAGAACATGGTCAAATGTTACAACTGACAAATACATTGACCTTATTGATTGCTTGCAGAAGAGCATTGCAGCACAGATTACCTATGATTTTGATAAAAAAAAAAAATTCTTTATGTTTATAGATCCTGTTCTATGCATGGGGTTATTCTAGAACAGATCATCAACAGTCAGTCATTTCTACACCTTGTGTAACTGGACTGAATAAAACACTTGAATTCAGTGATTGGGTTCAGAAGACCACCATGTTGTACCGACATTTGTATTTGAAACTGAAATATATATATTTTTTTACAAAAAAAGTCCTACTGTACTTTAGCCTGCATTGTTTAGTGTAATTTAACAAGTATTAAACTTAAGACAGTTTATATTATTTAGCTATGGGTATGACCATAATTTTACCATTTGAGTTTTCAGCATTGGTTACAAGACAATTTATTACAAACGCATGTGATTCAAAATGTCAAAGCCACACCTACACTGTATTATGCTCCACTGGCTTACTAGCATAAAACACATACATGTTAAAACATGTCATTAAGCATCTTGAGAAAGCCAAGTCTGCAACCAGCTTACAAAACTTTAAAAGTACCGGTCTAATCTAGTCACAGTAAACAGTGGAATAAAACTAGAATCATGATTTTAGGGCTAATAGTTACTACCTCAGTTGACTTAAGGGTCAAGTCTAAAACTGAGCTATAGCCCCTCTATGACTAACCGCTTAGAACAAGTTTTATACAACTTTAATCTTTCTCTAAAATCTTGCTGGCTTTAACCTTAAACAAACAATCCAGGTCGGCATCTTAAATTTCATTTGTATGGGGGAATCGAAAAGCTTTTACTTCCTCCCCCATCCTCTGATATTCTCTAAGGGCCGCTGCTATCTATGTAACAGTGGGCACTGTGCAGCCGTTTTACTCACTATATCACTGAACTGTGAAACAGGGAGAATGTGAAGTGGAGAAGCCCTATTGCAAAAATTTAAATGGTTTCTTTAGAACATGGCATCATTAATGGCTCTGAAAACTCACTTGCTATGTTCGGTGAAATTTGAACTTGACCTTCTGTTTAGCTCACTTTCCAGTCAGCTCCTATATTAGACTCCACACATCAAGTAGTTTGTCCTTTTGTTCCTAAAGATTTCTTTCATTATTACAAATGTATCAAGGATAATATTAGTGTGCTGAGCATGTACTATGTGGGTAAAAAAATAAATAAATAAATAAAATAAAATAAAAAAAGAACATAAAGTAAGTTAATTTTGGCACAACTGTGATTACTTAGTGTAAACAGTTCGTGTCACTGGTGAAAATAGATTATGATCTAACGGCATAATCATTCATTCATTCATTCATTATCTCCCGCTTTATCCTCTATTAGGGTCGCGGTGGGGTTCCCCATGCCCATCCAGGGGAGAACGTCTCGGGCGCTGGGCAGATAGACCCAGGACAGGGCGCCAATCTATCGCTGGGCACACACTCACTCACACATACACACTCTATATGGGGCAATTTTTTTTGAGAATTCAATTGGCTTGATCCATGTTTTTGGACTGTGGGAGGAAACCGGAGAACCCGGAGGAAACCCACGCAGACACGGGGAGAACATGGAAACTCCACCCAGATGGGGATTCGAACCGGGAATCCCTAGCGCTGAGAGGCGAACGTGCTAACCACTAAGCCACCGTGCCGCCACGGCATAATCAATAAAAACTAAATGCTCACGGTGAGATAAGAACGCTGTGTAAACCCCTCACATTTTATCAGCAGTTTAATTTTACTTGCAAAAGCAACACACCTAACAAAGCTGAGGCAGTGATAGACACCCCTGGTCCCAGTATTAAAAGGGTATAATAAGCAAAAGGTGCAGACTCTTAGTACTTTTGGGATTCGAACCGGGATTGGGATTCGAACCGGGAATCCCTAGTGCTGAGAGGCGAACGTGCTAACCACTAAGCCACCGTGCCACCCAATATGTAAATCCTTAATTTACCTTATTCAACTCAACAAAATGTTTAATTTTAAATGTCATTAGCAATACTAAATTAATTACTGGTTAATTATCCCACTTAATACATCAGAACTTAGAAAAAAAAAAAAAGATCTAGTAGCCTTTTGGTAAATGATTATAAATGCAGCAGATGTCACAATGCCGGACAAAGTTATGCGGTATGTGGTAAAGTACACAGTACAGCATTAGGAATTGAGATCAGACCTGGATGTGCCAGGCATCAGAGCTCAGGGAAATTAAGTTCTTGTCATGCTGGGTCACAAGAGGAAAATATGACAACAAATGACTATAAGCATCAAGTACACACAGTGACTAGACTACAGCAAATTGACTAATGCAGCATCTTTGAATTTTGTTTTATGTATCAGGACACAAAATACTTTTAAAATCAGTTTAAAAAATGAAGGATGAAAACTGCAAATTACACTTTTTTTAGTATATAATATATATATATATATATATATATATATATATATATATATATATATGAAAAATGTAGTCAAATGCAGAAGCATTACATAAAAATATATACACTCTTATGGTTTCCAGAGAACCATAGTTGTCCATGAAGTCTATCATTCTACACCAAGCAATTGACCTATCTTTACAAGTGGTAAACATTTAAGCCACCTGACTATTTTCCCAGCAACATTCGACTACAATCAAGATCTCACAAGCCTCAACTAATGTTAAATATTGAGGTTCATGACCGTATCAATAGAAAAAGCCTAATTTAAATAATTTATTTAAAATAAAGGGATTACTAAAAAGGGGGGGTTGCTATGGAGACTATTGCAACACGGCATAAGACCGCACGGTTGCATCTAAACAAACCAAAATATTTCTGGAACAATGTCTTTTAAACAGATAAGACCTAATTAGCAAATATTGGCCATAATGTACTCCACCAACTGTCAAGCAAAAAGGTGGCGTTATGATAATTTGGGGTCGTCACATTTTGTTCATTCAAAACAGGTCAATGATCCAACACATTGAATTTTGGGGATGTTTTTTCACTGTGAAAAACCCATACAACAAATGGCATGGGCCACCTCAGTACAAGGGCCTCTGTGGAAGATTTTGTCCAGATACATCAAGTGTATATGTGCTACAGTCATGAACAGGTCAGTATAGTCTCGCCATTACTTATCGGCATGTCTTTGGGCCCTTTTTGTTGTAAGGAGTAAGAGTGCCCTGCATTGCTGTGCTGCCAACTTTGTATGTGTGTGTATGTGTGAGAGAATGACACACAAGGAAAAAAAATATTGCATTTTAGTATTACATCAACATGTAAATGCTGGCTCAAAGTGTTAGGAAAGTTTGAATTCACTAGGTACTAATTTGAGTACATCACTACCAACATTTATGGAAATAAACCATAAGCACTGATTCTTGTGCAATTTATTATATAGATAAGATGCTTCAATCCCATCCTATTTAAAATAAACTACAGACAGTTCCAGGCAAATTTGATCAGTAGAATTAAAATGTTTCCAATTTAATAAGGATAGTATGATATCAAGCAGAATGAAAAGACAAAGGTCAGCCATAAAATCAGACTGGCATTAAGACATGTGGCCTGGAACCTCACAGTATGACTGATCTGAGTTTGAATTCAGAATAGAACTGCTTTATTCTGTGTTTGTTTCTTCTTGGGATATCTGAACTCTTACTATAGTATAAATGTAAAATGTTAAACTATAAATATAGTAAATTACCCAGTTATCTATGGACACATGAAGGGGTTCGCAAGTTTGCTCTGAAATTGACTGCTAACCTGTCCATCATGCTTTATAAATTCAGGCAGATTATAAAAATAAACAAATTATTATTTAAGACCGAAATGTCAGAAATCATTAGTAAGTTTTGCACAAATTGCACATTACAATTTAGTTTTAAATACTCTAATACATACAAGGGTCTAATACATACCATTTGTGTTAAATATTTTTTCCAATTCAAAGACCACCTATAAACAGCTGAAATTTAACTGTTTATTTAGCTTTTATAATACACTGTACATTATAACTACATCATTTTACTTTTATAATAATACCATTGAGCGGCACGGTGGCTTAGTGGTTAGCACGTTCGCCTCGCAGCACTAGGGATTCCCGGTTCGAATCCCCATCTGGGTGGAGTTTCTGCGTTTTCCCAGTGTCTGCGTGGGATACCTCCGGGTTCTCCGGTTTCCTCCCACAGTCCAAAAACATGGATCAAGTCAATTGAGTTCTCCAAAATTGCCCCATATAGAGTGTGTATGTGTGCGCGTCTGTGTGAGTGAGTGTGTGCCCAGTGATAGATTGGCGCCCTGTCCTGGGTGTATCTGCCCAGCGCCCGAAACATTCTCCCCTGGATGGGCATGGGGAACCCCACCTAATAGAGGATAAAGCGGAAGATAATGAATGAATGAATGAAACCATTGCAATAGATAATGTAGTTCTACTATAATCCTTAATACACATGAACGTTATGGAAGTTATGGTAACTGACTACTCATTGCTATTGGGACAGATGTTTTCACAATAAACACAAGAGATAATGGCTTAAAGTTTAATAACAATAAACAGATTTATTCTTAAGCTCTTAGCCTTAAAAATTGTGCAAAAATCTACTACATAGAGTTTAAAAGCATGACTTTATATACATCTAATATTTCAATATTATACTATATACAGATTTACAAAATGGAGAAGTGAAGAGAGTTTTCTAATGACTTTATTTGCAAAGTGTTTACATTTTTCCCCCCCGTATTGTTTTTTGACAACATTTTGTTTGAAGTTTGGGGAATAAAAATCTTTCTAAAAGGGAGGCATTAAAGATTTAGTTTAAGAACCATAATAGGTGTCAAAGTCAAGGCCCACGGGACATATCCGGCATGTAATACAATTATATCCGACCCATGAGGTCATTTTATTATTGTTGTTATTAATGGCTCGGCAATATATAGGACCATGAGGTCATTTTATTATTGTTTTTTTGTTATTAATGGCAAAGTATTTTAAGTCGTGAAAAAATATATATTCATGTTCAGAAAACATGTTTTTTCATGTTCAATATATTCGGCCCTCGACCTGAAATAGGACCCTGGTGAACCCCTGACTTAGGAGTACAACAAACTGTGTAACTAATTATGACTTTTTAATTTTTAACAAGATGGAGAATTAATGTGAATGTGTCTAACACTGCACAGGGGGTGCAACTGAAAGAACCATACGTAAAAATCGAAAAATGATGAGCAAATATAAAAGAGCTGTGAGTAAATTAAATCTAGTACAAATAAAGCAACATTAACAGTTGACAAATAATTGTTTCAAATTAGTTTTTTTTATGTAGTGCTAATCACACCCTCACTCCAGTGCAATAGCCACATATGTGCGGAATTCCGCATCAGCAGTTAATGACTTTCAATATGGTCACATACTGCAAGTGAATTTCAGTATAAAAATACCCACTAAGCAGAACATGTTTTCTAAAAATGTGTTCACAACTATTTACTGGTATTTATTACTACAACAAACAACCCATATTAGCAAATTACTTGAAACTCTTTAAAGTAATCATACAAGATTGTTGCCTCATATCTGTATACTGAGGTTTTAGTGGTTTGTATTGTAAATTGTAGCTGATTTGCATATGAAATTACAAAATGATCTTAAGACATAATTTAACTGAACCACTAAACAAACAATATTGATTGTTTAAGTCCAAGTAATGTGCACATTTGCTATTACCTCAGCTAAGGTCAATATTCTCCCTCTAAGCTTAGTTAACTTAAATATTAAATCTAATGGGTTCCATATTTATTCAATAATTTATAAACAGAAGTTCAGACACAAAAAGGAAGACATTCAAAACCAGGATGTTTAAAGAGGATAATTTTTTTTAAATCCACCAAAAAGCAAAAATAAATAAATAAAATAAAAATACATCTCACCTGGTACAACTGTAGCATTAAGTGAAAGTGTATGACCAAGTTAGAAAATTCAGTTCATAGCAGTACTAAAACAGTATATACACCAAAATGTGTTTATTCATGTATTTGTGGGAGACCATCTTCATTTGACAACAGAACAAAAAGTCCTATGGTGATTTCCTCATTTTGCAGTGCCATGTTATTGAATGCGTGACACTTCCGGTCTAATTAGGGTTTTTAAAAGTGAAATTGATTTTTAGTTTTTCCAAAAATCACACCCATCACATTCTGTGGTAAATAAATACACTTATATCCCCATAGGTTTTCTTGTGTGTACATGTGTTTTCTGTACTGCATCATTAGATAAAAGTAATATTGCTACATGCAACTAATGCAGTGCTTCTCAAATAGTGGGGTGCGCCCCCCTGGGGGGGGGGGGGGACACATAAGTTGTCACAGAGCAAGTGATATTAAGTGTAATGAACAAACCCTCAACAGACAACACGGAAAAATATTTAACAGGGATGGCGGAAAGAAAGGCGGAGATAATAAGACCAACAAAAGTCAACCGAAAGTTAAAATGAGGAAATATGTCGAAGTGTATGTAGCGCCTGGCCTCACTGTAACTGAGGTGGGAGACGAAGAAAGACCGGCGTGTCTTCTGTGTCTTTAAACGTTGGCGGACAGCGTGAAGCCAAATAGATGAAGGCGTCACTTTACACCCCGATCACGCTGATTAGCTGCTTGAGTTTTTAATCGAAAACGTAACGCGTAGAGCCACCAACCATCCCGCTTTATGAAAGCTACTTCAGAAAAGCTGTGCTGCAAAACAGGCGCGTTAGAGATATTAGTTCCGATTTCCTCATTTTGATAAAGAAAAAAACAGCACAAATTGTCGTATTCATTTTTGTTTTGTAGGTTAAAGTGTTAATTCAGTGATCCTGAATTAATGTTGCTGATGAATTTGAATTTATTATTATTTATTGATTTTATTTCATTTAATTCTTCAGTATCAAATGCCAGTCAGTTCAAAAATGTTCATTCATTCATTCATCTCCCGCTTTATCCTCTATTAGGGTCGCGGTGGGGTTCCCCATGCCCATCCAGGGGAGAACGTCTCGGGCGCTGGGCAGATAGATCCAGGACAGGGCGCCAATCCATCGCTGGGCACACACGCACAGACACACTCCACATGGGGCAATTTTTGAGAATTCAATTGACTTGATCCATGTTTTTTGGACTATGGGAGGAAACCGGAGAACCCGGAGGAAACCCACGCAGACACGGGGAGAACATTGAAACTCGACCCAGATGGGGATTCGAACCGGGAATCCGTAGTGCTGAGAGGCGAACGTGCTAACCACTAAGCCACCGTGCCAGTTCAAAAATGTTTCTAGTTTAAATAAGGATTTCATTCGTTTCTGTTACAAACTAAAAAACAAAGTTAATAAAATGATTCTTTGTTCCAAGTTGATCTATATTTTTTCTTTTTTATTTTCTTTATTGTTAATAAGGAGACATTGTTATAAAAGAGGTGTACTTAGAACAAATTTATAGACAAATGATAGTACAGTGGGCGTGTAAAAATACTTTTTCATACCATTTTGTCATGTACGGGGGGGGGGGGGGGGGGGCGCAAAAAGTTTACTTCTTCCTAGTGGGGGCTTAACAGAAAATAATTGAGAATCACTGAACTAATGTCCAGTGTTCATGTAACTAATATGCACTGTTCAACAGTATGGAAGTCAAGAAGCTTGCTTTGATACCTTGAGCCCTACAAGATAACCTGCACTAAAATACACTGCTCAATATAACCAGATTAAAAATACGTCTGTGGTCATCCTTAAAGAAGGAAGCTAAAGTCCACCATAAGCCCACTTTACTCTGCATCTGTTAGACGTCATTACGCTTCAACACAGTAGAATCAGTTTGCATGTTCGCTCACTTGTAACTCACTTTGGAAAAAGTGTCTTCTATATGACTAAATGTTAAATGCAGCAATATTAGTATTACAACTTCAGAATGACATTTCTGAACACATTTATGTGATCAATTTAAAACCTCATTCAGTTTTCAGTTCTTACACACTTTGGTCCTTAAGCGTGTCACATACAGGCATAATGAGCACTACACCTTTTTTACTATTACAAATCATATTGGAAGATCGCAAGACAAACATCAAAAATTAAACAGTGTGGATAAAAATAGATTTATGCCTAATCATGCCTCCAGAAATGTCAGCCAACAGGGTACTAGTAGAAATTGGGCCACTGTTGGGTGTAGGAGGAAATGTGCTACAAAAGAAAGATAGATGAACATTGGTGGAGGTGAAAAGAGTGTCAGTGATGAGTGTGAAACTGAAATGAGGTGGAAGCTGGAATGATGGGGTGTTGGGTGGGATATGGTGTCAGGGACAGGAACACGGAAGTGCAAATGGCAATAGTTTTTGCAAAAAGGATGAAAATAGCTGTAGTGAACACATTTTCAAAAGGAGGAGGAGGAACATAGAGTGACTTATAAGAGTGGAGAAAGGAGCTCACAGGTGGATTATATTTGTAGTGGATGAAATGTGGACAAGATTGACGGTGGGGACAAGAGAGAGAGGTCAGACAACACCAGAAATTGGTCTTTGGTGATGTTAAAAAGAAACTGACTGACGGTGGAAACAAGGACCAAATGGTGGAGATTAAATTGAGAAGAGGTCAGACAGGCACTGAACTAGTGATCGACTGATATGGGTTTTTTTAATGGCCGATGCCGATATTTAGACGACAGAAGTGGCCGATATATAAAGCCGATATTGCCAGTTTTTATTGCAACTAATAAAGTACAATAATAATAATCAAGACACAAAAGTAATCACAGTATATCACTGTCTACTATAACTTTTGTAATACAGAGAGTAATATCAAAAACATACAACTTTAAATTACACATTATTAATTAGTGTCAGTGTACCTAAACATAAGCCGATATCTTTTTAGAATGAACATTTATTGGTGAACATTGCACAATGCACACAGAACAACATTCAGTCAACTTTTTGAACTAATGAGCCAATTCAGCTAATTTAGATAAATAAAATATTAACAAACAAATATTGTAGTTTAATGAATTGAACTTTGAACTAGTTCAGAATTAAAATAGTGAACTTTGAACATGAAATGTTCACTTTGAGCATGTATGAACTGAACTTGAACAATGTTCAGAATTAAAGCTGTGAACTGGCACAACACTGCCTGTACAGTAAGCTAGCGTCAGTAAGTGCTAGCGATATGTAGCGTTAGCTAGCCAGTTTAACAAAATCGCCCTAATTATACAAACAGTAAACACTGTATGTTACAAATAGCATCATTATTATAGCGTTAGCTGGCGCTAATTAGTATTAGTTGGCCAGTTTAGCTGTTCAAGTGGTTGCTAAGGTTACAGTTCCAAATAAAACTATTGTCATTTTCTCTCTAAATAACATAATCGCTCTAATTATGCAGACAGTAAACACTTTATACATTACAAAGAGCAGCCAGTAACAAATACTGAGAGTTGAAAGAGAAACCGTTTTCTCTCATGAGGTGTAACGCAGTTTCAAAACACCGATCCATTCCTTTGAGCATTGACTGACGTTCTGCCGGAAGACCACTAGGGGCCGCTCTAAGCAAAAGTTAGATCAAATGACTGTATTCAGTCATTGAGTCAGAATGACGGAGCTGCCCACAGCGATGCCTGTAGGCATTGTTTAAATATCGGCCTTGTGAGCTCATATATCGGCCGATGCCGATTATCAAAAAATGCCAAAAATCGTCCCGATTAATCGGCCGGCCGATCAATCGGTCAATCACTACACTGAACACATGTAAAACACGAGTTAGACAACTGGGCAAGAGAGCAAAAGTGGTAAGAGAAACAGCGAGAAAGGTCTTTGGTGACATCTGGACCAAGGGGGGAGGGAAGAAGAGAGACTTGAGAGAGAATGTGATGGAATGAGGAAGTGAAAGAATTTTTCAGCTGAAGAAAGTTTGGCTATGTATCTATAAAGAAAGCAGACAGGAATACAGGAAGATGAGGCAACAGGCAAAGCAAGATTTGTAGATGGTTAAGGAAAGGGCTTATGACAGACTGTACGAGCAGATGGACACTAAGAAAGATGAAAAGAAGGACTTGTATCCGTTGGCCAGACAGGGGAACAGAGCTGAGAGAGAGAGACTGGATGATGTAGAGTCTGTGAACCAGGTAGGGGAACATGTTAGCAAGGAGGAAGTGCCGACAATCATTCTATAACACGACTATAGTGGAGACACACTTTGTAACAATGATGCAATGATTTTGCAGCCCAACCCCTAGCAGCTCAAATATATATCCAACAGACACAGCTTGAGGTGGTAGAGGACAGAATTGTTAATATTAGAGGATTTAATCAGGTCAAAGTCTACAAGCATTTACATTCTACATGGAAAATCACATCATGGTTGGCATGTTATGTCCTAGAATGAGTGGGAGAGGGGGGGGGGCAATCGAGACTTCTGCCATGGTCTAAAAGTTTTTAAAACCCAAATTTTCTAACTATGCTTATTTAATTAACTACTTATGTAATTAGTAATGCAATCTTCGGAAAAATCACATTTAGTGCAACCATTTACACAGAAACTTTGTAAGGCAATGAATTTGTTTTCGACTTCATAATAGATAATTCATAATAAGATTCTGATATTGAAATTTCTGTCTACAGGTATCATTTTGGTGATTCCTGAAAAGGACCTGTAAGATATATTTATTCTCCTTACTAAATGAAAATGAACATGTCTATAGTTTGATACCTTTTCTTGATTTGTTTTAATAACTTTCTCTAGTTTTAGATTACATTTAGGCAAAATATTTACAAAATGTAAATAAGTAAATGTTTTGCAATACTTATCATGCATATATGCTTAATTGAATTCTAAAAAACATAATAACAAATCTGTCAGTTTACTTGAAATAACCTGATGGGGGACGCAATGTCATACATAATAGTAATAATACAACCTATTTAAATAAAATAGGTTGTTTTTTTTTTTTTAAAAAAAAAAAAAAAAAAAAAAAAAAAAAAAAAAAGGTCAATCTTTGTATCCTTATTCAAAACAGATTTAATCTTAACAGGGTATGTCTGGTTAGTTAAATGTCTTTGCAGTATACCAGGGACTATTGAACAGTACAGGATATTTTACTGTCTCGGTGGATCAGACACTAGTTTTTACACAAATCAAAAATTTTGCCCCAAATGTTTGTTGGGCCTTTCATTTTCCGCCATTTCAGTGCAATTAGGAATACTCAGTTGATTAGTTGCCACTCTTCAGTTAGTAAACATAATAAACCCACAATTTATTCAGCTTTAAGCAGATTAAAAATTAAGAATTGTAATACAGTTATGTACAAACAACTTACTTTGTATTGCTAATGTATATTAAAGTAAAGAACAGTATTTGAGTAATTTAACCTCAATAAATGTTCAGTCTGATAAAATAACCATGTGATTACTTCTGCTTTAAAAACCTTCAAAATTTCTCAGAAAGCCCCTACAAAAAGACCTAAACAAAACAAAAACTATAGCTACAGTTTTATTTACAGATAAGAATGCAAAAGCTGGTAATGCCAGATTAGTGCTGTGCTCTAATATCATAGACCTTACCATCATAATGAAAGATATATGGCTGATCTAATATATAAGATATGTGAGCAATACTTTCAAATAGATTACTAAAACACCCATTTACAATTCAGTTGAACATTTAGTCTACCTTCCAAAAATTGTCCAAAATACAACTTAAGAATTCACAGTTACCTGCAGGACTTCTATTGGGTTTTTTTCTGCAAGTAACATCTATAGCAGAGCTTTCACAAGAAACTTTTTTTTCAGTTGATCATTTTACATACTGGAAAAAAGACTTATCAACCAACTCAGAGAAAATAAAAACATATATAACTTTCTTTCGAAAAATGATACAGTCCATGCGGCCATGTTCAGACATGAGGCAATTTCACAACGCCTCTCATTGTTACTCTTTAAGAGAAAGGACCAGATGTG
Organism: Corydoras sp. C115; assembly: GCA_019802505.1. NCBI lineage: Eukaryota > Metazoa > Chordata > Actinopteri > Siluriformes > Callichthyidae > Corydoras > Corydoras sp. C115. The sequence goes on along the minus strand of JAFMOC010000076.1, from coordinate 1,614,599 downwards.
AACTAGGTTTAAATAATCTATTGCCATATTCTTTAAAAAAAAAAAAAAACTCTGCCTATAAGACTATAGAAAATCCGGACTTATATGGTCAGCAGCTTGATAAATGTGAATTACTGTAGGGTTATTAAAGTGGATTATATTCATGTTTATTTAAAATCAAAGACCACACACACAATTTTGAAGCAAATATCTCAACTCACCTATGTCGATGCTCATCATAACTTCCTTGTCCGTGTATGACCTGTCCGCTATTATGCCTTCCTTCCTTTTCTGGCTCGATGTGTGGTATTAAAACATCCTCCAAACCCAAATCAAAGCGCTTGTGCTTGGAATTGTCCGGGAGAAAAAAGAATGCCCCAAAACAAAGGGTGATAAAGGCACTAAGAATGAGGAGGAGGATGAACTTCTCAGACAGACGCAAAGTCGCTCTGTGGTGAGGAAATGATGAGGCACCAGGAGACAGTGCGGGTATCCTCCGTCCCGAAAGTGGCAAAAGAACTTGCGTGGTCATATTTTGATATTGTTATTTCAAACAGGTGTTTCAAATGTTCTCAGTTCTCTCATGTGGGCCACTTTTATCTCATTGCATGAAACATCAGCCTCACAACTAGTGGTTAGATCCAGGCCACAAAGAGGCCTTGTCCATTAGAAGATCACAATCATTTTGTTCTGAAAGAGATTTAATAAACAAATGAATTAGCCAGGAAAAATATTAATGATCCATTTCAGCTTCATAGAGAACATTAGTCAGCTCTGTTTAAACAGACACAGGTGTTACATTTTCGATATAGACAGTGCACTGAACCAATCAAGACAGTATGACAGTGCACTCACCCACACAAACACAGCAAAAGGATTGAGAAGAGCAAAAAGTACAGTCCACTGACATCATGCCATGGCCTTATCCCACATTCAGGTGACCCATTTCCCTACTGTAGGAGGCTACAATAAAATTGGTGTGCAAAATATGTGTTAAACCATCAGTTTTTTTTTTTTTTTCAATAAATGTTTTAATCCGTGTAACTGAGTACTTACGTATTAAGTACCTTATTTGTAAGTACTTTATTTGCCATATTTGTGAAACTTAGCTTGCTATATTTCTATGGATTGTAGCTTTTTATTTTAGTGAAGCTTCATTTATTGTTCAGAAACTAATAGCTCAGCTCACTCCAAGTAGTTTGCCCAACACTGCCTGCATACTTAAACCAACATAATATCTCATTAAAAGGTCTAACAATTTAGTTTTGGGACACATGTCTATTACCTAAACATATTTGTGGAATCTTAAATGATGATCTGATCTGGCAAAAGCATTCTGTAACTCAACGTGAGCTTCTTCTGAACACAACTAATCTGACGTCCACCAAGTATGACAACCACAACCCTCAATGTTCCAAAGCTGTTGAGAACATTTCATTATACTCTGTACATAGTAGAGGATTTATAAAAGCTAAAAAATAAAAGTTTATTTGTAGTTTTGACATATTTTGGGTGTTTTTTTTTTTGCCTTCCCACAACATTATTCCTTTATTGTACCGCTTTAAAAACACATTGACAATTATGCAGTTTAGGTGATGCCATTTTAATAACTGCTAAATGATAAGTAAAAGCTTTGCAAAGCATTACCAAAGTAAGTGTAAAAAAAAAAAAAGCTTGTTGTATTGCATTGCAAGAGTTGTATTGCATGTGTTCATAAAGCAGCCCTGTTAGCCTGATACAAATGAATGTTATAGCTTTTCAAAGGAGGAAACAGGTTCTAACCTGAAAAATTTGAATTTAACTGGTATATCAGGGAAATTCTGAAAATATATATAATTTTAATAAAAAGTGATAATTAATTGAACTACTCAGAGCAGACAAAAGTAGTGCAGTTAACGACACTAAAGTTAAAGACACTAAACTTCTGCTATTTAGGATGTTAATCATACATCATGCATAAAATATATTGAGGTAAAACTACAGTATGTGTTAAGTAAATGTACTTAGTGGTTTTTCACAATTGTCATTTAATAGATTATTAAGTATATTTATAATACACCTTATGTGTGTTTTTTTTTTAATGTGATGTTTTTATTATTTGATTATAAGCATGTCTGAAGTCAAATCCAGCCTGTACTTTTTGGTTATATTAATTCGTTTTATCAAAAGATAAAAATGAAAATAAAAATAAAAGTGAAATGCTTTGCTTTATCAGGAAACACATACATAAATAATTAGTTGGTTGTGCTCCACTAATTACGAAGAATTAATTCCAGGGCTAATTTTGTCCCAGTCCAGCCCTGCTCCCATTCAATTGACACCTAAACCTTCAATCATCCCTCCAAGATTGTACAGCCACTTTACTTTGAAAATCAAATAGACCGACCGCCTACGTTGAAGTTAAGAGCTAAGCGCAGGAACCACTCTGATGTTGGCTGCAGAGAACAGCACATAACTAAATCCACTGGGCCACAGAGGACAGTACGAACAAAGACATAACCTCAAAGCAAAATGTGTTGTACAAAAGCAGCAATGCAATCACAAGCTGATTTTAGATCCAAAGTCACATCTCACCTGCTGTGATCTGTCTCATAAAATGAGTCTGACATCGCTTGATTATTAGAAAAATCTAGACCTTGTCAACCGAGTTAATTTTATTTTGAACAACATGAGGGGGAAAAAAAATCGGAATCAGATGATCACAAGTAACACTGCCTTATCCATCACTTACAGCTGCAACAATTGCTCGAATTTACAATAACATAAGCGGTCTACATGTCTGAACTTTTTCAGTTTTTACATCTAAAGCTAAGACACTAAAACATGCATGCTGATTAAGGGAATGTGTATAATTGTAGCCACAGGATACATGAATTCGAGACACTACTGAAATCACAAAATCTTGGTGAGTAACAAGGTTAAGTAATGACCTCCTCAGCTGCCAAGGACAGGGAGATTTAATTTGCGTTTAAATCACCCAATCCTTGTAATGTATTATTTCCTTAAGGCTTACTTATGCTTCCTCTCGTAGTCAGTTTATACTGCTTTTAAGAATCCACTGGGATGAACGTTAACAGGAATGCTGTATGCTCCCCTTCCCTCTAAAGTCTGAGATATTTACCTCCAAAAAACAATGACACTAATAAATGGTCCTTTAGCACAGAGCTGAACATATGCAGGTGGCAGACCTCTTAAATGCCTCTTTTGAAAAAGGTCAATTTTCGATTTCTAGAGTAAAATAAGCATTCTAGCAAATCAACACATTCGCAAAAGAATAGATGGTGTGTGCTCATACATACAGAGCTACGTATACACCCCAGGTAATGGTAGCGTAAAGCTGTATTCACGTCAGCACACACAGATGGAAGGGGTGGGGTGAGGTGAGCCACTCATGCACCAGCTATTCTGAAAAGGACTCTTCAGATCTTTAGGGTAAAGTATGTCAGATATTTCATTTAAACATGTGCAAAAGAGACTTCACCTTTTAGAATCACTCATTCAAACACAAAACATGCATTTTTTTGTTACCGTATAGAAAAGAAAATTCAATAAACCAGTCAAACACTTTTTTTTTTTATTTCTGTAACCATATTTACCCAAATATTAGTGGGTTATTGAAGCCTACCCCACAGATGACAAAAGGCTGGAAAACACCAGCATTAGTTCAACTTCTAGTATGAACTGTGGGAACTCCCAAAGAAAACCCATGCAGACACAGGGAGAACAAAAGCTCCTTACTAATAAAGGATTGTCCACACCATTCACAAATTAAGCTCATGACCTTTCCACTGTAAGGTGAGAAGGCCAACCACTATGCCACTACAGGATTGACATTATTAGAATATAATTCATTTAATAAACCTATTAATTCTAAATGTAAATAATTGGCAATAGTCAATATCTGAATAATGGCACAGTGCATTAAAGGAATTGGCACACTGAACTTCTATAGACAACTAAATTACATAAATTAAAACAATCAAAAAGTAATGAATAAAGCATGTTATATACAGATTAATCAAGTCATTCTTTAAAATCATCAGTTTATTTGACAACTGAAAATCCAACAGGTCTTACTCATCTTACTACTACTTTAATATATACACTATACTCATTCATTCATTATCTCCCGCTTTATCCTCTATTAGGGTCGCGGTGGGGTTCCCCATGCCCATCCAGGGGAGAACGTCTCGGGCGCTGGGCAAATACACCCAGGACAGGGCGCCAATCCATCGCTGGGCACACACTCACTCACACAAACACACTCTATATGGGGCAATTTTGAGAATTCAATTGACTTGATCCATGTTTTTGGACTGTGGGAGGAAACCGAAGAACCCGGAGGAAACCCACGCAGACACGGGGAGAACATGGAAACTCCACCCAGATGGGGATTCGAACCGGGAATCCCTAGCACTGAGAGGCGAACGTGCTAACCACTAAGCCACCGTGCCGCCCTTACTCATCTTACTACTACTTTAATATATACACTATACTGTTTTAGAAAAATGCAAAGCAACCTAAAAGGTATACTTGTGTCATGGGATGACATCGTCTGTCTTTCCTTTAGTGTAGGCAAAATATGATTACAATCAAAGCTCATTTTGAATGGACTACTAACCTCTAGGTATACACAGTGAAATGGTTATGAAAAGAAGGAATACACTGTTCTGTAGCTAGCACTTCCCTCAGAAATGGAACAAGCTACCAAATTCAAAACGATTTGTATTCTCCTGCTCAAAACAAGCAGGTAGATCTCGGTCTCCAACATCTCCAGCAGTAGCACAACCAGCCGGCTGGAGGCGTTCCACAAACTGCTACACTAACCACAGTGTGTAGTCCTGGGATCTTGAGGTGTCACTCACCCTGTGGTTCTTTTTCTCATCCTCCTGATCCAGTTTGCTGATTGGAGGATCTGCTTTGAAGCAGGGAGGCTGAAGAAATGCTCTAGTATTGTCCAGTGACGTTCCAAAGCATTCCACTGAAGGAACAAGTGGATTCCCAACAATCCGACAAGAGCCCCTCAGCCGGCTAGAACTTCAGCGTGTATACTGTCCACGGTGCGTGTCTATCGACGGTTTGATTGAGACACGAAGCGGCTCATGTTCCCTTCAGGATGCAGCAGGCCCGCCGCGTCAGTGATGCCGTGGCAATAAGCAGACCGCCACCTAGAACGCCGAGCCGAAGCGATCCGAGAGGGCAACATGAACAGGAGCGTCTCAGGCGGCGCTGAAGGCCTCGGCAGTCAGGCAGGGAATGAGATGTGCACCGAACGCTGCGGATTTCTCTGTGTAGTCCTCTATCGAGCAGAAGCTAAGCTAACGCATACCGATCACCGATCCTCAGCTACATCGCATCATCGCCCTCTTCATTCATACAACGTCACCGGAATAAAGGATCGCTGAATGTCTCGACGATGCTCCGAGTCTCCTCCCGATCAAATATATACACATAACTTATGCTATTTCTTTCCTCTGATTGTTCCTGTAGCCATGGGCACCGCCAGTCTTGATCTGTACAGGATGTTGTCACTGCACAGCTAGCAGGCAACGAAGACTCCGCCTTTTAAGAGCACTAGCGAGAAGCAGCAAGGGAGCGTCTTCTAATTATGACTTCAACTACGAACGAAGTAACGCGCTCGATTTAGTACCCCATCTAGTGGGCACGTGAAGAAGTGCGTTGCGTTCGAAATGGCTTTTTATTCAAGTGATAAAGTGATCGGGCTGCACGGTGGCTTAGTGGTTAGCACGTTCGCCTCTCAGCGCTAGGGATTCCCGGTCCGAATCCCCATCTGGGTGGAGTTTCCATGTTCTCCCCGTGTCTGCGTGGGTTTCCTCCGGGTTCTTCGGTTTCCTCCCACAGTCCAAAAACATGGATCAAGTCAATTGAATTCTCAAAATTGCCCCATATAGAGTGTGTTTGTGTGAGTGAGTGTGTGCCCAGCGATGGATTGGCGCCCTGTCCTGGGTGTATTTGCCCAGCGCCCGAGACGTTCTCCCCTGGATGGGCATGGGGAACCCCACCGCGACCCTAATAGAGGATAAAGCGGGAGATAATGAATGAATGAATAAATGATAAAGTGATCTGTTTTGTCTGCTTTGCCTAATTACACACAGAGGAATTCCATCCTTCCATCAATTATCTTCCACTTTATCCTCTATTAGGGTCGCGGGGGGGGGGGGGGGTTTCCCCATGCCCATCCAGGGGAGAATGTTTCAGGCGCTGGGCAGATACACCCAGGACAGGGTGCCAATCTATCGCTGGGCACACACTCAGAGAGACAGACTCACACAGACACACTCTATATGGGGTAATTTGGAGAATTCAATTGACCTTGATCCAGGTTTTTGGACTGGGGGAGGAAACCGGAGAACCTGGAGGAATCAAAAAGATAACATTTCTTTCTGGTTTTATCCATCCATCCATTATCTTCCGCTTTATCCTCTATTAGTGTCACGGGGGGTTCCCCATGCCTATCCAGGGCAGAACGTTTTGGGCGCTGGGCAGATACACGCAAGACAGGGCGCCAATCTATCACTGGTCACAGACTCACACAGACAGACACACAAACACACTTTATATGGGGTAATTGAAGAATTCAATTGACCTTCATCCGTTTTTTTGGACTGTGGGAGGAAACCGGAGAAGCCGGAGGAATAAAAAAAAAAAAAACATTTCTTTCTGGTTTATCTCATTAATTTACATTCCATCCATCCATCATCTTCCACGTCATCCTCCACTAGAGTTGCAGGGGGCAGGTCCCCATGCCCATCCAGGGGAGAACGTTTCGGGCGCTGTGCAAATACACCTAGGACAGGGCGGCAATCTATCGCTGGGCACACACTTACTCACACAGACACACTGTACATGGGGCAATTTGGAGAACTCAATTGACCTTGATCCAAGTTTTTGGGCTGTGCAAGGAAACCCACGCGGAGACGGGGAGAACATGGAAACTCCACCCAGATGGGGATTTGAATCGGGAATCCCTAGTGCCGAGAGTCGAACATGCTAACCACTAAGCCACCATGCCACCTACACAGAGGAATATCCTCCAAATTTTACCCAACCATGCAATTAAACACAAACATATACACACAATGAGTAAAGTAAGCACACAGGCCCGGAGCGGTGGGCAGCCTTGTATACAGCGCTTGAGAATCAACTGCAGTTAGGTGCCTTGCCCACAGGCACTTCAGCCATAGTATAAAGTGAAAAAGTGATCCATTATGCCTACTGTGCTCACACACAGAGGAATTTGCCCTTCACATTTAACCCACCCATGCTGTGAAACATACAAATATACACACACTGGTAAAGTGAGCACAAGTGCCTGGAGCAGTGGGCAGTCCTGTACAATAGCAATAGATGTAGTTGCCTTGCCCACTGTTACTTCAGCCATAGTACTTGTTGGAACCGGGAATTGAACCCGGGGACCTTCAGGTCACAAGGCTGGTTCCTTAACCACAAGCTTAAGATTGCCCTATATTATAGATACATTACATTTTATAATGAGTCAGCTATTTTATAGTGTTGTTTCCTTTTCTTATTGAAGATAGCGGTACAGTGTGGCAACAATGATCACTGCCTCACCTTGAGAAGGACCAAAGTTCTATGTTGAGTCTGCATGTCCTTCCTGTGCCTGCATGGGTTGTCTTCAGGATCTTTTGTTTATTCCCAGATTTCAAAGACATACTGATGGTTAATCATTCATTCATTCATTCATTCATTCATTCATTATGCTCCGCTTTATCCTATAGCAGGGTCGCGGTGGGGTTCCCCATGCGGGGTTTCGGGCGCTGGGCAGATACACCCAGGACAGGGCGGATGGTTAATCAGAGATGCTTAATCCTTCAACCAATTGGGTGTGGATGTATAAGTACACTTATAGTACAGGCCCTGCGTCCAGAGTAGTAGGAGGGTTGCATCAGGAATGTCATCTGGCATCATAAATGTATTTTTCCACTAAAACGACAAACAGCATGAAGTGAAAAATCCTGAGGATGAAGTTTTCCCTGATTTTATACACTCTCCCTTAATTGAAAGCGCCCATTACAGCACACAGTGTGACTTAGTGTAAAAGTCAGTCAGTAGGGGAGGGTTAGTGAGGAGGGAGCGGTTTGGGAAAGGCCATTCATAATAAGGTGAAAGAAGGGTCATTTAAAGTAATACACAGAATTAATCTAGTGAAACGTCCTTTAGAAAGACTTGCAGATATGAAGAACATCAATTTTTGAGCTATTACAGAAAGGAACACTACTTATTTCATCACTGCATTTATACAAGAATGTTTGAACGGCAAAGTTTGTCATAAAACGCTTAGGAGTATCATCAGGATTGCGTTTTTGATATTTTGTTTTGGTTCAGATGTGATGAAATGGCTGGAAAAATGTAAAACACAACCTTTTTATATTAGAAAACTTGGTCTGTATGAATTATTCATTCATTCATTCATTCATTATTAAGGCGGCCGCTTTGTCCTCTATTGGGGTCTCAGCGGGGGAGGGGGGGGGGGTTCCCCATCCCCATCCAGGGGAGAGCAGTTTCGGGCGCTGGGCCCCGATAGACCCAGGACGTGGCCAATCTATCGCTGGGTTCTCCGGTTTCACTCACACAGACACACTCTATATGGGGCAATTCAATTGAGATTCTCAAAATTGACCCATCCATGTTTTTGTGAGTGTGGGAGGAAACCGGAGAACCCGGAGGAAACCCCGCGGTCACGGGGAGAACTTTCTGAAACTCCACCCAGATGGGAGACGTTCGAACCGGGAATCCTTAGCGCTGAGATGGCGAACCTCTACCGCCACCCTAAGCCAGGTGCCGCCCTGTATGAATTATAATGAATGTATTTTATTATATATAAAAATAATAAAACTTAAAATCCGTTCAATAAACGAGCTTTGTATAACGTGTATATTTTTAGTTCTTAATTTATTTTTATTCGGTAAAATAAAATCGAGGGGATTTGTCTGATTTGTAGTGTACTTACGGTGTACCAAGTCATCAGTTAAATTCGACGTGTAGAATCTTGTTAATTAGTGCAAATATGAATGCATGTTATTTCGATTTCGAAGTTAATTTAATTGTTGCTAGTAATATTTGGGCTAGTGGCTCTATTTCAAGTCAACGTCAATGATAAATAACTGACGGTAGTTCTGACGAATAGGAATGGAAATTTCAACGCATTTGGACCCGCCCACTGACTGTGGGGTCTACCTGAACGCGCTCGATGGTCACATGATTTCTGATAGTTCCAGGAAGTGTGTTTTGAATTGTGGCACGTGGAATGTAAATTATGGGCGGCACGGTGGCTTAGTGGTTAGCACGTTCTCCTCTCAGCTCTAGGGATTCCTGGTTCGAATCAACATCTGGGTGAAGTTTCCATGTTCTCCCCGTGTCCGCGTGGGTTTCCTCCCACAGTCCAAAAACATGGATCAAGGTCATTTGAGTTCTCCAAATTGCCCCATATAGAGTGTGTTTGAGTGAGTGAGTGTGCCCAGCGATAGATTGGCGCCCTGTCCTGGGTCTATCTGCCCAGCGCCCAAAAAGCTGCCCCCTGGATGGGCATGGGGAACCCCCCCCCCCCCCCCCCCCTTGGGCGCTGGGCAGTGCCCAAATGCCCAATGAAGCAGAAGATAATGGATGGAATGTAAATTAATGAGACAAACCAGATAGAAATGTTATTTTTTTGATAATGAGTAGTTTGTACGGACTGCTATATTTACATAGCACTCTAACGTGTACGTGTCGTTACTGCAATATGTTTAAAGAAGCTTAACCATAAACTAAAACGTACAATTCTGATCCTATTTGGAGATTTATGAGCACTGTTTGAGCACTGCTTGCCTTGACATTTTTAGGTAATAAGTATGTTGTCATTGCTTATTTTGCTGTAGTTTCATATATCCTTATGTTATTAAACATGTATATTATTATCTACCTAAAGGTTTTCTGATTCACTTGTGTGTTCTGATTTTTATATTAGCGCAAGTAATCCATATTTCACAATACTACACTGCAGTTATTCAACAATAAATATCATTTCTTGTATATATTTTTATACTTTTATATAGACATTTGTGTAGCATGACTACTGCTTTTGTTTAAAAAGCTATCTAATATTTGCACAAGACTTTTAATGTACCGTTTTGTCTGTGTGCCAGTCTTATCTCATCATCTTTTATCTTTTTTCTTCATCCATGTTTTTGGACTGAGGAAAAAAACAGTACATGAAACCACCCAGATTGGGATTCCAGCCAGGATCTTGAGTGCTGAGAGGCAGACAACTAGCAATATATCTCTCACCTTTTAATATGTTTGGAGTCAAAGTTACATTTTTTTTTGTTGTTTTTTCGTTTTTACTTAAAAACGAAAATAAAATAGTGGAAAATCAATTTTACTAAACACTTCTGCATCAAGAAATGCATCCTGAAACTGTATTATGCAACAAAAATGTAAAAATATATATTTTTTTAAATGTGCAGAAACACACTGAGCCAAGTTATTAGACATCTTCCAACTGTTTGAGTGTTTTGCAGGCATTAATGTTTAAACTGATCACAGTTCTGTTCAGACCTGGTTTTTGATCATCACTTTACCTGATCAAATCACAGGTAGACTTAAAGGAGTGGTTTACACCTGGCATTAGTAAGGTGTCTTGAGTGACCACCACATCAATGATATTGATAGTGGACTCTGTCTAATTGCTGTTAATTAAAAACATGAAAATGACGATGTTAATACAATTGATAAACTTCGTTAAGTCCTTCAGTGTTGTTTATGCTGAATTTGACAAAGTAAGGTATTACTACTAAGGTTTATGTATATGTCTATACTCTTATGGCATCTTGTTTATAGCTCATCTTATTATCTTCCACTAAATCCTCTATTAGGGTCGCGGGGGGGTTCCCCATGCCCATCCAGGGGAGAATGTTTCGGGAGCTGGGCAGATACTCCCAGGACAGGGTGCTATTGCTGTACACACACTCACACACAGGAAGACAGACAATAAATCAGGGCAATTTAGAGCAGCCAATTCATGTGTGTGTGTGTGTGTGTGTGTGTGTGTATAAATATATATGTGAAATTTCTTCACCACAAATAGTTAACTTTTAAGTGTATTACAATAAAAGGGGGGAAATGACCTAAGATTTAGAAGATGCATGCTGCTCATTCTGAGTAATTTGATCTTCAGTTGGAAGCAATGTGTTCAAAATAATTGTAGTGTGATTTTGTGAAGTTATATTTTTTTGTGGAAAAACTGCCAATTATTTTGGTCCTGGCAAATAGTACACATGTTGGTTATAGTGCATTCCCTTCTAAAATACTGGTCAGAAATGGGTCATTATAGTCACCATTAATACTTTGATTATAAAGTTCCTTTGGGGAGAAAAAAAAATTGCAGCAAATTATAGGCTGCTCAGTTAAAAGCATCTTAAATGCATTGAAGTGGCAACCAAAAAATTAAAGATGGTGAAGAAAGCAGGAACTACTGCTCATCTGAACCAAGAATAGCCAAAATGGCAATCGCTTATCCGGTAATCACCCCCAGAAAAAGCTAAAAAGATCTTGACCAGTGCAAGTTACCAGTGAGCTACTATCAGAAGACGATTACATAAAGCCAAGCCAGCAAGATGTCCCTGCAAAATACAGTTGCTAAAAAAGACCTGTCATGAACAGGTCCTAATTTACCAAGGAACATACTGACTGGATTAAAAAAACAGCAGCACGTCAGATGTTAATGAACCTGTGGCAATGGCAATTTTATTCATTAAAAAAAATTAATGAATAAAAAGCTCGACTCAACACTACATGGTTTATTTTAATTTTATTTCGAACTAAATAAATATAACAACAGTTGTGAATGCGAAGTCCATGTTCAACAATTATATTGCATTATTGCCCTCTAGTGTTAGATGGAAAAAGTGCACATACTTGCCCATCATTTCCTACCGCCACTACTGAATGACAATTATTTGAGACACTATTTACGATTGTAGACTCCCTATATTTAGACACGTGACCCAAAAGTACAGTACATAATCAAGTGAGCAAATGTTTTCAGGAATAGATTCGAGTGATCTGAGTGGATGAACAAAATGTCACCAGTATTGGATTTAATGATGGATAAAATCATGGAACAAATACAATGTCTTAGATAGGATGTTAAATTTGGATTGTTGTTAATATGGATGTTGTACCATATAAAGAGATAGAGAAGAAAACTCTTTGTACTTAATTTTGTTTTCATGTTCTCTATAAGTAGGTTATACTAAATCCCTAAGATGGCATGAATCTACACTTAAATTATTTAGTAATAAAGTTATTTTTTCCTAGAAATCTTCCTTAAGTCCTTACAAGATAAAACTTAATGACGTAATAAATTTGAGATCTGAAAACAAAAGTTTTGATGGGTGCTGTTAAATCTGTAAATTTACTTATTACACATCTAATATTTAAAAATACGAATAATTTAATAGTATAATTAATAATATGATACAAAATAACTAATAAAAAATTATTACTAATTATACTGATTTCAAAAAAATATCTTTACTGCTTCCAAAGATTATTTCTGGTAAATGTATTATTATAATGAGTGATCTGTTTTTTTTTTAGATATGACATAGTAATATCTGAACATAGTGTTTAAATTTAGGACATCTTTGTGCTTCCAAGGGTAACAAACATGGGGTGATGCAATCATTAAAAAAATGGTCAATGTTCCAGTGTACAATAAATCTATGAATAATTTTCTCCTTCTATTCGAGAAAATTGGTTTGGTGATGACAGTCATATTTGATGGATGTTAATGTATCTTTCTGCAAATCAAAGTTACTAGAGAAACAATCTAGAGTGTAATCTAAATATGGTGGACATAAAAATGGTAATCACACAAATATGGTTTATTATCCTGATATTTAAGATGGCTAGAACCAGGTTAAAGTAGAATGTAATTTTAAAATACTAGTAATAATGGTAATGTGATTAAAGGAAGCCTTTACTCTTCTTTTGCTGCCATGAAAGTTATATTGGGTCATTTATAATTTTTTTTTTTTAAAAATCTACAAAATTTCTACTGCATACCTAAATTATATGTAAATAATCTCAAACTCCATCTTGCACTTCTGGTTAGATGTTCAACAGCCCCTAGAGCCTAATGGAACAATGCAATAAAGAAAAGCATCAAGTGAAGTGGCTGTGTCGTAAATAGAAATGGTTTGTTGATAAGAAAAAACAGTGAATGGCTTTGTTAATCTGAGATGACAGTAGAATATAGCACCTCATAAACATGGTGAAACATAAAAGTATGTCAGTATTTATTGATATTTGATATCAAAGAAAGAAAGAAACAACCTAGTGTTAGTACAGTATTCCTAGTAAATGTGGGTAAGTACAGATACTTTAAAATAGACTTGAAGGTTTTATAAATTAGGTACAATTCTTTGGTGTAACAAACGTATTAAATATTTTATCAAACGTATCAAAAATAGCTTGTTAAAAGTTTTATGTAATAAGGTGTATTACAAGCACATTTTAGTCAGCTATAAATAGTCCTTAAAAACAGAAATAAGACACAAATAAGACATGTCACAAAATAAATGATTGTCTGTTAAAGCTTCTTTTCATTTGAGTTCTATGATCCAAGTTTACATTTTTAGAAAAAAATTTTTAATGTATAATTTATAAACACCAGTTTACTACCATGCAAAAGTAAGAATCTTAGTGTCATCTTCATATGGAACTTAAATTAGAGTTCCACAGTACGGAGAAGTCCACGGTGAGAAGCAGACGAGACGAGACTGCGCACACACTCGGAGCTCTCGACTACATTACCACAGCAGGACCAGTGCGGCTTTCCTGGGTGACCTTTATGGCTATGACCACAACCCTGGAATCCTCCTGTGCATTTATAAAAAGAAAAGAGTGGAACCATAAGCTATTAACACTTTTTAAATAACTAATGCTGTTGTAAGCTGTCTTTAATGTCCTTATTTAATGCAGTGTGTGATTAATGGGTATTTCTCTCCTGATAATGCCAATAAAATATAAAAAATCTATTTAAGATTTAAATTTATTTAAGATAAAATTTATACACTCTTCTAAAGTACTATGGAATAAACAAAAAAAAAAAAAAACAGACAAAATAAATAAGTGACACAAAGTATTATTGCAGATATTCTTCAATTTACAGCAAGCACCTACAATGTTTCTGGATCATTTTTTTAGGTTAATCTTTTATGCTTGACTTTGACTTGATACATACACCCCAAATGGATAGAACAATTTAGTATCTCCAGTTTACCTAGCATGTCTTTGGATGTTCATAAAGAACTTCTTGCTGTGAGGCCTAAGTGCTAAGCACTGCACCACCCAATCAGGACCCTGACATATTTGCTGATAACTGTTTGGTCCATAAATGAATTGAATCTGAGGTGGACAGGAGCATATACTATTACAAAGACAGACCATGAAATTAATGCATAAAGTCTAATTAAATTATTAAAACCACCACCATGAAATAAAATCTCTCTTATTCCATCATTCGTATAAATAAAAAGTGAAACAATGTTTCCATACATTACGGTGTAAAAGTTGATAAAATTCTGTACCTGGCATAGTTCCTGTGCAACCACAACGGGCCTCCTTAACACCACCACTGGAACAAAATGAACAGCAGTGGAAGATGCCATGGTGGTGCTGAAACTTCCTTTTCACTATCAGGTTAAACGGTGAGCCCTGCAAGAAACAGTACTCCAGAATCAGTTTTCTTAAGCAATCATCACTAGTCACACAAAAGCATTTATGCAGGTATTAACAGAATCAAGCAGATTCGTTAACAGAATAAAGTTACCTTTACATGCTGGGCTTTTACACAAACCCACATAGAATAAGAACCAGGCTCTCTGGGAGTGTAGGAGACACCATATGATCCATCCTTGTTGTCCATTACTGTTGTCTCAATCTTGCTGTAAGATATTAATTGCACATTAGGTGCTGTGCTTACCTTTGATTCCTGCACATTTGTAAGTAGACCAACATCCACTCAATCTCACAACAGATGTAAAGGTTTTTCTATACATTAAGTTGGCTTAATTTATGGATAACTCTGAAAAGTTCTCAAATGTAGACCATTTTAAAACTATAAAATAAGAGCAATGCTTAAATTAGTTTATGTAGTGCTTCAGAAACATTCAGATTTTTCATATACCTTGAACATAAATAGAATACACTGCAATAGATAAAATAAAACTACATTTGTTTGTTTGTTTGTTGAGGAAAATAATTCAGTGTTATCTATTAATGGCAAAAGGATGTGAACTTTACTGGACCCCTTAAGGACATTCAGAGATTTTCCCTGAAGCGACTCCATTGTAATTTCAGTTGCATGTATGCAAGGACAATCATATTGAGTTTTTTCTTTTTCTTTTTTTTTTTTACATATCTTTTTAAAATCCTATAGTTTTCATTAAATATATTTAACTTGACAACATTGGCAGTAAAGTGTGGACTAATTAGCAATTACATCGATTTAACTTAAATCAACAACATAAATTTTGTAAGTACTATGCTATGTTACTATGAAGTAGATTAGTCACAGACAAAATTTCACAAATACTAAAACTCACCAGTTTTTCCTTTCTGTGTGGACTATGCTGACTAGCACTGGGTCCCCTCCTTTGTCCATCTGTTCTCCTGCTGAGTCCCTGCAGACAAGTGTGAACTCGCTCTTATGGCCCTCCACACAATGCTGAAAATCTAAATCACATACCCAGAGATGATTACATACCCATCTTAGCTTGACAAGGACAAAAAACCCAAACAAACCTTTATAGGATTATAAAGGAAATTTTAAGTATAAAGGAAATTTAAAGGAAAAATATTTTGGCCAATAATAAGTATTACGCGGCACGGTGGCTTAGTGGTTAGCACGTTCGCCTCTCAGCGCTAGGGATTCCCGGTTCGAATCCCCATCTGGGTGGAGTTTCCATGTTCTACCCATGTCCGCGTGGGTTTCCTCCGGGTTCTCCGGTTTCCTCCCACAGTCCAAAAACATGGATCAAGTTAATTGAATTCTCAAAATTGCCCCATATAGAGTGTATGTGTGTGAGTGAGTGTGTGCCCAGCGATGGATTGGCGCCCTGTCCTGGGTCTATCTGCCCAGCGCCCGAGACGTTCTCCCCTGGATGGGCATGGGGAACCCCACCGCGACCCTAATAGAGGATAAAGCGGGAGATAATGAATGAATGAATGAATAAGTATTACGTGATAAATGTAAATGCTTTGTTTAAATTTGACATTTTATTTTGTAGTTTGCTAAAATAAAATGTTAGCTTTATAGTTGCATTATGTAAGTCTTAGTTCACCATTTGGAAACAAAAAGGTATGTACTTTTACTATTTCTCAAAAAGTGTCAAACCTATTTTTGTAGCTAAAACAACTTAAATCTGTTTTGAAAAAAAAACTGATGACTAAAACTAATACATTGGTGAATTTTGTGTTCACTGTTGCTGAACAGCTTTTATTCTAATGACCTTTCCTTTCAATTTATAGCCATGCAGTTGTGAGATGTATTACAGTAGAAGAGTGAATAAAGTGAATATAACGGTATAAAGTCTGTAAATCAACCTGTAGTCCTTTGCACTTGAACACAGTTTCTGCTTGCTAAAATACTAAAATTTATCAAAAGCCACATACATTTGTTTTGAAGTCTCTAGGAGTTGTGTATCACACTTAAAGGTTGTCTTGAAAGCTAGGAACATCACCCATCATTTATCACTACATTCCAAACCTCCCAGCTGTGTGTGCCTGCATGTGCTTGTGTACACACACACACACACACACACACACCCACAGTCCAAATACTTATTACCACCAAGATTGGGATTCAAAACCGCACTAAGAGGCATTTGGGTTTGATTCATGGAAGGTCTGAACACCTGTGCCTCAGTAGATTCTCTTTCTGCATATTCAGTTGTTTCCACATTTGAACATATGCTGACAGACAAATAGAAATGCTAAATAGTCCTGGCCATTGAGGCTTATCATAAAGTAGTGCTGGTCCTAACCTAGAACAGGAATGTTTGTTTCAAAAAGGGCTGTGAAACGATTACAAACTAATAGGGGTGAGCTGCAATATTCGCTGATTCGACGATTCGATTCGGAGAACCGTAGTCGACTATGAACCTCATAGTCGAATGTACCATTTTGACCACATGGGGGTGTCCATGGCTGCTGCTAAGCATTAGTTTTTATATGAAATGTCTTTGTTTTCGTTATATATATATATATATATATATATAGCCTTTTGTCAAATAAAATCATCATAATTTCTAGAAAAAAAAAGAAAAAAGAAAAACAAAAAAAAAGGTTTTCTTTTGTTAGAAAAACAAGTAAAATATATATTTAAAAAAATCTTTTTTAAAAACTATGCTTATAGCGCCATCTTGTGGTGAAATTTTTAACTGATTCGACTATCAGTCGACTATAGGGAAAATCTGACGAATCAGATTCGACTACGAAAATCTGTAGTTGAATACACCCCTACAAACTAAACATGTGGATCAAGAATAGTCAAAAGAAGAGTAGCAGAAGCCACTAAAGCTATCGACCAAATTAGAATTATGGCCATTACAGAATTATGGAATTTTAAAATTAATCTAACATGAATTAACAAGATGTTAGATTAGTGACAGCATATAAAACAAAACATGGATAATGTTTCTGAAGTTGGCACAGCTTGGTGCAGCCACATCTAAAAGTCTACAGTTTACTAACTAGTATGAATTAAGAAAAGACCATTTGTAATAAATGAAATGGTATGTGAAATGTGTAAGTGTTTGGTGCAGAACGTTGGCCGAACCATGTTTAAAGCCCCAATCTCACCTTCTAAGATTGTGCATTTGCTGGCATCTACAATTTTGGCATGCAGTACGCCCACCACTGGAAATCCCTCCACCTGTCCACCACTCTTCTGCGGTAAAAAGCAAATACTGTCACCATTGTCATTACTAACAATAGTCAAGTCTGGATCATATCCAAATTCCAAAAGGGTCATTAGCCTTCTTGTGGTCACTCCCTTAGCATTAAGGATCTCTGCCTCAGAACCACATGTGAGTAAACGCTCAGCAAAGTCCACACTGCTGCGAACATCACACAAGGCCTGCTGCAGCTGTGCTCTCTGCAGGAGTAGCTGATTGCGTCTTTGTAGTCTTAAATCCTCCAAAGAGTTCAGCAGGGACCGGCAGTGAGTTTCCACAGCACTGACGTAGGCCCTTGCAAAGCCCCGGACCTCATTTGCCAGCATATCTGTTCGTGTCTGTAAAGCTTCCTCGGAATTCTCCACGCGTTTTAATTCCTCCTCTAATCGATTTAAACGGGGTCGCAGGTTCCCACAGAGAAGCTCCCGGATACAGTCGCCATATCTGTGGATCACATCCTGCACAGACATGCAGCGGTGATCTCTGTGAAATGTAGCAGCACATTCACAACAAACAGGAAGATCACAGGACTCGCAGAAGAGGTGCAGCTCCTGGCCTGAATGAAGAGAACACAGTATGCGTCTGGTGACTCGTCCCTGACGTTTCAGATCCTCGAGGCTGTGGATGGTGTGACTACACGTCCTTTTTTGTCTCCTGTTGACAAAGGAAACAACTTCAAATAAAGTCTAATGTGATTCTTCAATCATATTCAATTATTTATCTATATTTAAAATTATTCTTTGGGGCAGTTGTAGGCTTGTTGTAGCCCCCCCCCCAAGCACTATGGCTGCACTTTGCATGTGTGCTCACTTCTGTATATGTGTGTTTCACTGCACGGATGGGTTAAATGTGGAGTATAAATTCCAATGTGTGTAAATTCCTCTGTAGTAGGCAAAAATCAATCACTTTTTTCAATATGAATATGAATCTTTTGGTGCATTCTACCCCTCAAAGTACACAAATACCTCCAAGATGTAATTCTTAAACATGATTGTGTGAGAAACTTCATAGAAGTATTTTAAAGTGTAGAATTTCAGCTACTTCTGGGATTGTTTAGTGCGCCACCTAAAGATTCACCCAGTGATGAGCAACTGAAGTCACTTTAGCGAAGTGTGTACAATTTCTCTCATCTCTATACATTATCTTCTGCTTTATCCTCTACTGGGGAGAACGTTTCGGGCGCTGTGCAGATACACCCAGGACAGGGCACCAATCCATCTCTGGGCACACTCTCACTCACACAGACACACTCTATATGGGGCAATTTGGAGAATGTAATTGACCTTGTTCCATGTTTTTGGACTGTGGGAGGAAACCGGAGAACCCGGAGGAAACCCACGCAGACACGGGGAGAACATGGAAACTCCACTAACCACTAAGCCACCGTGCCGCCCATATATATATATATATATATATATATATATATATATATATATATATATATACACACACACACATACATACATATATATATATATATATACAGTCAAGTCCGAAATTATTCATACCCCTGGCAAATTTTGACTTGCTTTTATTCAACCAGCAATTTTATTTTTGAGTGGAAACGACACAGGCATCTCCCAGGAGATAATACTATGATGTACAATGTAATTGACCTTGTTCCATGTTTTTGGAC